>RJWM01000856.1:0-184388 GCA_004363535.1 Dasyprocta punctata | reverse complement strand
AAAAAAAAAAAAAAAAAAAAAAAAAAAAAAAAAAAAAAAAAAAAAAAAACAATGAGAAGGTGGCTGTCTCTAAGTTCAGAAGTCAGGTCCCCTACCAGAAATCAACATTTCTGGCACCTTGATCATGGATTTCTATCCTCAGAATGTGAAAACTACATTTACGTTGTTTAAGCCATCCACTTGTGGTGCTTCATTATTGCAGCTTAAGCAGACTAATACAGTGGCATTGGCTGTAAGGTCTAGGAGCTTTTCAGTGCAGTAGAATGACCTTGATGATTTGCTATAGGGATAATATCACCATGCCTTTCCTCCTCTGCTGTTATTTTTAAAGTTGCAGCATTTGAGCATTGTCATTTTCTTCATTAGGTTTCTGCATGCTGTTCACTCATTAATTTATGGTATATTGATGCAATGCATTTTGAAATCGATCTCCTAACATTCAGTTTTTCTGTAATCAACCTATGTATTTTCATGGAAAAATGCTAACATTTAAATAGCTTGAGCTAACCAGCCAAAAGACTGAACAGTAAGTTGGTCCATTTCTTATTCTAAAATTGACGCTTTGTAAGTATTCCATCACTTGCAGGAAGTGACTTGTAGTGGGGCCACAAAGTGTGAACTTATTCTAACACTAGCCTTGACACATCTAATGCTAAACAACAGGAAAGCTCACTTGCCTGTCACTAGTGCATTGACATCCATATCCCAGTCACTCTTTATGTATTCTATATTCTATTGTGACTGTCATATATTCTTTCCCCATTATGTCTTTTGCTTTTGCACTCAGAGAAGAGCAATGACCTGTGAAAGAGGTTGGGCGTTCTAGAAGGTGAACTGAAGAAACTGGAGCCCTGGGTTCTGATCCTGAGTTGGCTACATCACTACACTTACTCTTGATTTTGTTTCCTCTTCTGCAAAGGAAAAGCATAAGTATGAAACAGCTCTCTTTCCTAGCACTATAAATTATATATTTAGTATAATATTTTAGAAAAGCACCATCTTGTGGTTTATATATAGTTAAAATTTTAAGGATGAAGGTGGAGACTGATTTTTTTTTAGAGCTACATGCAGATGATAATATTGGGAGCTCCCAAGAATACTCTCAGTTTCAATGATTCCCTAGAAGGACCCCCAGGAGGAAGAATATAATCATACCTATGGCAGCAATTGATTATAGCAAAGGGAAAAGCCACATGGGTGAGGTCTAGGGGAAGGTTCCAATGAAGGGTCCTCTCCAGAGAAATTGCATGGGAGGCGCTTAGTTCTTCCAGCAGTGAGGTACGACAACGCGTGTGAAGTGTTGTCAATCAAGGAAGCTTGTAAGAGAGAGAGTGCCTGATCTTTACTGGGAGATGGTCACATAGACAGTTTCTGCCTGTCATGGATGAAAATTCCAGATCCTTAGAAGGAAAGCAGGTGTCCAGCAGAAACTATATTGTTTATGCAAACAGTTTAAACATAGAGGGCCAGTCTTATCAGTTAATGGTGGTGGGAACCTTACTGAAATCTGAATTCCCAGACAGCAGCCGAAGACCAAGCTCATAAGTAGGCTTTTCAAAGGATAACAGTCAGACATGCTATGTCAACTCTTTTCTGCACAGTAATAGAGGGTGTTTGTTTCTTAAATCACTCTTGAAAAGTCACTTACATACTACACTGAGCTATGTAAAAGTCAGTATTAAGTAAAAACAATGTTTTCCCAACTAAGTTTAATTTTCCCTGCTAGTAAAGTGATATTTTCATTCAAGAAAACCCAGAAAATGAAGTAGAAAAAAAGAAGAATACTACCTATGGGAGTACTTTTGAAATGTAATTACCTCTAGTTAAATCATGTTTCAAATATTTTGGACATGATTATCAAAATGCCTATTTAAATTATACCGTTTTCATTTTTATCTTACAACATAGAGAAAAAAGATCCTGTGATTTCAATACATTTTGCAGAATCATTTGCAATCCTAGAATTCATTATATAATAATTTATATAATCAGTATCCCTTTTACCATTTTTAAATATTGTAAGTAACTCTGATGAACTTCTTCATTCACAAAGCTCTTCACTCCAGTGAACTTCAGCATTCACAAAGCTCTTTGCATTTTTGAGTTATTCTTTAAAATGAATTCTTTGAAATGAACTTACCAAGCCAAAGGTTATGAACTTTTTAAAGATTTTCATTAGCCCTTACAAATATCTCCCCAAGACCTGTAAAATTTGGGCATCTACTTACGAAGTAATTCTCTAAAGTGAAAAGATGCTTTCATTTGTTTTTCTTCCATGCATTTCTGTGGTTTCTTTACTCTTTCATTTTTCTCCCTCCCATACATAACACTGGCCTCCCGTGTTAGCTAATTATCCCACCACCAGAGCACAGCTTTGGACAAAGGCACTGCATTCATAAATCTCTTTTTAAAAGCAAGATGATCATACAGGAATCTTCATAGTGTCTTATCACAGACTCATGCACCTGTTTCCTGAGCAAGTGGGGTGCAAGTTCTTTGGGTCTGGCCTGGAAGACAGGGCAGGGGTGAATGGGAGGACAGGAAGAGGGGGTCCTGAGCTATTGCTGGTGTGTGATTGGTTGGTTTGATGGTGCACAGCATTAAGTGCATTGTAAAGCTGGGCCCTGGGTAAGTGTGAGAATGAAAAATAGGTTCAAAAGCACTGACTTTGAAAATATATTAAAAAATCTGACATAATCTTTATGAGAGTGTTGCTCAAGAACAGAGTTAACCCATCAGGAGGCAGCACGGATCAAAGTCACTGAGTTGAGAGGTAGATTGCTTAGGTTAGAGAGCTCACATCATTGTCTATCAAGTGGGGATGTTGAGCAAGTCCCCTAATAATCCCTGCTCCCTCACTTTCCTCATTGGTAAAGGAAGGATAATAGAATATCCCTAACCTAACTTACAAGGCTTCTGGGAATCAATCAAGTTCAAATTTGGTAATTAATGCTCAGGAAATAACTATGTACAGTGCCTGGCACCTGAGTGTATGAGTCGGTGATCTCTAAAACTAACAGGAATGGCAGGAGAGAAAAGTCTTCATGGTCTTGCAAAGTAGTAAAGAAACATCACAGCCCTTTAACCCAGACTAAGCTCAGTTTTAAAAATCACACAGTCATGAAGTCCTAGAAAAGGTTGCTTTTAAATGGCAGCAAATACTATTACATTTTCAACAATCTAGTCTCGTTGTAGTGAGAATATTTTTAATTAGGAAAGAGTCCTGTTGTACCCTAATATTTACTGTTTTAAACAAAAACTTATATATTCAAATGATGTATTAAAACAAGTCTCTCATTGAATTAGCAATAAATTTAGCCAAGGAATGGGCTCCTTGGGCAGGATTATTTAAGGTTTCCTGGAATCATAAAAGTTATACATGTACAATTTAGAAAACATAAACCAATATAGAGAACCAAAATATCATTTCTGAAAGGCAACCATCATTAATAACAACCATTACTTTCTACTTTTTTTACTCCGTTTGTTTTTTAGGCAATATGGCAAAATAGAAATTTTATGTTGGAATCACACAGAGCTTATTTAAATCTTGTCTCTGTCACTTGCTAGCTATGCCATCTGGGCCTCACTTTCCTCATCCATAAAATGGAGATAATAATGCTTTCTAAGTCAAGATTCATCCAAAATAGTATGCACAAAGAACTGAGATGTACAAAGATCAGTTTGCACAAAACAACGCATCATATCTAGAAAACAAGCAAGAGTTCAAATTATTTATAAGGAGTGTAACAAATAATTTTAATTGTATAGATAACAACATGTACATACATCACCACAAATGTGCATGTGGAAATGCTTTCTGAGCAATGAAAATTCTGTTGTAAATATTAAACAAAACTGTAAGGTCTGGCAGAGCCTTTTTCATGCTGAACTGCTGGAGGCCAGAGAGGCTCAGCTGTCTTCACAGAAGGCAGAGGCACAGTGACTATGAAAGACAGCACCTTGTCAGTACTCAGGGCATATTAGATACATAAATTTTATTTAAGGTTGACTCCATGCCTCCTTTCAAAAGAATTAGAGTATAGAGGTGTCAGTGCACTTTAAAATAAGTCACATACACGGGGTTGGAATTGAACAGAGTAATTCCTCTCCCTGCTCCACATTGATTGAGCACCTACTATGTACTAGAGCATTCCATGGGGACAAGAGGTAAGAAGATAAATGAGGTTGGCCTTTCCCAAGGAATTCCGATGTTCAGAAATAGCTTCTCAATTATGCAAACTCAAAGCCCCTCATACCCTTGTATAGTAGTCACCCAAGATGCTTCTGAAAAATGGAATGTGTGTGGGGGAGATAAAGATGGTTCATTCCTCTCCCAGGAGTCCCTCCTAATGCAGAAAATACCTGAGAATCTCTAGCATGCATCACCTCTCCTTTTGATGGTCAAGCATTCTGGAGTTTGAGAATTTCCACAGGCAACAAACTTAGTAACAACTAATTCAGGAATGCTATACCAGTGTAGTGGTTGGTTCAGTAGAAGATTGGAGGTTATGAGTTGAAACTAGAAGGTACCAGGCCTGGACTCAGCTGCTGACTAACTGGGACTTTACTGAAACTTTTCAGTCTCACTGACCTTCAGTTTTATCGTTTGTGCAATGGAAATAGTGTTGCCTACCTCACAGTGGTGTCGCATTAAATGAGATGATGTTCTGTATGAAAAATACTTAATACACTGTTGTGTTCATAGATGGTACTTGAAACGTATTAGCCATTGTCTCATCTGCCCAGAAAGCAAATAGAGCCACATCCTAATCTAGGTCCTACCATGGTACTGATCCCATCCCAGGGGCATATCACAGTCCTTTCTGGAGGGAAACAGTTTTATCATTTCCAAGGACATCCAAAACTTGGCCGAAATCTCATTTCTGGAATCCGGCCATTCACTTACAGCAGCTAAGGAATGAATTAGTGAACCCTTTTGTCTCCCAGCTGGTCTCCTTACTTGCTCCTTTCCTTCTTCTATTCTTTTTTCTCTCTCTGTTCCCATTTGGAGGAAAATGCACAGCACCCCAGGAGACCACAGTGGCAGAAACCTGTTACCAGTTTTGTCAGCTCCGGAAATGGCAGATGGCTGCAGCCTGCAGCTTCTCACTACATCCAAGATGTCTTCATCTGTCCTCCTAGGACCCTCGCAAAATGCTTTTGGCAAAAGCAGGAGGAAGGAATAAAAAGACAGTGTAAGGTGCCGCATTCAGAGGGGCTTTTATGGCTTTGGATGTGTAATGATGGTTTAATGGCAGTCAAGGGGCAGGTAATTAGGAGTAAGCTGCTCTGATCACCCTTGTACACAGCCCCAGATAGCTCCGCAACACTCTCGAAGCCTTGTTTGCTTTCTCTCAGGCAGAAATCCCACAAGGTCTGCACGTTGCCAGCTGTCGAGCTAACGAACAGCCAGCATGCTCCTGAATGGGAGCGCACAGCCTGGCGAGGCTCCCTGAGCAGCCCTCGCTGCTGTCTTCGCCGCGTGATTGCCTTTATCTAGCCCGTGCAGGAGCCGCTCCTAATCATGGGGCTGCTTGCCTCCAAGGGTCAAACCCAGGACCATCGCTACCTAAACAAACAACGACTATGTCACCTTTGGGGGAGACTGATAAGCAGTTGGCAGGCAGGCCACGGTAAGAGAAGATGCCAGCAGCCAGCAATCTGCAAAGGCCGTAAATATGTTACACTCTCAGCAGGGAGACGGGCAATATAGCCACCAAGAGGCCTTTGTTTAATGAGCTGTCAGAAAGCAGGCATGAAATTATGTTTGAAAACATGTGCAAGCTGCAGAGACAGAGCGGGGGCCTGTAAATGGCCCTCTTCCTTCACGGTGGATGTTTGGAACATCTTATCAGTCTGAGAACTGTCATCGGATGAAAGCTATCATTAGCAAACTAATGGTGTTTGAAAGCTACAAATTTTTCTCTCTCTTCTCCATTTTTGACTTAAATGGATTATAGAAAAAAAAACCTTAATTTTTTTTTCTTTTCCTTGGGATTTTGGTAAACATGCAAATTGGAAGAGAACCAGAAACAAACCACAAAAAAGTATCTCTGGAAGAGTGAAAAAAACAGTTATACTTGGAGTCTCCACTCAGAATAGTGAGCTTATATTCTTTGCAATTCTGCAGAGACTATTCAGAGAGCTCTAATGCAGCTCCAGCCAGCATTTTATTTCAATCAGGCTCGTAAAAGAAAGCATAAATATAAAATGAATTGCTCTCCTATAATCTGAGTATTAAAATTAGTGAGTAGGTATAATATCACTTCTACTGCATCAGCTATCAAATAGTACAGAATAATTTTCCAAAGACTTGAAATTATTCTTGTGGGTCACATGGCTGCAGAGGTTATTTCCATTGAGGGTAAAACTTAAAGACTTTAAAAAATCTGTCTGGACTGAGATGTATGGCTGACTCAGGGCACATTTGAGCCCCACTTCTCAAACTCAGAATTGACACGTGGAGGTTTGGTTGCCATAACATGGATACTTTTCTTTCAGTGCCCACCAATCCTATGTTTCTTCTCTGCAATCAAACCAAGTAGCCACAAATGACTTGCACAAAACTGCTTTCCCATTAAATGGCCCCAGACTAACCAACTGAAGCCACTTCAGCAGAGGTGGCCAAATTAGCAGGGTATAGAGTCTCCTGGGACTCACTGTGTTCATAAATTGAACATTGGCAAACTGCTGTCTTCCAGTCTTGAAGGAAGGAAAGTGCAAGTTTTAAATAAGAAATGGGAGAGTTTGAAAATGTAAAAGAATGAAAGTTAAAGAAATAGAAACTAAAAAGGAGAAAAGGGGAAAAAAACCCTTTTGCTTCACAGCAACCAGCACAAACTGACATTCACAGCATTTGTGTTCATGTTCTTTATGCTGGTCCCATTTGCAGATGGGAAATTTGAGAGCAATGTGCGGAAAGTCCGCCAGCTAGTGTGTGTAAGAGGCAGCGGTGAACCAGACCCTGGCACCCAAGATCATCTTCTCCCACTGAGAGGAATCTTGGAAAGCATTCCCCAGCCCTTCTCACCTGAGCATTCACAAAGGTGCCACCTGCAGAACTTGATAGGTGGTGGATATTCAGTCAGTGTTTAATGGGGAAGGGAACTCAGGTCCACAGAAGAGGCAAGAATCAAGACAAACATGAAATGGGAGGAAGCACGAGCATCCCAGGGTGTGTTCTGTGTTCAGAGCCTGTGAGTGCACCAAGTCCTTCTCAGTTCTCCAGGTGGAGAGAGGCAAGTAATGGCTTATCAGAGCTGAAGCTGCCTGGTGTCCCAGGGTTCTGAATTTTTTTTTTTTTAGCTGTTTGGATTCATTTCATTAGACTAAAAAAAAAATTAATGTACAGTATTCTAGTCCAACACATACAGAGTGAGCTGATACTATGCTAAATACTATACAGAATGTTAAAAAAAATAAAAAAATGTAGAAAGGTCTTTTTTCCCCCATCTTCCCTCTTTCTCCAGGTTCCCCATCCCTTTCTCCACCTGCTCCCTGCTTCCCAGCCAGCTGGTTGAACTTCCTATAAGGCCTGAGGCAAGGGACAAAAATAGCTTGCCAGGAAGACTAAGGATTTGTTCTACAACATCTTCAAAGACTTATACTTATTGAATGCTTACTTTGTGCAATATTCTCACCAGTGCAAAAAGATCATCTTGATATTTCTACTTATCTATTTGATTTTTTTTTTTAAGTTTTCAGCATTCACAAGATTCAGAACTTTCTCCTACCCTGTCCAATCACCTAATGCCCTACTCAAAGATAACCTGTGTTACTGGCTTCTTGATTATCATTCAAGAGTATCTTTAAAAAAGTATATATATATATATATATATATATATATATATAATTGTTTAAGATGTTCATCACTTTGGTTTTTTGACATTTAAATCTCTGATCACCATTGGAATGTGGGCTAGTTTGAGAAATGGAGTATAGATTCATCTTAATTATTTTTCTAGACCACACAGTAATTCAAACATTATCCATTGTATAATTAACTTGCTTCTCTATGATTTGAAATGCCATCTTAATCACTTTCTAACTTCCTTAGGTATATGACTATTCTCTAGATACATGTTCTAAATGTCTACATGTATTTTGGGCTGATTGTAAGTTTACTATTTTGTTACTATTTGGTTTACTATTATATTAGGTTTACTATTTTGAATTTGCTGTTTATTAGTATGTTGATGTACACTGTTCTAATTATGGTAGCTCTGAGATATATTTCAATATCTGAGCAGGCTTGTTCTATATTGCCATTTTCAGAGTTTTTCTAGATATTGCTTATTTGTGTTTTCATACAAAATCTGAACTCAATTTTTTTAGTCAAAATTGACTCAATATTTTCAGTATGACTTGTTGAATCGATAAACTAATTCAAGAAGATAATTAATGTATTGGTGGCACTGAGTTTTCTTTGTGTTTTTATTTGTTGAAATGTTTTGTCACTTAAAGTTTATTTTTAAATATGTTGTATTTGTTGCAGCTCCTGTTATTAGGCTTTTAAAAAAATTCTATCTTGTATCTACCTGTTGATTGTCAATAAAGTTTTTTTAAAATTAACATGTTAACTTTGTACCCAGTCATTTCTTATTGTTTGCAATAAGTATTTAATGAATGCATTTAGGTTTTTCAAATGTGCAATCTTGCCATTCAAAAATAATAATTTTACTTTTTGCTTTTCAGTATTTGTACTTCTAGCTTCTTTTGTTTACTTAATTGTATGGGTTAAATAATAAAAATGAAAATACTTAGAATGAATCTTGAGTGGATATTACATTTTATCAAATGCTTTTTCAAAATCTATGAGATTGAACATATGATTTTTCTCCTGGAGTCTGTTCACATGGTAAATAAATCAGCAATATCCCAACTCAGATACTGCCTTGCATTCCTGGAATGAACCCCATGCAATTACTGAACAGAGATTTTATAGGTAATGTTTTTGTCATCTTTATTTTCAGGATATTTTAGTTTATTTTTTCCCTTTTACCCAAAAGTTATTTAATAATGTGTTTTTAACGTCTGGGGGAATAGAAATATTTTATTTTATGATTACAACCCTGTTTTATTGCATTGTGACTAGAGACTATTGTTTTTCTATTTCTGATTTGGGGAATATATTGAGAATTTCATAGACAACGATCTCACTAATGTGTGGGTCTTCAAACTCTGACTCTTCTCTGGCTTTGCTCTTCGCAAATGACCTTGCTTCCTGTTTCACTGGAAAACAAAATGGAAGCATTCAGAGGATAGTTTCCAACTCCCACAGCAATTTCTGCCTGCCAACGAGATCTTCCCCTTGTACACTGCTCCCTCCACCCCACCCTAAACCATTATGGATTTACCATGCTCCTACCCAAGCCCAACTTTTGCATGTGTGTTAAATCTTATCCTGCTTGCTTCCTCAAAGACTTCGGCCTAGTAAATTTCCCCTGCTCTATCCCCTTTCTACTAGGTTGTTCCCACAGGCACACAACCATACTGTTATCTCTTGCCTTAAAAATGAAAATGCAAACAAAAAGTAAGTTTACTTCTCCTCTCATCAGCAACTCTATCTCCCCACCCCAAACCTTAGAGTGAAACTCCTTAAAAGATGGTCCAATACCACTGCTTGCATTACCTTTCCTCTTCACAGTTAAATTCACTCCAGTGGGGATTTAGATTCCACAATTCTGCTAGATCTCAGCCTGTCAGTATCACCAATGAATACAGCCTCTGGGCTCAGCTCGCAGTATCTTGGTCTCTTTTCTCCCTAGACTCATCATCCTTGCCTCCAATTTAATGGCTTTGAATACCATCTATCCTCAAATGATTCTCCAATGCAGGCCTTCTGCCATCACCACTGCTCTGAATATTAGCTCAGATATCTGTCAACTTTTTATCTCTCCTTGGGTGTATGATGGAGGTCTGAAAATCGTCATGCCCCAATCTGAAATCTTGGTCTTTATCTACAAAACCTGTCTACCCATAATCTTTCCTGACTCAGTCAAAGTAACTGCAACCTGGTTCTGAAGAGTCCTCGACAATTAGAAAGGATGTGTCTTTGTGTTAAGTGAGTGTCTACTATAGCTATAGCAAGGGATAACTTGTCAAGAAATGATGAGGAGAGTGTCTCTATATTATGAAATCCTTTAAGGCATGAAGTAACCTTCAAAATAAGGTCTTTGTGTCACCTCTCTTTAAGTTCCAGTATAATATTCTGATCTGCAAAAGAACTCATCTTTATATTTTTGAGAAGTATTCTTTTTTCTAATTAAATGCAGATGGTTTATTAGTGGGATTTTTTCTCTCTCTCTTTTTTTAATCTATCTTGTAACAGCTGTGGTCTATTGCCAGTGAATTATCAGTGGACAGACATGAGATTCTTTTATGATGTTAAGTGACATATTACAGTGTTTCTTCCACAAACTACAAAAGCTTAACATCATAGACAATATTAAATCTTGTGCAATAGTTGTCCATTTTATAAAATCCACATTGATTTCTGAAATATGATGCACAATATCTTTTTGGCCTTTTTCCTAACATATGCTCCATTTCATGAAGAGTCTTTTGATAGAATTGGATGGTCTCCTTTGGTCTCAAATTTTTTGACTGCAGACAACACCAAAACTTGTATCTGACCTTAAATGTTGAAATAGTGCACTCATTAGAAAGGAACAGCTAAATTAAAATGAAGGCCTATCAGTGTAATAATTAACTGAGGCAAGGGTCTTCAACAGGTAGTTTTACAATATGTGGTGTCACATTATCATTATACAGATTACTTAGTAATTGCAGTGGAATCACAAAGTATCACATAACCAACTGATCCAAATTGCCATCATCAATATTAAGACAAACTGTCACTATATGTCTCCTGATAGGGAAGTATATAGTGTCATCTTCCAAAAATATTTAACCTAAATATAATAATGAGGAGACAGACAAAAAACCTAGTGATGATGATTCTACACAGCTATACAAGAAAATATTGTCTAAGAATATGCATTTGGGGTTGAAGTATCCTAAGTGCAACTCATTTTCAAATAACTCTGTCAAAGGGGTAGGGTGAAGTGCTGACAGATGTTGAATCTTGATGAATTGTATATAGGTGCTCATTGTATAACAGTTTCAAAATTTTTAGTAGATTTCAATTTTTTTAGAATAAAAAGAGAAAAGTAACAAATTAGTCGTTCTGGGAAGTGAAGATATTTGTTGTTACAGCCATTTATCTCTGTACCTCTATTTATAGTCTTATTTCATTGACATTTTTAAAAAATAACAGATGTGTCTACTTGAAAACTCCAGCGGAGCATTTTTTTCCAAGATGGTGGATTCAAATGCCATTAAAACTCAAGATGTTATTTCAACTAAAGAAATGAACATCAGGATCATCTACGTAGTGTTTCAAGCCAGCAGGTTCAATTATTCTTAATTCCTCCCCTCTTTTATCCTTCAGACCCATATCTAATAAACCAGTCACCAGAGCCTAATGACTCTACCCTAAAATCTCTCCTGAACTTAGGTTCTCCTCTCAGTTTGCCTCTCAGTATGTGTTAGGCAAAATGTGACTACCAGGAAGACCACACAATTACACTTGCCTCTCTTATGCATGGTACACCTTTTCTCCCTTCTCCCTCAAGGGACTTTCCTCCTTTAGGGATCAGTTCAAGGTCATTTGCTCTGAGAAAATGGGAGTTTGATGTCCCTACTTGTTCCACTGCATTTTGTTTGCCCTGTAGCATGTCTCCCAAGGACTTACACTGTGCTCTGGCTGGATGTTCCTGTCTATCTCTCCACCAGACTGCACCTCAAACGTCTCTGTATCTCAGTGAATAGACACATAGATGGTGTGTAATTAATATTTATAGAAATTAATGAGGGAACCAGTGAAGACAAGATACACTTATTTTGAGCTAAAACTGTAGAGCACATTTTAACCACAACAGTTCCTAAAATTCTACTGATCCAAGTTGTACATATAATCAGCTATGATTTTCATTTTAAAACCTTGTAAGAAAGTTAAGGCATATACTGTGAGAATGTAGGAGGCTTCCATTTTAAATACTGGCCCTAGGACTATAATTCTATTGCAATTGACAGTATGTGGGTCAAGTATGAGTTGTAAGGAAATTGGTCTAATAGGGTTACCGGACATGTCAGAATCCAGTTCACACCTCTAGGATTCCACTCTACTAATGACCAGGGAATAATAACCCATGACAGGTTTTAGTGTAGTCACTCGTAATGGATGGTCTCACACCATCCCTTTCAGAAGCTATTTAGGAAGGATGAGAAGCAAGATGCCAGTGCTGTCACCCATTTAAGTTCAGTATTTTAGTGCAGCTGTTGGAAACTCAGCTCTGTGATAGATTTCCAGAGGCCTCCCTCAGCATCTCATTTAGTAGCACATAGAGATTTTTAAAATATGGTTTTTCTTAAATAATATATTTACAAAGAAACAACTGAGAATGTAAACCACATCTAGCATTAAATTTAATTTCCAATATGAATGGTTTCAAAATGAAGTTATCGTATAATGGGTATAGAGTTTCAGCTTGGGATTATGAAAAGTTCTGGAAATGAATAGTGGTGGTGGTCTCAGAGCAACATGAATGCTCTTGATATCACCGCATCATATACTTTAAAATGGTAATTTTATGATGTATACCTATGATATATATTTTTACTACAATTTTGAAAAATAGGAAGTGAGAAGTATCTTCTAAGTGGGCAATTTTAAGATTAGTCAAGAGCTCTTTGAAAAGTGGTTTGGGAAACTCTGGGGCCCCTCTTTCTTACCAGTTTAGCCTTGATGCATTTGTTTACTGCCATTGCTTGGCATTGCTCAGAGTCAGAGGAGGGAAGAGGTTCAATTCTGAACTTTTTTCTGATTCAACAACATTAGCTTACACAAGGCAATATCAGTGTCTTTGAAAAGATCCTGAGTCTACAAAATTCAGGTTTCTGGTCTGTGCCAGGCAGCATCTCTTCACTATTTTTCCCTCTCATGTCTCTCATCTTTTTGAGGTAAACACCTGAGAAGCAGCCTTGGTAGATTTAGGGTCCAGGGAATAGTGGTGCGTTGGGTACATGCTACCCAGCACTTCAAAAGTATAATTTTGTTAAATGTTGAATAAAGGTGTATATACACAGGGAGGATGCTTTTTAAAAATGTTGCTTGTGTGCTAAAAATGTAAACCTGACTCAAGATTGTCTTCCTGCGTGTAAGAAATGACATCTTTGCTTATAGTATAGATATTTCTTTAGAGAAGTCCAATGAAAACTATTTTTTTAAAAATAGAGGTCTTTTCTAAATCATACAGGAAAGTTTCTCCTACTCTCCTATGGATTTTCTAAACTTCTCTTATTTCATACTTGGCACCCTGGACTCCAAATTGCTTTGATGAGCAGAACTCTGCCTCTTTAGAATGAGCTTCTTGGACACACAGTGATATAATCCACATTAAATCTAAAACTTTAAGGGGCTAAAGGCATAGGTAGTCATTGAGTCACGATGGTCATGTCACTCCATAATGTCCGTAGACTGCAGAGTAATTGCCATGGATGTAAAGGGAGGCTGAGGGATGCATGTGAGTGTCTATTTTTGTTGGAAGAATATGTAGCATGTTTTCCTGTTATACTCAAGTCTTGAATAGGTAATTCAAACTTTCCTTTCAGCAAGATCTTTCTCAAAGATCTGGACAAATATGGTGTCAACAGCACTCTGGCTTTTAATCATTTTGTCCTTCTCTTCTTCCCAGCATTTTGAGTGCAGAACTTTTGAAGGTCTCTGAGAACCCTACTTTTCTCCCTATATTGACAGTTTTCCCTTATTGTTTGAATTTAATGTATTGCCTCTCGTTATTATCAATGCCACCACCACCCATAATAATAATAGTATTAATAATAATAATAAGAGTAATAACTTCTTTTGTGTATTTTGCATATATGATCGTATCTGGATCTTAAGAGCCAGGGTAGATATCACTAGTTGCATTTGCTAGATGTTGAAATTTAAAGATAAGACATACTGCACGGTTTGCCCACTTTCTGAAACTTTCAAGGGTGCTGCATTTGCTACTTGAGATTTGATTGTGTTGTGTGGGCCCAACTTTGAATGTGCTGATGCTTAACAATTAAATTCAGGAGTGGGGATACTTGTCTTCCTCAGAATACCTTTCTTACTCTTTAGCCTTTTCTAGAAAAGGCTTTTCTTACCAATTTTCTCAGGCCAAAAGGCAAGACTAGTATAAGTAATATCTAAAGGACCAGACCTTTATCAGCTGTAAAATACAAAAGGATCATATGATGATGAGAATCGTTAACACCACAAGAACACATCCTCACCTCTGAACAAACTGGATATGCATTATTCCGCATCACAGGCACTCTGGACAAAGTTTTCCATTATGTTATCCTAAATAACCTGACCCTATGGATGGCAAAATATTGACAGAGAAATTCTGTGATTACTGGAGAGGTTAAAAACAATTTGACTGAGGCAGAAGGATCACTGCAAGTTAGAGAGCAGCTGGGCTACAGAGTGAGCTCAAGGTCAGCTTGAGCTGCATAGCAAGACCCTATCTCAAAAAAAAAAAAAAACTATTTGAAAATATAAGAACACAATGTTTAACTTACTAGAAATTTTATCTGAATTCCACTGCATAAGATGAAGAACCAGGAAATATCCATCTGTTTTGTTTCTATCTTTGTGTCTTTCCTACTCCTTTAGCTGTGGCAGAAAGTAGAAGTGATTATTTAGCTTTATCAAAACTAGCGTATTTAATTTTAACTGGAAGTTCAAAAAGATATATAATTTTTTACAGTATAGAAATGCATCTGGCAGATGATAACATATAGTTTATTTTAACATATATAACAGAACACAACTACATGTATAGTTTCAAGGGAGTTTTCTCTATCATATACCCAGACCCTAATATTTTATATAAAACCAACAAGTAAGAAAAAACTACAGAATTTATATTAAATGAGTGCTAGGGTCTTAATTCAATGATGTTTGGAAAATTGATTTGAAAGATATGGGCCTTGGAATCAAGGGACCCCAACTCCAGTCTCAATTCCACTACTCATGTTGTGTTCATGGCCAAGAGTCTAAATTTCCTTTGCCTCCTTTTTTCTCTGTAAAATTGCTAATACAGACCACCCACTTCTAATTTCATGAATATTTACATTTGCACCAAGACTGAAGTTACTATATGAAAACAACTTGCACAGATACCAAGTCTTTCTTTTTGATTTCTTGTTTTATTTTTTAACTAACACACAAAGTTGTATGTATTTGTAGAGTTAATGTGATATTTCCATCCATATATACCATAGGTAATAACCAGATTATTGTGGTTTAACACATCCATCATTTCAAACATTTGCTTGTGTTAGAAACTTGCAAAATTCTCCTTCCAGTTATTTTGATATATAAAATAAATTATTGTTAATTTGAATTTATTTCTCCTATGCAAATGTATTCTTGAACTTGATCAACAGTTTCTTTCCACCTCCTTTTTTTCTTCAATCTCCCAGGCTCTGATAATCACTATCCTGCTCTCTGCTTGTATGAGGTCAAATTATTTAGCTTCCAATATAGTCTTTTAGTTTATCTGAATGTTATAAAAAGTGTAAATTCCTAAAATTCTTCCATCCAATAAATATTATGTTACTCATGTTTTTCCTGCAAAGAGGGTTATAGGCAAAACATGAACAAATTGACTTGAAATCATTTTGCTCAACTTTTTAAGTAATAATTATTGTACTGACTGATAATGTTTCCGTACTTACTGTCTGGCAGGCATTGTAGCCACTAATGCTCTCTTACACTATTTCATGGATCCTTATGTCACATGTACAAGGGAAATCCTGTTATCACCCTGATTGCATGAAGACACTGTGTCTTAGAAGTTTAAATGGCTTTCAGGAGTCCACACAACTTACAAATCCAAGTTCATCTGATTTTGGAATATTAACTAACAATATCATAAGATATAGGGCCTTCCTTTTCGAAAAATGTAGAGAAATACTAAAATGTGAACAGTACTTCAGTAATAGTAAAAAGTTAGCTCTCAAACTAACAGTTCATTATGCCTGTTTCACTCATTCATTCATTAGCTTTTAGTATTATAGTAACTTTCACAGTAATAAGAAAGTGTACTAAAGTAATATGCTGTATGTTTCAAGTAAAAGGGGGACAATGATTGAATCCATTTGAAGTCAATTCTGCTGCAGCCAATCTTTTACTGAAATGAAGTCATAATATAAATGAATGTACACTTGTACTAGAGGGAAACATGTAGTCTTTAAAGTTATTCAATTTATATTGTTAAAGTGTTGGTGAAGTAGTATGTATATAAATATGACACCAGTGACAGCTATAAAGATAAACCTTTTACGTTGTAACTTCTCAATTTAAGCTCACAGACTAAATTTGAGGAATAAATCATGATAACAGGCAGCCACTACATTTATATGAAAATGAATAAATGTCCTATACTATCAGTTTATTAACCTGTAATGAGTAGATACTTTATCATCCCTTTGTAGATTTTTTGAAATACCTTGGCACAGTTGTGTTACAGATAATGCAGACTCATCTCGTTGCTGAGAATTAATTTTATTACCTAAGAGATTGATTTTCTCAGGACCCAATAGTAGATTAGACTGGAAGAATACGTGCCTGAGCCAACACTTTAGCCAGTTATGCGACAAACCCAGTGATGTTCAGTTAGAGTCTTCCTTTATCTAGAGGAGATAAGAAGATATAAAGATTATATACGGGTGGGAGAGGTGTTAAAGGCAAAAAGTGCTCTCAGGGCATAGTGACGAGGAGTGTCTGGGAACCAGTTCTCAAGATTTTTCCTTGTATTAGATATTATGAGAATGCTTCCGAACTGGGGGAGGAGAGCCCACAGTCTGTCCCCACCTGTTAGACTGTGACTGTCATTTATGCCCTGTGATATTAGGGTCATCACAAGATCCTTTGATTCGATGTCTCCCACTGTGACATACCGTATTGTTTGATGGTCCCTTTACTGTATTTTGCATTTGCCTGAGAAAGATGGCTTTAATTTTTGTATCTGAAGTATAAATACAGAACAGTGAAAATGGAATTATTCAAAAAATGACCCAGGAATTTCTCTGAGTTGCATGGCAACAAGCCAGATGTGAGCCCCCTTCCCTTTATCTGGAGAGGTTAGACAGCCAGTTTCGTGTTCAAGGAATAAAAACAAACAGGATCTGCAGTTATTTCCCAGCTCTCCTCTGAATACTTAAGCATGGACTAGCACATGAACCCCAAATGTCCTGAGTAAAGGCATTCTAACAGTCAGTCTATTAAAAAGAAAAATAACAGCATGGTCTCTCTTCTGGGGCAAGCTCTGACAGTGCCTTCATCCCAACTCTGTGCAGGGTGCTGAGAAAACAAGAAACCTGCACATCTGCTGACTCTTCTGCCCTCAAAATCCAGCCAGTATTAGGGGAGATCAGGAGTATTCCTCTGAGCTCTCTGTGTAATATTTGATGAGGATTAGAGCTTCAGGAGCCTTCGGAGATTGTTTGTCACAGAGGAATGTAGTGATGAGTTCAAGGTCACTTAACCTATTTGGGCATAAATGGTGAAAGTTCAGGTCTTCTATGCTTCCCATGAGAAGAGCACACTTCTTTGTAAGCACTCTAGACTTCTCCTTTATGTTAGCAGTAGCTCCCTGGCTCTTTAGTTAAAAGACTTAAAGGCAGGGACTCAAACACGTACTTGCACATTCACATTCATAGCAGCACAACAGCCAAAAGGCATAAACAACCCAAGTACCTATCAAGTTCCATATTCAGTAATGAAATATTATTTAACCTTAAAAATGAGGGAATTTCTCATACATGCTATATCATAGATGAATCTTGATGATTTTTATGCTAGGTGAACAAGCTAGAGTAAAAGGACAAAGATTCCATTTATATGAGAATAGTAATTAGCAGGAGCTAATAAAAAGGCATAATTGGGAGTTAGTGTTTAATGGGTACTGAGTCTCCATGTGTGATGAAGAAAAGTTCTGGAGATGGGAAGAAGTAGTGGTGACATAACATTGTAGATGTATTCAGTGCCTCTGAACTACACACTTAAAACTGGTTAAAATGGTAAATTTTACATCAGACAGAAATATTTTGCCACAGTAAGAAAAAGTAAGTACAGAAAGTACAAATAAAATTTCATAAAATCCAAAAATCCTTTTGGAATTAACTGTGTGATTATATAACGTCTCTTTTTTTCTGGTAAATCTCTTTTTCGTGTCATTGTGCAATCTCAGTATTTTAGCTACACCAGCCACCAAATTTGACTGATAGGATCCAACCATGAACCATTGTGTCCACTTTCTTATGAGGTTTATGCTTTAGTGATATAATACATTATCAGTGCCATTAAGTAGGACAGTTTCGCTATGATGTCTTATCCCTCTCTCAAATCTGACCTAACCAAATCAAATTCATTCCCCTTAGTGTAAACCATCACTTATATCTGATAATGGTCCCAGCATTCTCCTCACTAATTAACATAAAAAAATTCAAAACTATCTTTGATCCTTTATTTCCTCTTTACCACCACCTGTATCCAATGTTTTAGCTAGTACTTTTATACAGAGGAGACAGAATGAGCTTTGGTTAATCTCTGGGCATACTGAATTTTTATTTCTAAGGAGGAAAGTCCTGGTAGAATATACTAATGTGGTCTTGATGATGTGTGTATGTTGCTAAAGCCAAACTCAGCAGAAAATAAGGCTCCATGCTTGGAAACAACCCACTTTGCTGCAATTTAAGTGATGGCAGGACTGAACTGCAAGTATAAAGTGAGGTTAAAAACAGAAATTTACCAGAAAAAGAGAGGTTATTAAATATGTAACTGAATCAAAAATGGTATTGGTACAGAACAAATGTACCAGGAAGGTTCAAATCTCAGGCTTACTGCCTTCATTGGACCTAAATTCCTTATTTGTAAAATGAGAATATCTATTTATATATATACCAGTGTTAGGATAATAAATAAAAGAATCTATATCAACCACTGGCATAAAATAGGCATCAATTGTCGTTATTGTTTATGGTTGTCTTTTACTCATTACTTCTCCAAAGATCTGGGAAAAGCACATTAGTCCCCTGCTCACAGACTCCAGTGACCCCAGCTGTGTACTTTCTTGTCCCAGCATCTTATATTTCTAATGCTAACCCCTTTTCTCCATCATTATAATCTACCTATTCTCTTCCTCCAAACTCAAACTCAGTCTCTTCAGAAACTTCCCCTATCCCCAAACATTCTTTCCTCAGGTGTATTACATGTTGTCTAAGTTCTCCAAGGGTTCCTGTTTGATATGCACTTCCAATTGCATATCTTTACCTATAAAGTTATTTTCCCATTAAATTGTAGGCTTTCAGAGGAAAGACTGTCCAATATTTTATGCTTGGAGTAGAACTATGAATCAAAACCCTTATTTTGTTCACTCTGTCCCCATAATCTAGAAGCATGTCCAGAACATAGTATCTGAATGAATAAATACATGAATGAATTGGTTATGACTTTAGGCTGGTACACTTCTTGTACAAATCAAACATGCTCTCTTGCATTCTGTACTTGTTCTTCAAAGTATAATTTTTGATAGGAACAAAATTTCATCAGACACTAACATCTGAGAAGTAATGTACTGAGTAAAATGGTCAGTTGACCAAGTACTTCCTGTTCAACCAATCCAGGAGCAGTCCCAGAGGATAAGGTCATCTTTCAGTCACCTAACTGTAGCCCCCAAGTAAACAAATTTATACAAAAGAAAGCTGTTAAAGAGGAAAGAGAATCTTAAAATTATTATTATGGACATCTATCCAGAAGCAACATTTAAGTTCATTAAGAGTACTTTATACCTATATATATATAGAAACTTTGATTCTTGAATTGGAAACTTTCCTCTTTTCCGAGGTAAGCATTTAGTTCTATGGTTTCCTCTCAGCACTGTATTAGCTTCCTTTCACAAATTCTGGATGTTGTCTTTTTATTTTAATTCAGTTCTATGCTTTTTAAAAATTTTTAGTGACATATTTGTCTCATGTATTGTTTACTATAAAAATATTTGAATCTTTTCCTATTCATCTGCTGTTGATTTCTAGTTTGACTCCATCATGGTTAAAGAACATTCCTTGTACAATTTCAATTATTTTGCATTGATTGAGGTGAGGTTTGTTCTTTGTCCAAGATATGGTCTGTTTGAGTGACTGTTCTATGGTTGCTTGAAAAAAATGTGTATTCTGATATTGTTGGGTCGTGTATTCTTTAAATAGCAATCAAATCCTGTTCTTTCATAGCCTGTAAGTTGGTTGCTTAGTTTCTCTCTACTAATTTTTCATCTAGTGAGTTTTTATGGTTTGGAACAAGAATGTCCCCTGAAAGTTTCACACAATCATAGAAGGGAATTTGGGAAGTTATTGAATTTTTGGAATACTACGATTGACTTATTAGAAGGTGGAGCCTGGTTAGATGGGAGTCATTGGGAGAATAATCTTGAAAGAAATATTTTCCTCCCTTATTCTCGCCTTCTCTCATTTCTTCCTTCACTCAGACCCTTCCACATCGTACTTTCTGCCTCAGAACCAGTCAATTATGGATTGGAAATGTGATACCAAATAAACCTCTCTTTACTTAAGGTGCAGATGTTGGGTATTGTGTCTCAGTGACAAGAAAGTTATTAAGATAGATTTTGGTATCAGGAGTGCCATTTTTATTGTTAATACCTGATCATGTGGTTCACAAGCTTTTGGAACTGGTTTGCAGGAGGAGTTTGGATAGGTTTGAAAATGCCATCAAGAATATCCGTAGAATAGGGCAAACTTGGTGGAGATTCTAGTTGGAGCTCAGAGGATCAGAATGCTGTTAGAAATACAGACAAGAAAGAATAGGCTCGGGAGGTTTCAGATGGGCACCAGGACTCCATTAGCAGTTTGTCTCTAGGCTATGTGTATCATGCTGTGGCATAAAATTTGTCTACATTTTGTTCATGTCTTGAGACTTCGTGGGAGACTGAAATCAAATTAGTCTGGTGGAGGAAATTTCAAAGCAGCCCAACATTCAGGGTGTAGCATGAATAATGTGCACTGCTTTTAGCAAGATTTGCACTGAGAAACTAGAACAAAAACTCAATTTAAAGTTTTCAGTTTTGCCAGAAAGATAACACCTATAAAGTTGAAGCAGAGGAGAGCTTGGTTGTTAAAAAGATTAGCATTAAAAAGAAGTACTTTGCATCAAGACAGTAGGAAGAATGTGCAAGGACATCCTGAGAATCTGCAAAACGTTGTCCTTCACAGGTTCATGGGTTCAAAAACAAAAGACTGCTTTGAGACGAGAGCCCCAGGGCATCCTCCTCAATAAGGACCATTTAGTAAATTAGTTCTTCAAGATTCATATGTAGGGCTTAGTCATTTAGGCACTCAGAAGCCTCTGTAGCCATCATTCAAGGGGGTCTGGCTACCGCTTGAGCAAGTGGCAGATTTGGTGTCATCCACATGGTGCTGGTTTTACAGGTGTATAGAATGCAAGAGTTTTGAGATCAGGAAGGTTTCCTTCAGATTTCAGAAAGTTTTGGAGGCCAGGCAATATCCCTGAAGGGCAATGCATGAAGATGGGAGTGTTTGTTGAGTCTACTTTTAGGGGGAAATGGGTTGAGACAGGGTCTCACTCTGTAGTTTGGGCTGCTCTTGAACTCACTGTGTAACCCAGGTTGATCTTTATCTTTAAGCAATCCTCCTTCCTCAGTCTCCTGAGTGCTGGGATTATAGGCATATGTCAACATGCCCAGCTGAAATCTATCTTTTCTCATCTTAATATTGTGCCCATCCATTGAGAGTTTTTGTTTCCTGGAGAGGGTGCTGGCTGTTTTTTTTTTTTTTTTTCTTTAGATTCTATTATTTCCATTTGGTTCTTTTTTATAACTTCCTTGCTAAGATTTTCCATTTTCCATTTGTTTAAAAAAATCACTCATTGAAGCAATGTTATGGGGGTTGCTTTAAAGTCATCTTTGGATAGCTCCATTCATGCTGATATTGGTGCTAGTTCATTGTCTTCTCATTCAAATTGTGCTTTTCCTTGCTCTTGGTGGGCCAAGAGATTTTCAATTGTATCCTGGACAGTTTGGACATTATGTTAGAAGATGATTGATCCTTTTTAAATCCTATATTTTAGCAAGAAGTCATGCTGTTCAAATTGAGCATGTAGATTCTGGCTTAGTTGAGTGGGCTGCTGTTCCATGACATTTCTGCCTTCCAAACCTTTGCTGTTTGATTCTGGTCTACATAATTCTTCTGATTCCACTTAAGGGTCAACTGAATCCCTGTTTTGCTGTCTGTGGGGGTGAAAGGAACTTGCATGGACCACCTGGTATCACTAGGTAGAAAGCAAGGAGAGGCATTCTTGGGACCCTCAGAATGGGGAGCAGGTCCCCTAGTCTACTCTCCAGTCACATGACACTTGGTTCTGCAGAAGGAGAGAAGTGTCCACCCAGGTTGTCTTTTGATGCTGAAAGAAAAACCAGAAACCATGGGATCTGAGTAGCTCTGTCACTGAGTAGGGGCTCAGAAGACTGTGGACCTAGTTTACCTTTTGCTGCTAGAGAATCTTAGGGCTGGATTGCTTTCTGTTAGTGGGATCGAAGGGCACAGAGATACCTGGCCTGGATAGTCTTCTCTGGATGACAGCCTGGGACACAGTGGGCTTTCTGGAGCTGCCAGTCAAGGAGGTGGAAGATCCCACCTGCTGCAGCATGGTGTGAAGAAGGAAAGGAATTGGCATTCTCTGATTTTGATGTAGCCTCTGTTCTGTGAAGATTTCCCTCTGCTGCTTTAAGGTATGGGGCAGGGACTTATAACTCACCTGGGTACTCAGGGTTCTGGGGTTAGGAATTAGGGGTTAGGTTAGGATTAGGGTTATCATTGCTAGAGTAGGGATTCTTGTCAACCCTGAAGAATGATGGGGCCCACCATTGTGATGGGACTTGAGTTTCCCCACTCAGTTTGCATTCAAACCATTTTCCCAGTGCTTTGGCTAGAAAATACAGGCTTTCCTTGATGTTTTTTTTTTTTTTTTTTTTTTTTTTTTTTTTTTTTTTTTTTTTTTTTTTTTTTTTTTTTTTTTTTTTTTTTTTTTTTTTTTTTTTTTTTTTTTTTTTTTTTGTCTGTGTCTACTGACCTTCAGTCTCCTCTGTCACCTACTCTGGGATGTATAGGAGACAAAAAGAAAACCTAGGGAACTCATTATTTTGTTCTTCCTGTTCTGATACTCCTGTGCTTTTCCCCCTTTCAGAGCTGCATTTTGGCAATAAGTTGTACTTAGAGAGGAAGAACAGTGAAGTGTGAGTTTATACCATCTTGCCCTGAACCTAAAAGCTTATACTTCATACTCAAAATGCAGAGGGGGAAATTAAATAGACACAAGGATGTCATCTCATAGTGTCACCAATAGCTAAATGTTCAACTTATATGTAGCTTGCATGGGCCAAGTTAAACAGTGCATCTCCTTCTTAATGTGGGTTTGAGGTATTCTTTAGTCTGGTATTTAAAATAATGAATGTTGGAAGCATATCAATCCTAGGATTGGCTTTGTTTTTGAGAAAACCATTGTTAATTTATACCACCATATGCCACTCTCTATAGGCCTATGAATGTAATTTCTCTCCACTCAAGAATAGGCATTTCTGCAAAGTAACCAAGTGTTTCTGCCCTAAGAATAACAAGGATCCAATTTCTGTCTAGGTTTTCTTCCTTATGTTAGTAATCAAAGATATTCTAAGCCAAATGCATGCTCCCATTTGGCGTACTCTCCCCAAGCAAACATAGGATCTTATGGCATGCATTTTGGATATTTTTTCCTGCTTGTATTTTCCCGATATCTTTTTCATTTTTATCTTATGAAATACAATTTTAGGTTCATTTTGAAATGTGGCAGCATAAAAACAAAACATTTAAGTTTCATTTTCATAGTTGATAGGAGGAAAATATCTCCCATCACATCTCTGAGGGAAGAAAAATCCACCCATAAGCTCCCAGTAACATTAGAGACTATGGAATATAAGAAGGTAGTTGCTGAGCTTGGTGCAGGGAGGAAAAGAAGAGTCCGGATAGGAGCCTGGCACCTCTTGAGAAACCTTGCCCTCCCATTCCTAACAGTCATGGCACATAGTAAATGCCCAATAAAAGGTTGATGAATTGAATGTCTTGTTTACAAGGGACATACCCTGTGAAATCCAATGAAATGCTGGAGAAAACCTGGCTTTCTCCCAAGTGAGTCCGCATCTCCTCTCACACTGATTAAGTCTCCTTTGGAGACTTAGCAGCCTACTAAGCTGTAAACAGTAGTACATTTGGCATTACCAGGAAATAACTAAATAAAATGACAAGTTTTGAGAGTGCAGATGTCAGTTACCAAACCATTAACCAAAAGGATGGTTCATAACCCCTTCTGTCATTGGTGGACCCATGTGAGGGATTAATTGGAACTAACCAACTATGTCTGAATGTCAGATTTGGAGGTAGTGCCCTTCTGCCATTGAAGACTACAGCCAAGGAGCCTCTTTTGGAAAACTTCCTGTCTGTCTGTGTCCCCTGAGATGAAAGGAAGGCTCAGAAAAGGAGCCTCTGCTCTTTCCTAACTGACTTCAAATGTATGCAGTCCTGGTCCACCGGACTCAGCAGAATTCTGCTGCTGAAGAGCAGTGAGAGGTCACTGCCAATCAGCAGTCTCTGCACAGACGCCTTCGGGCCAGCTGCTCCTGGCAGACATCCACATCCATCCAAATGGATCTGCAGACAGTGTGAATGACGTCTCCCGCTGCCCTTTAAAAATGCTTTGATACCGGAGCTCTTAGCATCCCTGTTTTAAGCCACTCAGGTACCTAAGAGTCAGTCAGCAGTTCCAATCAGGGGATCAGAAAAGAAATGGGCAAGTCGTCTCCCAGATGGCTGCGGTATGACCAGCAAGTAGTGCAGATCTCACTAATAGATTTTGCCCAATCTCTGGACAAGAAGCCAGACACGCACAAAGCACCCATTAAAGGGCAAGCTTGCTTTACAGCTCCCAGCCTCCTCATCAAGACAATTCGGCCACACATCAACTCTGAAGCCAATTTGGTTTCTGAACTCCCGTCTTTTATTTTATCACCGACAAACAAGGCCCGTGGTGAGCCAGGGAAATTATCTTCGGCCCACTATCAGAATTCTGCTGTTTCCCTCGGGTTCTTCACTTTGCAAGGATTTTTCCATGAGGCAATGCCCAGAGATGATTTGAGCAGCCATGCCAATTAACAATGACCTTCAGCCCTGGAAACGGAGAGGAGTCATGCTGTGGGTAACGGAAAATGGTTCATCAGAATGGAAAGCACATCTCACAGCCTAACTGGTGTCTCTTTGGAGTAGTTAATACTCACATAAATAGAAACTTGACATCTTGGGATGAAAGGGTAAAGAGAAAGAGGCCTCAAATGGTGATTCAAACCTTCTCCTTCATTCATCCACTAGGATGGTGCCTTCTTGATCCTTTAGGGGGAAGAAAGGACAAAGAAATGGAAAATAAAAGAAAAATTGATAAGTATTCTAATTAGTTATTCTATGTAGCAAACCTTCTAAAATGCTGTGGCTTTCATCAGCCACCATTTAAGACCCCTCTCACACCTAGGCATTGGGTTAGTGGTTCTGCTGGTGGTGTTACCTTGGCAGATCTCAGTGGGATTTGCTCAAACTTTTGAAACCAACTGCTGGGCTGGCCAGCAGGTCTCCAGCCTAGAATGACCTCAGCTAAAAGGGCACTGCTGTCTTCTACTTGGTCCCTCATCTTCCTGCAGCCCAGCCAAGATGGTCCAGCTGTGGATTCAGGTGCACCCAGGGGCTAGACTAGAATCCCAGGTCAGCTTTACTGCCATATTCTATTGGCCAAAGCATAGCATGTGGCTGACCCAGAAACAGGTGCTTTCTCTCAATAACACAAAGTCCTATGCAAAAGACATAGATGCAGAGATGGGTGGAGAACTGAGACAAGTGATGTAGTCCACTGGCCTTGATGGGAGAAGCAATTTGGGGAGAAGAAGAAACAAGTGCAAGTTGTCTTCAAAGAATAGAACTGCCCTTCAATCCTACCACCCTTCTTTCTCTCTTGCCTGTGCCATCTTTCCAGCCCTGTTCTCAAGCGCTGGAAGACTTAATGCATGTTTGCCTGGGGTTAATTTGGCAATGTCTGAGCATCTCGGTGATCATTTAGTTTCTGTCTGAGGAATCTATTGGCTTCCTCATGTATCAGTCTCACATCTTTGCAGGCAGCTTTGAGACCAACAAGTCAGAACAGCTCCTAAGGCAAAAAGTCATCTCTCAGGTTCCATTGAGGCTCAGGTCAGTTTTACAGGGCCTAGGTGGATAAGGCAGGGAATCTCAGCCTCGCTTTACAGAATGCACTCATGCTCATGGATTCTGCCTCACACTTAGTCATTTCCTCTAGTTTGCTCCCACCACCTGGTCTGCTGAGCTGCCTTCACTTCTTGAGACACACCATGAAAACTCAGCTCCATCTCTTTGCACGCACATGCTTTTGCCAGAATGACTCACATCACTCAGACTACTCCACTGCACCCCCAAATTCAGCATGAGGGTCACAGCTATTGATGTCTCCTCTCTGTGCTTCCCAAACTTACCTTCACCAATGCTCTCTTCACTCTACTGTAAGAGTTCCCTTTTCTTTTCTGGTGATTGTGTCCTTTTCTTTAGAGCAAGTATTTAGTCTCCATATTCCCAGGGCTGATTTCAGAGCCCAACACATAGGCGCATTTAAACACTTTTCTCCTTGGAAGCACTAAAATGTTGACTTAAAGAGTGAACACAAGTTTGTAAAATTCTTAATTTACTTTCACTGCATCCTTGGAACAAAACTGTCCCATTCCAGTTTGTAGATGACTTGAACAGATTTTTAAATGATTTGTCTAAAGTCAACTAGCTCCTCAGTGGCAGAGAAAGAATTGAAATCTTGACCTTCCAAGTCTTAGCTCAGTGCTCTTTCTCTCTTTCCCCAGGTTTAAAAGTATTTATTTACCTTTCAATGCCCCTATCTTCTGCCAAAAGATAATTCATTCAACAGGCACATACATGCCTACCATATCTCAGGCTCTCTTCTTGGAGCTAAGATGTAGTGATGTGTTAAGACAGGCCAAATTATTCAATTTATTTATTTATTTATCTACAAGTGAACTAATTAGATGATTTTCATGATGTACCAGGTAAATTTTTGAATGTTTTATCATTTTTAGATAAAGAAACAAGACACAGAGAGATAAAATAATTTGCCCAAGGTCATGCAGTGGTTAAACAGTAAGGCAGGCTTCTGAGCCTTGTGTGGCCCCGGCTCTGTGCTCATCACTACTCCTCTAGGCTATCCTGCGTAGAGTGCTCGTAAATGTTAGCTCTTGAGAAAGTAAATCAATAAGGTAGAGGAACAGGGGAGAGTATAAAGACAGAGAATACTGCTTTAGACAGAATGGATAGCAGTGGTCTCTGGACAGTTGGCATTGGAGCAGGGCCTGAATGAAAGAAGGGAGTGAGCTGTGGGAGGGAAAAAGGCATCGCAGCAAGGAGGCACAGCATGTACAAAGGTCCTGAGATGGAAAAAAATGCTTCGTGAGTGTAAGGAAAAGTGAGAAGACCCATGGGAACAAGAGGGAGAATGATAGAAGATGTATTTAGAGAGGTAAAAATGGGAGAACTGTGTTTTGTTTTTGTTTTTTTGCCATAGGAAAAGTTTGGATTTTGTTCTTAATATGGTATGGAAATTGACATAATTGCCAATGCTACGAAGGGTAAGGATGAAAGTAAGTGGGAAGAAAACGAGTGAAGGATTGGGATAAAATTAGATAAGATAAAACATGACTAAGGGTAAATTTACACATAAAATGCAGCCTCCCTATGTTTTACTACCAGCAGCAGGCTACGAATTTGAACATGAGCTTCCTACTGACCACCGCACAAAGGGAGACATGGACAGCTCTGCCACTGATAATATTAAAAGATAAAAAGACAGATGTTATTTTAAAACAAATCAAACCCTAATACTGAGACTTTGGGGAATTTTCTAGCTGACCAAAAATTAAATTGGAATCTTGAATTGATCAAAAGGAAAATTGAGGCACTTTGTAGCTAGACAAAGGCATTTTGTAACTGTGCTGGAATGTAAAATGTTTAGATGTCTCCCCCATGGTAACAGCATCAAAATTGAATAGCAAAGTCTTTCTATGTTTCTTTACATACCAAATGCTCAGTCCACATGATTTAAAAAGATGACACTTTAAAGCTTGGAACATGTTTATGATTATGGATGGAATCACTGATTTCAAATTGGGCATAATACCAGAATTACTAAGATCTCAGCTATTCAGGAGGTTGAGGCAGAAGAATCACAAGTTCAAGGCCAGCCTGGACAACTTAGAGAGAGACCCTCTCTCAAAATGAAAGTTAAAAAGGACTGAGGATGTAACTTAGTGGTAGAGCTCTTGCCTAGCATGTGCGAGGTTCTGGGTTCAGTTTCTATCTCACCCACTGCTCCTTCTAACCCCCAAAAGAAGAAATGGTTGATTTGATGGTTTAGGCTGACCCAAGAGTGGTGGTAGGGACAGCAGAACCTTCTTACATCATCATTATGATGGTTGAGAGAAATACTGTAAATAGACAACCTAATGCCCACATGGAAGCTAAGCAGGGACAATGGATTTCTCATTGCCAGCATATTGAGGAAGCAGTCATCTGCTCTTTTACTTCATTCTCTTGACAATAGTTACCATAAACCATTTTCTCTGTTTACTAGTAGATGAAGAGAGCTGGCAGATTGGTTCATGAAGACATAACAAAGTTTCTCCACTACCTGTAATTAATCAATATTAATGGCATCTCCTGGGCACAGGATGTTTACCACATGCAGATAGATTCGATTTCTTCCCACACATTACCCAAGCAAAGCACTTGATCTTCTGCAAGTCATACATGGCATTTCCAGTGGCCAGCAGTGACGAAGTTTAATGGAACAAGAAGCCTCACAAGCCCTGGGTGGTGTTTAATCAAACCCTGAAGCTTTAATGATATAGTCAAGAGAACACTGAGAAGCCATGCAAGTGGTTCAGGCTTTTCAGAAATGGTACCGATTATGTGTTGTAACATCAGGGCTCTAGTGGTCTCTGGGGATTATTAAAGAAAAGGCAGCTCAAAAAATGGGAAACAACATCATGCACAGAAGTAATTGGCGATGAGTGTTTTGTGACAGGGAAAGAGAAAGGATGATGGAACCATGAGCAAAGCCATGCTCCTGATCCATTCCTCCTCATCCTCCTCTGCTCCCCTGCACACAATGTGCCATGGAGGAGGGTGACAAAGGAAACACTCTGGGACCTGTGGTTAGAAAGCCATGGCGCCTCTCTGGAAGCAGCTGTGCGAACAGAAGAGGCCAGAACCAGACTCAGCCGACGCAGATGATGGGGAAGTGGGAAGCATGGTGAACTCACCACAAAAGAGGCAGCAATGAGGAGAGAAATGACACAGTCAATTGTGTGTTCAATGGAACCAAGTGGAACCAAGAGCTATTGCTCTTCTAAGACAGAAGAGACTTTCTACATATGCGAGCAGAGTTTGAGAGGAACAGTTTGGGAGCAAGGCTAGAGTCAAGAAGGGATAGCCATAATTCCCTACAGTGAGTGTATTATGAACATACGCTAATAAATTTTTAAAAGAAGATAGTAAGGAATGAGCTTTGTGGTTAAGCTTGGAAAGGAAACCACGCATTTCTGAAACAAGTTCAACAGAAGAGGACACAGGAGTCACGATTTGGAGGAGGAAGGAATTTCCGCAGTCTATGTGGTCTCTCTTTCTTGGGAGAAATGGGAGGGATTGAGGGAAGAAGGAAGACGAGGCTGAAGGAAAGGGGAAAGGTGGGCAGGTTTTGTGTCAGCGCAGAGTTCTCAGCAAGGGCTGCACATGGAGCAGCTCTCAGCATGAGTGTTTAGAGATGGACAGGCAGGGCAGGTTAACCGCCATGGAACTCAACCATGCCCAGATAAAACAGTGGGTCTTCTTTGCTTAGGTTTTGGGTGCCAGGGGAGGGAGGCAGAAGAAAGGTCTTTAACTGGTTTGAGAAAGACCTCAACAAATGTTAGCTCTAGTCAAAAGCAAGAATAGGAAAAGAAAACTTCTAAACCTAGCTATTCAAGTACATAGTGCACTTTTCTCCAATAATTCATTGAATTTCCCATTCAAATGTTACTTTTCACTTACAGATCCCAGTTAGGACACATACTTATACACATCACCTGCCACTATGGCTGAGTATTTTAGTGTGTTTAGGTTGCTGTAACAAACGTTATAGACCATGTGATTCACAAACGAAATAAATGTATTGCTCACAGTTCTGGAAGCTGAAAAATTCAAGATCAAGGTGCTAGCAGGTTCAGAGTCTAGTTTGTTTTTTAAAGATGACATCCTAGCTGTGTCTCTAAATGGCAGAAGGGATAAACATATTCCCTCAGGCCTCCTTTATAAGGACACTGCTCCCATTCATGAGGGTGCTGGCCTCATGATTTAATCAGCCCCAAAGGCCCCACTATTTCACACCATTGCGCTGGGGATTAGGTGTCAACATACAATGGGGAAGGCAGGGAGAGGCACAAGCATTCAGACTGTAGCACTAAAGAAATGAAGCTCTCTGGTTGTTAGTTCAGAGGCTACCCAAAGCCAGGAGGTAGAGTAATCATATCAAGACTTTGGGGATAAGACTAAGAAGCAGACAGTTCTTGAGAGAAGAGAAAATATTCAGGCCCAGAAAGACAGAGAATACATGATGGACAGGAATTGTAGATATTCTCTACAATCTGATGCTGTTTGCAGTCCCATTTTCTGGGTGAGAAAATTGAATCTGAGCTGGATTAAGTGTCAAGCCTCAAACCATGAAGTGTAGGCATGAAATTCAAACACAAGTCTGATTGCTTGTGACATTCGATATTTACTGCTCTCGGGTGCCAACCAGACATTCCTGCTACTAATCTAATAATCTGCAATGTACAGCCAAAATGTTGTACGAGGTTTTGAATACCTAAAGCAAAATAATGAGAGCTACAGTATCTCATAGCATCATTTAAAAAGTGTTGACAAATAAAATGACTACAATATAATATGAAACCTCACACCCTCTAAATCATTCTACAAATAAAAAAAAAAAGCCACAGTGAGTATTTTTTAAGTTTATAATCCATTTCAGAAAAATTAAATGGTGGAAATGAGTTAATTGATAAATATAAATTCCTTTTTAGAAAAGACACAGATTTAATATAAAATAATTGCCTTTTATGACTGATTTATCTTAAGGCTGACTGCATTTAAATTATATCTTGCCCTTATTCAGACCTTATCTAGGGAAATAAATGAACCTTTCATTCTGGAAGGAGATAGAATGGAGAATGCCCCATGAGGAGACAAAGAAGAAATAGTCTCAGTTCTTAAAAGATGGATTGAGAGCCCCTTCTCTCTCTTGGTTGGCAAAGAAGACATGCATATCCCAGTGCAATAAATCGTGAGTCACTTATGAAGCAGTACCTTTGAATTTAGATCTATGAGGGATGTCTCCTCCAGCCCCCAGAGCCCTCCATACTGTCTTGTCCACACTCCTCTGGGGGCCCTGATACGCAGCCTTCTCCCCAAATCCTGCCAAGAGAGCCAGTCTCTGTGGCAGTCTGTTAACACGGGGCATAGCTTGCTCACTTTCTAAGCTTCCATTCTCAGCTGTATAGTTCCCCTGGAAGGAAAGGTGACACTCTAGACCATCAACTGGTATACTACAAACATGGAGACAATTGTTCATATTTTCAGGACCAAATTGTACAACTGAAGCAAAAGACCGACCATGCTGAGTGGTGGGGGAAAGGATCAGAAAGTTTGTTACTTTCCCTTTCTGCCTGAGCTGTCCAGATTTGCTGAGTAATTGTCAATGCCTCATGCTGAATACATAGACCTAAGCATGCTCATATTTTTAATTGTATGAGCTCAATTGCCCCATACTATGATATTGTACTAAATAAGGCTAGACATGCAACATCATCAAATTTTAGGAGTAGGTGAGTAAACTTTCTTTCCTTTCTCTTGTGTTAACCTGTTTTACAAACATGCAGTTCAGGAACAAGTCTTGGTGGGATAGTTGAGAGCATACCTGAAGCCAAGCAAGCAACACGCCACTCACTGGTGAACTTACCAGAGCTGTTTCCACTGCATGGTGGCAATAAAACCCTGATTGAAGTGGACTCAAAAGAATGGGAAGAGCCAAAAGGGAGATTCTTAGAGACAATTTCAAGATGTTTTGTTGTAATTGGAGCCAGTAAATATGGCCCTAAGTATAGGGAGATGTGAGAGCAAGAGAGTTCTGTTTTATGATGGGAGAGGTTACTGTAGGCTTGTCTGCCACTGAGAATTGGCAGGCAGAGAGAAAAGCTGATGTTCAAGCAGCGTGGAGAGGAGTTGCTGAGGCATTGTCTACGTGTAAGAGAGCAGGGTAAGATCTAGGGCATGAGTGAAGGAACTGACCTCAGACAGCTCACTTATCCTAATTTGGGGACACATAGTAGCCACAGAATAGGTGCAGGCAGATGGCGGGACACAGGGATAGGAGCCTATAAAAGCTCTCTCCAGGTTGCTCAATTTTGTTAGTGAATATAAAATAAACTATTCAGTTGAGATAAAGTTGGGTAAGAAATACTGGAGCTTGAGGAAGCAGAAAAGGATATGAAATAGTCATCTGGTTGAATGGCAGAATAAACAGCCCAGAAGAACAACTCCAAGAAACTTATCTCTGGATTGTAAAGTGATAAACTTAAACTTGAGCCTACAGATGCTGGCTGTCAGTGCAAGCCTTGCACCCTGATTAGAAGTGTCATGTGGTGATGAAATAATGCTGCCGCACAGTGGGGGAAATCTATAGGTGGTGGGTTTAACCTCAGAGTCTGTCAAATATTAAAAGGTCTATAGCACAAGAATATTTTTGATTAAATTAAATAAAAACATTCTCCCTACATGATAGATCTGAAACTAGAATGCTCCAAAAATGCATTAAAAAATATCGCAAGAGCACAAGAAAAAAATTGCTACAAGTCAAGCAGCTGAAAGATAATGCAGCTTCCAAAGGAAGAAACAATCCAAGTGAGAATAATGTTTAAGCACTGGGGAAGCAAAGCCCTTTAAGAATATTTTTACAGTATAATCTTAAAAGTGCTGAAGACATTAATATGTAGAGTAACATTTATAAATAAAGTTTTACTTTTTTAGTGGAATAATCCTCTCTCTCTTTTTTTACTTGTATTAGTACATGTTTGTAGCACATAGTAATTGCATTCACTATAGGGGACTGACATATCACGTTTCAATTCCCTTCTTTTTTCCCCACCCCTCCACTCCCTTTTATTTTTCCAGCATCATGTTTATTTATTTAGAAGGCTTTTGTTATGGTTTGTGTCTAGATGTCCCCTCAAAGCCTCATGCAGTCATGGTGGGGGCAGGCTATTTTGGTTGTAGTTGAATCTAGAGTTTGCAACTGATTCATAGAGCAATGCTGGTGTTAAGGGTGCTGGGGTTAAGGCGGGGTAATTGCTGGATCACTCCACTGATTGGATGGGCACTGCCTTAATCCCAGCAGTCTGGATAAAATAAAAGGGGCAGAAGGAGGTTTGTTTCCCTCTTTTGCTCTTGTTGCTTTTGCTGCCATGAACTGCTGCCCCCCCTGCCATGTGCCACCTTGCCTTGGAGCCAGCCGATTATGGACTAAAACCTCTACAAGCTATGAGCTAAATAAATCTTTCCCCTTTAACTTTGGGTGTTTTGTATTAGCACCAAGAGAGAAGCAACTAAGACACCTTTTAAAGTTAATTATCATATATTCAGATTGAACACCAGGCTAAGAGGTCAGGAAACATATAAAACATATAAGACAATTGTACTAAATCAAGGTATATTTTTAGATACATTGTCCATGCTGAATTACAATACTTTTTTTCTTTTGTTCCTGGAATCAAACTCAGGACCTTGTGCTTGCCAGGCAGGTGTTTATGCCATTGAGCTATATTCACAGCCCTACAATACCTTTTTAAAATTTCTCTTTAAACAGAATTTTTCAAACTCCCTTTCACACTCTCCTAGGATGGCATTCAGGTGGCCCAAAACTCTCTGAATTTGTACACCAAATTATTGTTATGCAGAAGAGGAAGTGTATATTTCTGGAAGGAAACACACAACTTTCATTGAATTATCAAAAATAGCCCTTGATTCCAAAAGCGTTAAGGAAGAATTCCTAAAAACAGAAAATGATCTAATCAGAAAATTTATGACACTGGCAAAATATTTCACATCAAAAAAATTTTAAAATGATATAGAATCACCTTGCAATAGTTGGAAACTAATGAGTAGGAATCAAGAGACTGGATCTCAAGAAGTGCTTCCAGAAGAGAAAGCGATGTTCTTATTTTTTCCTTGGGCCCACCCTGAAAATATTCCATGCCTCTCAGAGAAGTCTTGTGCCCAGTCAGATGTGGTTTTTAGCCTGGCCCCTGAATAGAAGGTGAGATTCTCCTGAGGGAACTGCCTGAGATGGGCCAACATTTGCTCCATCTCTGGTGTCCGATTCATGGTACATACCATAGAGGTTTCCATGTGTCCCAGAGGAACACACGTCACAGGTGATGTGCTGGTTATCAGGCTCTGTGGGGAGAGGCAGGGGCCCACAGCAAGGAAGTCCCCTGTGGGGTCAGCTTTGCAATACCATCCTAGGTGGATTCTCAGTGGGAGCTATTGGCAGTACTTAGAGATCAGAAAGGGCAAGAAAAACGATGAGATCCTGAGCTCTGGAGATACACCAGCCTCGGCTACTCACTGACAGACACAGCAAAGGGACAAAAAGAACCTCGCAGTGTCAGGAGGATGCATGGGCTTTCCTTACAACTGGCTTAGGCGCCTCCTTGTGAAGGAGGAGGTGGAGAGAGCCCTCTGAGAGGAGGAAAAGTAATTATCTCAAAGAGCTTGTTTTACTCAAGAGACTAACACAGTGTGAATTGAGAAGACTGTTTTCTACCATCAGGAGTGGAGTGTCATAAGCAAATAAGGCTCCTGATGGAAGGCATCCCACTTTGCAAATCTTTGTCACTGCCCTACTTTCATCTCCTCAGTGCTCTGAGCTTCTCCTGTTTGGTCCCAACACCCAACAGTTTAACCTCCCAGATCTTCCCAGTGAGAAGTGGAGGAGAAAAAGACACTATATGGAGAGTTCCCTGCAGTTTTCAGGTTAGACAGGCCACTGCCCTAAGGTGCGACCCCTTCCAAGGTCTTGGTTAAACTGCAATTAGAGGGAAAATATTTTTGAGTCTTCACTACAGCTCCAACGTCTTCACAGCGACCTCCTAAGCTAAGCCCAAGCTGTGTTTCTTGCTTGCTGTGTAACCCTAGGAAAGCCCGTCAAACTATCCACTTAGAGATCTTCATTATTATCATGAGATGATGGTGATGGTCATGGTGGAGGATTTTATTGCTTTTTACTTGTTTGCTTTGTTTTTCAGTCTGGGTGTGAAGAGAAAGGGAAAAGGATAGGGTCAGATTAGATTCTCTCAGATGATTACAAAGCACCTTTCACCTTCTAAAGATTTCTTTTTTATATATATAATATTTTTTATTTTAAAGATAGTAAAATCCAACAAAAGATAACAGAACAATCAAAACAAAGCAGTAGAACTGGCATAGAACTTCAAAGAGAGATACTATGAAAACAATAGTTACTATATTGTATCTTGTTACTTTCAGAAAAGCCTAGGGACACACGTCTCTTTCTCTTCCTGGAGTTTGTGCAGTCACGCACACTCAGCAGGGAGGCAGGAGGGGTTTCTTCTGGTTGCTGCCTCTTGGCCCAACACGGAGGGCTCTCAAAAGGCACATCATTCTCTCCCTGGGGTCCGCGTGGTCCCACACACTCACCAGGGAGGCAGGAGGGGTTTCTTCTGGTTGCTGCCTCTCGGCCCAACATGGAGGGTTCTCAAAAGGCACATGGTTTTCTCCCTGGGGTCTGTGTGGTTGCACACTCACCAGGGAGGTAGGCAGAGTTTCTTCTGGTTGCTGCCTCTCGGCCCAACATGGAGGGTTCTCAAAAGGCACATCGTTCTCTCCCTGGGATCCACATGGTTGCACACACTCACCAGGGAGGCAGGCGGAGTTTCTTCTCTCACCTTCTAAAGATTTGTATTACAGTATTTTCTCATAGAAATGCTGTAGCTTCCAGAGACCACTATACTTCTCACCCATATTTCAACTACTGCATCAAAAGAACCTGGCAAGAAAGCTGCCCTGAAGTGTAGCAGCTGCTGGCTCTCACCGCTAGGTCCCCAGGGCAGCCTTGGTTCTGGGCTTGATTAACAAAGACCATGACTTCTAGAAATGGAGGACAATTGCTTGATAATAGCTACCCCAGCGTGCTGGTCTAAGAATCTCACAATCCAAAAAACCCCAACAAATTGAACTGTAACTGAGCAATTTAGGAAGTAGCCCACCCTGTCAGCTCTTTCTGCCCCTGAAATTTAGCAAGCTATAGCCATGGCCAACCAGGCCTGGACACTCAGACAAACCCAAGGCAAACACGTTCACAGATTGTGTCTGACTCGTCTAAAGAAATAAAGGCAAACACAAATTGACTGACTTGTCCAAAACCAAAATAGTAAAAAAATATATATAAATAGAAAGGAAGGGCCAGGGATTTAGCTCAGCAGCATAAGCAGCTGCCTAGCAAGCATAAGGTCATGAGTTCGATCCCTGGTACCAAAAATAAATAAATAAATAAATAAATAAATAAATAAAAAGGAAATAAGAGGAGGAGAGGAACAATACAAAATGTTTTTTTCTTTTTGTGACCAAACACAACCACGTAGGAAATTATTTTTGCTATGTCGATAGCTAGATTTAGTAGTGTAGTGTCCATTTTAACTTTTTTACTAGTTCTCCCAAAGGTAGTTTTATTTTGCTGAAAAGGCACAGAAAGGGGTTAGAAAAATTAGCATTAATTAAACTTTATTTCTCTTGGCCACTCGCCACAAAGTTCAAATAAAGTGCAGCCTCTAGCCAAGTCCCTTCACAAGTGAAATTCAGAATGCATGGCTTAATTCATGTGCATTTTGATTTCCCAACAAGAAAAAAGAAGAAAGTGGGAGTAAAAGTGAGAAAAACTAAAAAGGCAGACAAGAAATACATCTTCTATTTAGTTGCCTTCAATTTTCTGCTTTTAGATGAAATTAGTTCTTAGTCTGTGGAAAGAAGCATGATACAAAGATAGATTTCAGGTACAAAAAAAAAAAAGTGAGTATTTGAATAAACAAATGTAATACACTTCCATGAACAAAAGCTCCGTTCTTCCAGTTCAGGTCATAAACCTCAGTGTTGCCTTTGACCTGTGCCTCACACTTTCCTTCTATCTGTTTTATTTTTTTATTTATTTTTTTGTTGCTTTTGTTATCTTTTTTTTTATTTGAGCGAAGAAAAACAAAACAAACAAAAATGACAACAACAACAACAAAAAAACAACTCGACATATATAGTAAAAACAACACGCAAAAGAGACAAGCAAACGACTAGAGTAAATACACAACATTGCAGGTTTACACAACCGGTAGATAGAAGCTTGACAATGGTTGCAATATTGCGCATCGTTATCTTTAAAATGGTTTCTTACATTAACAGTTATAGACATGCTAGATTGATCTAATCATATGAGTATTAATTGTTCTTTCTCAATAATGAATACATTCAGCAGTGTTCTTTTTAGTTATCTTACATATACATATATACAGGTTTATATCTTTTCCTCTTCCCTTTTCTCTATTCCGCCTATTCCCTTCCCAATTATCTTTGCTCTTTGAGCTGTTTTTTACCCTTCCATAGTATTTATTATAGATTTTGAATCATATATACTTTTCCATTTCTTACGCTAGGGAGACAATACGGTATTTACACATGTGGAAACAACCCAAGTGCCCATCAATCAAAGAATGGATAAAAATGATGTGGTATTTTTATACAATGGAGTACTACTCAGCTATTAAGAAAGATTGTATTGAGACTTTTATAAGTAAATGGTCACGACTTGAGACCATACTCATAAGCGAGATAAATTAAACCCACATGTGTAAATACCATATTGTCTTCTATCTGTTTTAGAAATGCATGCGTCTGCCACTGCTTCGCAGCTCTCCACCACCACCAGGAGCCTCTGTTCCCTCCAGAGTGGCTATTCAGAGAGCCTCCAAAATGGGCTGCCATTCTTCTTCACAAGAAATTGTGCTCTACTCTTTCAGGGCGGGCTCCCGGCCTCCTCCATGACTTCACCTCCCTCAATTCTCCTCCACTCATTCTGTTCCAGCCACGAGTCTTTCTAAATATACTAAGCATTCTCTCTTTTCTGGGCTTTGCCAGTTGAGGTTCCCTCTGCCCTGAGCACTCTCTCCCTGGGTATGCTTCATGGCTCTTTTTCTTATCCTTTGCTGCCTCTGCCAAAGGCCTCAAGTTCCCAGCAGGAACTTTCCAGGTCAGTCTATGTGAAGTAGCAAATGTCCACCCATGTGCCATTGCTCCCTTGCTCATGGTTTTAGTCCATTTAAACTGACTCCAAGGCAGAAACAGCATGCTGGAAAGGCATGATAGAGGAAAACTGATCACCCCACGGTGGCTAAGAAGCAGAAAGGGAAAGATAGAAAGAAAGGGACCAGGGACAAGATGCAGTATCCAAGGTCATGTTCCTATGACCTGCTTCCTGTTTCCATCATGTCCTAATAATGCCATAAGATTGTGTCTCATAAATGGATTGATCTACTGATAAAGTCAGAGCCTTGATGATCCGATCACCTTATGAAAGGCCCACCTCCAAATATGTGACTTTTTTTTTTTTTTTTGTAGCACCGGGGATCAAACTCGTAACCTTGCGCCTGCTAGGCAGGCACTTAAGCCACTGAGCCAAGCCCCTAGTTTTTCAAGACAGGGTCGCGCTGTGTAGCTCAGGCCGGCCTCATGCTCACGTAGTAGCCCAAGCCCGCCTCGAACTCACAACACTCCACCTATCTCAGCCTCCCAAGTGCTGGGATTAAAGGTGTGCACCACCATGCCCAGATATCAAACACATGACATTTTTGGGGGACATTTTAGATCTCAATCATAACTTTTGGTATCCTCTCAGCAGAATTTTACTCCCCAGCATACATTTATTTATGTATGGATACATTTATTTGTGTATAGAATCCTTCCCATTTGGGTTTACACTTTTTGAGGTACTATTTTATTTGTTTCTGTATTCCCAGTATCTAAGACAATGCTTAACAAATATCTGCTTGATAAATAGATAAATGAATAAATAACCAAATGAGAGAAAAGGGGAGATATGTGAGAGAATGAAGAAAGGAAGAGAAAAAAAGAACACAACTTGTAAATACATCTCTCTACGTTCACAGTATAGGCGAATATTTTGTATGTTTTTCAGTTTTCTTAAATGTATAAAAGATACTTTGCTTCCAAAATTTTAAAAATGATGACTTTTTTTTTGGTTAAATTTAGGACTAGCTAAGATTTGAGTATAGGAAGTGAAAATATGCAATTTTTTTGTTTTGTCTTTTAAAAATCAGTGTTTCACAGTTTCAGGAAGGCAAGACAAAGAGCAGGGAGGTTACTTGAGACAAAGAACTGAACTGTCTCAACTGCATGGTCACCCACTGAGTCACCAAGCCAGACCCACAGGCTATTCATATGTTGACACTGCTCTGTCTTCTCATCAGCAAGCCTGCCATTCCCCAAGCTGTCACTGCATCCTTCTTGTTCCCCCTGGCATTTTCACCACCATCAGACACCCAAGAGTCATTTGTACTCCTTGTTCACTTTCCATCTAAAGGTCAATGAGATCCTCCCAATGCTTCTTGCTACATCTCCACTCCGCTTATCTACCCATGCCGCCACTGCCTTAGGACAAGCTTCCTTATTCCATTTCTGTTTCCCAGTCCTACTCTCCATAATCGACCCTGCTTCTTAGGCTTCCTCTCCACTGCTGCTGGAGGGGTTTTTCTAGAACATAAACCAAGTCGTCTCCTTCTCCATGCATCCAGCTTTTCCTAACCTTGCGACAGGGCCCCCCGTCCAGCCAGGTCTCTGCTGTCCCCGCTGCCCAGTCTCATTCCTATGGGGCCCACTGCCCTACCCACTCCTTCCAACCCAGCCCAATTCTAGCACTTGCTTGTTCCTCGACCACCTCCTGCCATGATGACTGTCTGTCTTGGATGTTGATCTCATGCTCTGACACTGAATTTTTAAAACTCAACCTTCTAGCTACTTCCTCTGGATGGTTTTCCCTGGCTTCCATTAGTTTAGATGCTATTGCTTTTCTGGGCTCATAAAGTAATTCATTGGAATTGTACCTCAGATTGTTAACTCTCTAAGGGGAGGGTCAACATCTTCATGCTGAATTTTCAACGAGACACAGGACTTAACATTTGACATCCAGTAGGAATTTCATAAATCCTTATAAAAGGAAAGAAGCAGAGGAGAGAGGGAAGTTGACTAGGTAATTAAATAGATTAGAGCTATAAATATGTTGTAGGGGATAATACACAAGCTCTTAAACTGTGCACACTAATGTCTTGGATGTTTGCAAGTTTCTAGCAGAGATATTTGCAGATAGCAGCATATGATGGTTAAGAACAGAAAGGCTACATACATGTAAATCCCAGTTAAACCATGCAGAAGCTGATTGCCCCAAGTATGTACTAAACAATCTGAGCCTCAGTTTTTGCTTCTATTAAGTAAGAAGAATGATACAGTACTAGCCTTCGTGCTAGTGCCAGTGTGAGGTTAAATAGGATAATTCATATAAAGGGATCATCACAGTGCCTGGAAGCAGTAAATGCTCAATAAATGTCAGTAATGATAATGATGATGATAGGCAGTAGGAAACAAGACACCAAAGTGTTTTCAACAGAATGGCAAGGGGAGGCCCAATGATACAATTATCCAGTGTGTCAAGCGGAATCGCATCAGTGCTATTTCAAAGGTCTGCTCCTGAACTAGCATCATCATTTCAGGGCTCACTGAGGCTGACCAGCTGCTCTTTACAACATAAAGTACAAGCCAGCATCACAGGAACAGGTAGTGAGATTGTCACATTTCTCATGATTTCATCACAATACCAAAACTGTGTGTTTGAAGTGATTCCACAGGATGATGGTAGTGTGCTTACATGGAACTGATTGTTCCGAGATCAAATGGGGCCATGAGAACTTGTGAACCGAGTCCAAAGGTGTTGTATGTTTAACCCAAGACTTCTTTGAACATCTCTGAGAAAGGGGTGGCAGGATGTACCCAATACTTTTAACCAGAATCCTTTGTGTTTTTAGGTCATCTCCTTGGAGTTTTCAAAATGCTGCAAATTCAAGGAAACTCCAAGGCTGCCACATGTCCGGTCCAAGGTCAATTGAGAAGGAAGGGAAGAAGAGAAAAAGAAAGAACACATAATCTCCAAGCACATATTTCTGTGGCAATAATAAGAGTCAATGTTTTTACTTTTTTAATTTCTCTAGTTCTCTATAATCAAAAAAGATAACATTTATCTTAAAACAATTTTGCCAAATTTGACTTGAGAATAGAACATGAAAATATAACTTTTTTCTTTCTAATCTATATTTCACAGTTTCAGGAAGGGAAAAGTCTTATCATTATGAACAGACAGAAAGACAGCCTACTTAAAGCCTAGTCTTGTACAATCCCCAGCAGTGAGGGGCTCTCTTCCCTGTGCCTTCCCTGGAATCTCTCCTATTGGTTCCAGGTACCTGCTTGGCCTTGAGAGTGGGGAAGTCACAGCTCTGTGGATGTTGTTCTAGCCTCATCTTTGAGAGCTAAGCTTGCACTGAACTCCCAGCATGCCTGACCCTGTCTCCCTTTCACTCTGTGCTGCCTCTGGGAGCTACCTGGAACTAAGTGCTGCCCTGAGCTTGGCTGGGCCAGCAGAGACCAAATCAGCCTCTTGAGCTCTTTTTGCTTGTATTCATTTGGCTTCAAGTGTCTGTAGTGATTCTCTGTGTGAGTTTCTCTCCTTTGTTTCAAATTGGTCATTTTTATGAGAAGAAATTTATTGATGCTTTAAAAAATATATAAAATTGTCTTTGTGACTAAATCTTTTCATAACTAGATTCTCTACAATGTTAGCTCTCTATCCTGTGCTTTTTCTTTTCCACACTGGAGTCTGTCCTGCTGGGTTCAGGGAAAAATAACAGATCTGGAAAAAGCTGAAGTAGAGTGACAGGTAGCTGATCTACGAACTGCTGGCCTGGTTTGGTTTGATCTCTCACCCAGCCATTCGCTGAGACTCTTCCTACAGGTAGCTCATTCCCTGGCCCCTTCCTGAGCAATGCCCATGCCACACAGAGTGATATGTTATGCAAATAAGCTCCAACCTTTTGTTTGTTTTCTATATTCAACTCCAGAGATAGCAGATGCCTTTGGGAGGCTGGAAGAATGTCCCCACTCCAGAGCTGCATCCTAGCCGGATGTGGTGGCACACAGCTGTAGTTTCAGTACACTGGCAGGCTGAGGCAGGATTATGAGTTCAGGCCCAGCCTGGACAACCTTAGTAATTTAGTGATGATATGCAGCTAAAAATGAAATCCCTGGGTTCAATGCCAATAACACACACACACACACAGATAAGAAAGAATGAATGAATGAAAATGGCATCAACTATGCAGATGTTGCTCATAAACTGACATGAGGGGATTTCTGTGCAGGGTAGAGTACCAGTCACAAGTCAGAGCCAGGGCTGGTCATGGTCACTTTGGGAAAGTCATCTATACTTGGCTAGTGCTAGTCAGGAGGCCTCCTCTGTACCACCATGCCTGGTAGACCTTTCACTATGCTAGGGTGACAGCAGGGTATTCTGTGGGGAGCACTAGGTGATTCGGGGCCTGGTGCAGTCCAGGGAACAATGCCTCACTGAATCCTCTGATCCTTCATTTGGATCTGTCAACAATCCGAAAGAGAGAGAGGGGCTTCAGTCCACTCCCTCTTTCTGGGATCAGGCCCCACAGACAGCACATACACTTATGTGCTTGAGCTCTCTCTAAAGAAATGCATTAAGTAGGCTTCAAATTTGTTTTGTAAACATGACGAAGTGTCTCCTAGAGGGTGACATAGGACAGTGCAGCATGCAGGATTGAAATGCTATGGTTTGGGCTATGGGAAAGGTATACTCCTGAAATACACATGAAAAAGATGGGAACAAATGTTGCAGAACGGTTTTCTCTGTTTAGTGGAATTATTGGTGATATTTCCTTTTCTCTTTATGAATTTCTGCTTCTAATTTTTCTACAATGAGTATTCTTACTTTTTACTAACAGAAAAGATCACTAAGCCATTTATGAATTCACATGAATGTATGTACATGCACCTCTGTGCCTATAACTACACAAATATAAGTATGGATCATATCATGATTAATTTCAAAAACCTACCAGTGTATAGCCCTGATCTGCTGGTAAACCCAGAGAGATAAGTAACACAAAGCAGGTCAACAACAAATAAGACAAAGAGACACTCATTAGCTGTGATATGATTTGTCTCCTGGGATTAAGTGACTGTTACAAAATAATACAATTACTCTTCACGATGATTGCTGTCTTCACAGATAAAATGGGGAAGGCCCTGTCTGGAGTAGAAGCTATGTGCCACCATGGTGATAGTGACCTTAATCAATATCTGTGCCCAGGGTGGCATCTTTCTCCTTTCCCTCCTCCCTTTTGAGAAACTGCACTTTACAGTGAGAGAACAGAGCAGGGAGGAGGTTTTCTCTCCAAACCCAATCCCAGGCCTGGATTCTGGAGCCACATGATTTCTCTTGGGCTCTGCTGACACGGATGCTCTGCCAGCCTCTTCTGCCAGTCACCACCTAGTGACCTTACTAAGGTGTTCTGTGGTCCCCTGGGATTCGCCCTAAGGGGAGGAGTGTTTAGACAGCCTGGTGGCCTACGCCACCCACCTTCTGCACCTGTGAGATCCCAGGACTGGCATCTCAGCACCCTTCCAGCTCTCTTCCTGCTTTATGCAGTGCAAAACAGAGTCTAAGGAATGCCATGCCTGATGCTTATGCATAACCTAATCCTGGCGGGTATAGGAGGGCGGGACCCAAGAGGAGAAGGTGAATGGAAAGCAATAGCTGAGTCAAATGCCTGAATTTCTGCTATGCTAACTCTGCATCTCTTCGGAGGTTTTACAGTTGATCTAACCACCAGCACTACCTGTGGATGAGATGGAACTCTTCCTTAAATTGCCTGTAGAGCAATTACTTTCAGTGTTTTCTCTAGAGAGGTTTTGCTTTACTTCTGTGAGATAATGTGAGATGATATGTGCATGCATGGTTAACAAAAAGAAGGATTCAGTCCAACAATGCTATCTACAGGATAGAGACTTCTAGTTGCTACTTGATGAAATCTGGAAGACCTTTAGCCCAGACTGATGTTCAGTCATTGATTTTCAAAACTTATGATCCAACAACTGCTGGCAATGAGAGATGTATAGTGAGTCTGAAAATCCAAGTTATCATCAAAAAGCAGGTTTAGTCTGCCCTGTACAGTATTGTATGTAGTCTGTTGTTACTTTCACAGAAATCTATTGTGAATATTTCTATTTTGAAAATAAATACTGCACACTCTAGCTAAAGTTTAAAAGAAATCAGATCAACCTCAATGAGAAGTCTTTGTCTTAAAACACCTTGACTCGTGAGTGACAGAAAAAGAAATCTTTCTAGCTTATATCAAAGGAGGGAATCCATTGTTTGTTGCAACTGGGCAGTGCAGGGTTATGGATAATAAAGTCAGATCATCCAGGGTTTTAGGTGACATCGTAATTCCTCTTCCCCCTCCCAGCTGAAAATACGACGCAGGTAACTAAAATAACACATTCTTACTTCTATTGTTCCAAATTAAAGAAGTGCATACAGTGATCAGATAATAGGAATGGGATAATTTTGATTCTTTTGCATTTACTTAAGCATGTTTTATGGGCTAGTATAAGGTCTATTTTACAGAATATCCCATGTGAAGCTGAGAAGAATGTATATTCTGATGTTGTTGGGTAGAACACTCTGTACATGTCTACTAAGTCCATTCGTTCACAAGTTTGATTCAGTTCTGTTATTTCTTTGCTGATTTTCTGTCTAGTTGATCTTGTGTGTGAAGGTATGTACAACTATTTTGAAGAAAACAAGAGACATTATGGTAGCCACTGTTGATTTCCTGTTGTCCTGTTTTGAAGTCCTGTGTTGCTTGCATTGTTCTGCTCTCATCTGCTTTGTTCTGTTTTGTTCTGTTTTGTTTTGTTTTATTCTCTTTAAAATTAAAAAAAAAAAAAGAAGTGCACACAGTTTCTTTCAGGATCCATGTAGCAAAGCTCAAGAAAGGTGATGAGTGTCTTCACCTAAGTCATGGCTGTTTTAAGGCCAGTCACCCCGCCCTGGGGGCAGAGGGCTGGAGTAGCCTGCCAGACTGCATACCACCTCTGCATCTTGGATCAGGTGGGACACCAGGGACATTGCTGCTCTGGGATCTGGACCCCTGGCCATGTCACATCTCCAGGCAGTGGGGGAACTGAGATTCTTTATAGGACAGCCAGGTGCATTTACCTGAAAAAAGGGAGAGAATCTTCTCAAAGCAACATTGGAAAATGTACCTGAGAAGGAACTGATCCCGTTGAAAGTAATTTCAGAAAACTAAGAGTAGAAAATGGATAAGAAGAGCCAGACATGATGGTGCATGCTATAATCCCAGCACTTGGGAGGCTGAAGCAGGAGGGTTGTTGTGATTTTGAGATCATCCTGGGCTACTAAGTGAGCTCAAAGTCAGCCTGAACTGCATATCAAGACCCTGTCTCAAAAATAAAATGAACAAGAAACCAAGTTATTTAACACTGCCCAATCAAATATTGTCAAGAAGATGTAGGGGCTCAAGAGATTTTTCTCCAAAAAATACCTTTATAGGGAAAATCCACAAATGTTGTTATAATCTTGATTAAAATGTTTGTTTACATAAAATGGAGTTCAAAGAACCTTGGGGTCAAGACAACTTTTCCTAGAGCTGAGGTATTTTCGTTCCATCAATGAAGTCCAAATTTAATCAAGATTGGATAAACTGCATCTGGACATTCCCGTCTTGTATTACAACATGATTTAGCCTCTGGGCAGTGGTGTTTCTTAGAAGATGATCCTTCTCTCCTCTCTGATGGTCTTAGTCCTCGAGAGGCAGGGCAGTGGGAGGGGGCTGGAATTTGTCCTCGGTCTAACACCACTTTGCGTCTTCTCTTTCTCTGGGGTCTCCACAGCCCAGACAACAGCAAAGTGTAGCGCCTCATAGAAGTATACAAAGGGCTTTTCAAAGTCATAAGGCCCCTGCAGGGGAATGTCTGTCACCAACAGAATCTTGCCCGTCCTGTTTTACAGTTTTACTGACTTTTAATTTACCTCCATCAGATATCTTGTTTTATGATTGCAAATGATAAGATAAATTGGGCGTTCTCTCTCGCTCTCTCTCTCTCTCTCTTTCTTTCTCTCTCTCTCATTTTCCCTATCTCTGTCAATCATAGTTTAGGGGACTCACAACTGGTCTGCAGACCAAAACAGACCATTCCACAGCCCTTGCCCTTTCTGACCTTGTGCATCCTCACTCCGTGACAGCTTATCCTGGAGTACACCGGATGCCAGAGCTCGTCTCCCATGTAAAGAGGCTAAGAAGACACCAATTTTGAATCAGATTTAGCAAAGCTGTCACCCTCACAAATCTGAGCTTGGCTCTTTCAGCAGGCAGTCTTCCTCTGGTCCTACGGGGACAATTTTCCCTCATGTCCAAAGCCCATATGCTGTGTGACTTAGTCAAGTCACTTAGCTTCCCTGGGCTCATCCTTACATGGAGCAGATTGGATTAGGTGGCTTCTGTGGTCCTTCCTTTTAACAGCCTACAGTGATGGTCCATCTTGCAGCATGCAACAGGGCAGTTTTCTGTGACCATGACTCAGTCTGGTGTCTTGGAGTTAAATGCCAGATGTCAACTCTATCCCCAGAGAATGTGTCTGGAATAGCAGGGACAAAAGCAAAGCCAGGCAGAGGGACAAGCACCAGGCTAGAATCACATGAAAATCTAGGGTGAAATCAGTAGCATCCTTAATAACGTGGCCATTTCTTTCTCCTCTCTTCTGGGATTGAAGCTTGCGTGCTGACTGTTGAAAAACTCAGTCATTAACAGCCAGGAAATGACTTCCCCATCCATCAGAACGCTGCTCAGCCATGTTCCAGCTTCCCCCTTTCCCTGTGTAATTATTCTCATCCACCGCTGATTACAGTTTATAATAGCCATAATTCTCCTCGAATCAATCATGACTTTACTTTACCACAGGGTTACCCATAGAAACATGAGGGAATGCAGATACCCCTGGCTGGGCTTACTTTTTTGGAAATTGCCTGCTTTCGTCTGGATCTCATTTAATCATGTGGATGTTCAAAGAAAAGCTAAAATTCTAATTCAAAGGCATTTTTTTCCCGTTCACCCTTAACTCTTCCCCTCATTTTTTAAAGAAGAAATGATAGCTGGTTAAGTGAGGCTAATATTGTGCAAAATCTGCCAGTGATGCTGTCTGCAAAGACCAGTGGGGGCCACAGTGGGGTTTCTTGTCATGAATCAGTAAGTTCCTCCGGCACTTTACCTACCTGAACATCATGTGGACTATTTGTTCTATATGACTTCCTCGAAGGTTTAAAAATCTCCTTATTTTCTTCACAGTCTGAATAAAAATAAAAACTCCTACTCTGGAGACCAAGATTTTTAACGTACACTCTGAAGAGGTATGACCATCTGCCATTTACACCTTAGTGAGAATTTGAGGCAGTCTAGCTTGTTTTACATGTGCCAAACTTACAATGCGCCATATACTGTGCCAGAGTTTTGATGCATTAAAACATAGGAATGAGATTCAGTCCTTGCATCCCAGGGCTCACATGGTGGCTGGAGGTGACAGGAAGATAGGTACAAAAATAACCATTTTGGCATTCATCACATGTACATTGGTCTGTGAACTACGCAGTGTGGTAAGAGGGCAATGAGGAGAGGCAATTGACATTTTAAGGGGTCTTAGAATGCCTAGAAGAAATGTGATTATGGATGGACCCAGGACAGGAGCAAGTCATTTTGGGAGGGGGCAGCAGAAATGAATCACACAGCCTACTGGGCAGGAGAAGAGACGATGACAGATGCTGAGGCCCACGGGAAGTGGGCAGTGAATGACCAGGACAGCGGTGGGGGTCTGATGTCCCATGATCACAGCATCGGTGCACCCCCATGGTAAACTATTAGCAGCACTCCTCAGATAGTTCTAGAAATACTGCAGTGGCCTCAGCAAACACGGGGACAGGACAAAGCACCATATAGCATGAGATTGATTATTGCAAATGTGACCTCATGGCTAGTGAAGTTTGAAGGACCCTAACAGTTATAATGATGGAAGAGATCATGTTAAGATACTGGACTCTTCCCCACCCCCAAAATGTGATCTTTTCAAGCCCTAACAAAACCAGCTTGAAGTTGATACTCTCACACAAAAATTCGTCTGAAAATGTAAACTTGATGTTTTGGAAGAACCGAACCAGTGACTGTTCTCAGTCGTACTTACACAAAAGAAGACTTTGCGCCCATGGTGGGAGCAGGGAAGCTCACTGGACTGCTCCGGCCCTCTCAAGCACACGATGGGTTTACAAGGGAAACTATAAACTCTCATAAAGTACCTCACACCCGCATTTGCCAGGTTAGCCATGTATGAGACATGAAGCAATTTACGCAGCAGAAGCCCAAGGGCCGACAGTCTGGGGAAACATTCCAGGTAACTGCTAATCTGGAAGCTATTTTCTTTCTCAAACAGCCAGGGTGGTCTACGTCAGTGGTTCTCAGCTTTTGCTCTTTTTAAAGATTTCATGGAAATATATATATATATATAAAATGGTTGTTGATGGGAGGATAACATGAGGTTAATTATCTTTTAGTTTGCCATATCAGGGTTGAAAATAACCACTCCCATCTACTTCTTCCATTGTGTGACACCAAAAATAAATGTATCTTGATACCAAAAATATAAGCAAACCATAATATTCACGCAGATGATAGTCTTTCCAATTGAAAGCTTTGCAAAGGAAATATACCTCATTTCATTCTCTTTGGTTTTCTTATGTTGCAGAAGCTCAGTGAAGCATTTGTCAAAGGCATAGGGCACCTGAAAAGTTCTGGTGGATCAGCGTGAGCCCTCTCCACTGCTGGGATGGAGCCCAAGAGATGCCTAAGAAATGCCACCCTGCCCTGCACATAAATGGAGAAAATTGAGCACTGCCATGCCTTCCAGCATTTCCTGCACGGAGCAGGGCACTGCAGTCTCCACTCATGGCCAAAATGTCACATGTACGTAGCATCAGATGGAGACCAAGACATTTGTCCAATGAATGTATTGGCCCTGTTAAGGACAGATGCTGTTTGGCTTTTTGTGAATGAGGATCCATGTGACATAAAAGATGAGTCAACAACATAGAATTAAGACAGAAAAGTGTTAGAAGTTCAGAACAGGAGCTGGTCAGAAACACTGGCTAAGGTTTTCAATAATTCCTAAAGTAGAGACAAAGAGAAGAAAAGGGTTTGTGGTTGGTAATGACTACACTTAATACCTACTATGTGCCAGAGTTCTATACTGAGACCTTTACTGACACCATCTCATTTAATCTGCAAAATGAATTTAGGAAATAGGTATTATAGTTGGGATCTGGATAGTCTTCCAAAGGAATATGTGTTAAGGCTTGGTCTCCAGGCTGTGCCCCTAGGGAGTGGTGAAACCTTCAGGAGGTGGGTCCTAGCGAGAGGAAGTTAGGTCATTGGGGGTGTGTATTTGTAGAGGTCATGCTCTCTCTCTCCCTCTCCTGTTTCTCTCCCTCTTCTCCCACTCTGATTTACTGCTGCCATTAGGCACTCTCTTTCTCTCTCTCCTTCCTTTCCTGTTACTCAGGCAAACAGCTTTGCTCCACCACACGCTTCCTGCCATGATGTGACTGCCTCCCCTCAGGCCCAAGAGCAATAGAGCCAGCCAACCATGGACTGAAACCTTTAAACAGTGAGCCAAAATAAACCTTTACTCCTCCTAAATTGTTTATCTCAGATATTTTGTTACGGTAACACGAAGTTAATTAACATTGTATTCAAGGCAGCTTTTCTGAAGTTGGGAAAAACAAGTCGGAGAGAGGTGAAGCTCTTTACCCAGACTCACAGTGTGAAGAGACTCTGTCTGCTCTTTAAGTCTGCTTTGACCACTGAACCAATATTCACCCTGTAGGATTTGTGGTCTGTTTTACCTAATCACCTACCTGTACAGTTACACATTTAACAAACTATTAATATCATACCCCATCATGTAGCTTTTCTTAATCTCACTGGATCCTAAGTGATTTTTTTATGAAATTGTGGGTTGAAAAACCATTTTAAGGTACTATGGTTGGGCCTGGCAGAATAGCTACAGACCCAGAGTCTGGCATAAAATGACAGACCAGCTTTGCAGTGGGCCTCATAGAATGGGTGACTATGCTCCCCTGTTCCCCTGAGAAGATGGTCCTGGCCAGCAGGACTAGATGATAAGGCTGCCCAGGATCTCCTGGAAGCTTCCAGGTCCATCAGGTACCAGCCACAGAAGGCTGAGTCTACTGAACTGGAGTCAAATTCCCAGGAACACGAATCACCTTTTCACTTCTAAGACTTCATTTCAGCTTCAGTCCTAAATATCTCATAGCAGCCACTGCCAAAAACGAAACCTTGGGAGAGGCGAAAGCGTGTATGTTAGTTCCAGCGACCACAACATGAGGATTTCATTCGCTCGCTCCGAATTCTACAATATCTTTTTCCTCCCCTTGCCCATTATCTCTTGAGGTCTCACCTGGCTGCTGATTCGCAGGAGGGCAATGGATGAACTCAGTCTGCTGGGACACTGGCCATGGTCCTGGCTTCCCTGAAGCTGTGTGCGCATGGACTCCCAGCCCCCACCTCACCAAGTCGTCAGGGAAGCGCAGTGCGAATGTTCTTCTGCAGAAGCCGCCTCCTACCATGCAGTGTGGCTCAGGGTTGGAAGCCTCACAAGTTGTGTCAGTTTCCCTTCTCTGCGTGTGCGTGCGTGCGTGTGCACGTGTGTGCGGTCCCTACTTCTCGCTGCCCCGACAGACACACTCACTGGTCTCAGAGAGGGTCCTGATGCACTTGCGCTCTTAATATGACAAAAATAATTTCCAGTCATCTAACTCGACAATTTCAGTGAAAGATTTTGAAGTGAAAACATCTGCCTAGGCGTGGAGACGAAGGCTGTGGTTTGGGGAGAAAGTAAAACCTAGAGTATTAAAGCCACCCAACCAAGATCAGAAACAAAAGATGAGAGCTTCACCTTTGACTTAGATTAAGAAGTAAGCAGGCTTTCAGATTACAAAGAAATCACATTTCCTCTCTGCCAAGCCCTTCTATCAGACGGTATCTCTGACACACCTGGGCAGGTGTGTGTACGTGCATGTGAACAGATCCAGTGAAGGAAGAGCTAGAGGGAGGTGTAGTTCCTCTCCTTTCCCTACAGCTGCTCTGGCTGGTCAGGCTTCTCACAGAGCAGGGTGACTTCACACTGGGTGCTAGACTTGAAAATGTTCTAAGCTTAGTTTAGTGCCCTGGTATTGCCATCTTAAATCTTTTGACAGTTTAGCTACAAGAGTTCTGTGTTTTCATTTTGTACTGGGCTCTTCCAATTGTCTAGCCAGTCCTGTTGAGAAACACGCCAAAAAAGGGACAATGGCTAACACAACCAAATAAAATTAGTGGTGTGACCTTTGGCCAGTCACTTACCTCTCTGAGTCACAGCTGGGCTACCACTGGGGGCTCTCAGCCCTAGCTGCACTTTCAAATCATCCGCAGAGCTTTGGGAGAATATTGGTGGGCTTAGACCCAATTGAAAAAGGACCCAGAGCCAGGGTAGCTTGGACTTTGGAATTCTGAACATGGTTCTGAGTACAACTAGTTCTGAAAGCACAGGTCCAGATGGTTTCTAAGATCTGCTTTTCTGTGGTCATGTGTTTGTTCTCTTTGGTAGCTGGTACTTTTGATACTGCTGCATTCCAATGTATGATACAGCCAAGTTTATTTTAATTTAAAATGAACATTTTGTTATCTAATAAAATTGACACTCTGGAAGATATGTTCTGTTTAATCTGTGAATAACTCATGGTTTCATGCTTTCTGAGATTACTCTAGACAAAAACATAGCTAAGGGAAGTCTGCATTTCACTTATATGCTAGAGCATCCACCAAAATGCTCAGTGTGTTCAAACTACTTTGTACCCACTTAACTAGGCCTGCCTTCCAAAAGATCACTGCCTTAAATGCCCAAGGCCTTTCTCTCACATAGTTGCCTCTGGAATTGGATTTTATGAACTAATTCTCACTAGGGTGTCCATGACTGATACAGTTTATTTAGCTACTTTAAAGTGTGTTATATTAAAACAGAGTGGTATTTACTTAACCCAAATGAATATAATTTCAAAGTGGAACTTCACACGTAAGTGTCCAAGAAGAAGGGATACACTGACAATGAAACAAGCTTCCTAGGCCACCTCAAATAAAACAGCACCCTTTGAAAGCTGGCCAAATGTTTACCGTTTTAACAACAAATAGTGCTGTGGACCCGCAAGTCTTTGAACACTTGAAAGCATACACAAAATGTTTGGTCTTCCATGACGCAACAGAGAATAGAGAGAGAGAACAGGAGGAAAGGAAAAAGGCCTCTGTTGAGGGAGTGGGAGGGCTGCTGAACAGACACAGGCACCCTCTGGGGAAACATCGCGGGCTTTCATTTGGAATTTAACAGGGGAGGAGCTAAAGGGACGGGCGGGATGACGTATTGACAGCTAATTGGAGAAGCCTTTGCATGGGCGTGAAAAGTGGGAGGTTTGACTTGTGGGTTCGAGAGAAGAAGGAAGGGAGGCGCTGTCTGCCCAGCGCCAAAGGGAGCCCGCACGTGGGGCAAAACCTGTCACCAAAAAATCAACCAGTCAAATAAAGATTCAAAAAACCACATCCATGCCATTGGAATTCCTACTCACGTGGCTCAAAGCCATAAATGTGAATTAAGGGTGTTTCAGTGTATCTGGACGCTAAACTAGGAACTCAGCCTGAATGCTGTGCAAAAAGGGAAAGAATGGGAAAGTGCATTGCAACTGAGGGGGAGCTAAGCGTAAAAGACAGGTCTCGAGTGTCCCGGAAACACTTGGGGCCCAAGGACCAAGCTCAGGGAGGTGGATGAAAGATTTAAAGGGAGAAATGATCAGGGTGCCGCTGGAGAGGGAGCAGCTGGTGCTCAGTGCAGCCTGCACTCTCCTCTGCCAGGCCCTGGCACAGCCATGACCGCTGGGGGACACTTGTACTGTGCCCTCTGGAGGGACCGCCTGTCGGAGGAGCCCCGCCATTATTCTCACACGGGTTCTCTGTGAACCAGCAGCAGCCACGGACCAGTTCTCCTCAATCCGTGCTCTGTAGAAAAATATTTGAAAGGCAGGAACGGCCCAAGGAAGCAGAATCTGGGGAACTCAGGCCTTGAACAAACAAAAAAAGATTATATATATATATATATATATATATATATATATATATATATATTCCCACCCATCAATGGTATCACGTTACCATTATCAGTCAACTCCTATGTGGAATAGACAAAAAAAAAAAAGGTAACCTATTTTCTATCCTAGAAGGATCACCCCATAATGCAGGAACAATAAGAAAGAAAGCAGGGTGCAGGATGAAAAGGGGATCTCTTGATACTTAACATGCCAAGAAAAATCTCCCTTTTCCATTTTGTTAATTTAATGTGAAAGTGAAATAGGTTCCTTTGCCACCTTGACAGCTAGCTTTCTGGCAAGGTGTCTAAAATAGGACATAAAATGGAGACATGAATCGATGAGGCTCATTAATATTCATAGACAGAAGATTAAGGTTGGTGGAAAAAAATTATTTATGAAACGGAGTATTGTCTTCCTCTCACCAAAAGGATTTTGTTTAGAGAGGAGAGAACTGGGTGACAGGGCTATGACAGATTAGGTTAGAATGCACAGGTTTCTTGGTTTTGCTCTCAAAGAAAATAATCTAAAGCATTTTGCAAGCAAAGATTGCTCTGGGCTGAGCGCAGCGGGTGCCTCCTCGGCAACACAGGGCTGTGGGTGTAATGAGGTGTCTCCAACGGGAGTCCCCAACCCCAGCGGACAGGAAGTACTGCAAAGAAAATGAAAGGCTGGATGGAGAGTGTGGTTATGGAACAAAGGATCAGGCCGTAAGTGAACTGGGCCTTTTTGCTGATGGCAGGGAGGTAACTGTTTAAAGTGATAACTGCTTTTCTATTTTTGTAAGTAGCATTTAATTGAATAATGTAATAAATAGGTGATTTACAATTTCTTTTTTCACATCAAGTATGCGTTTGTTGTGCATGTTGTTATTTCTGACTGTTGTCAGTTATGTGCTGTTTTATAATCTAGTAAAGACCGAGAGTGAAAGTCAGTGAGTTTAGCAGTAGGCCCAGGTTCTCAGGTAACCTCTCTGAGGAGGCTCTGTCCTGCTGCCCCTTGAGGATTTCTTGTGAATTCCTTGTCTTTGGGAGCCCTTTTCTCCTTCATCTTTCAGCTCCTTTCCATGCTGGTGGAAATAACCTTGTGTTATCTACTGAAATTTTGAAGTGTCAGATAAAAATTTCAGAATTAAGGACTGAGAATATCAGAGTAAGAACCTTAGAACTGACCATGAGTTTTTCCAAAGGACATACAAAGCACCACGGATATTTTTTTTTAAAAAACTTCCATTGGTTGTTCTCCCCAAGTCTAGTCTTCCATGTATGTGCCCAGTCCATCGTAGTTTGATCAGTTGCTATAGCATTCTAAACATAATTGGACAAGGGAGGGGGTGGGGGGCAGGAACATCCCAGGCTAGACTTTGCAACTGCAAGGCTGAAAAATTAGGATTTCTAAACTGGTGTCGAAAAGCTATATATATATATATATATATATATATATATGGGAGAGAGAGTTGAAAATCACATGCTCAGGAATTTGATAGGCTAATCTTTGAGAACAAATTATTCAGAATTGGGTCTAAGAAGACGTTCATGCAAAACAGAGTTGAGGGCTAAAAGGACAACACTATTTGAGCAGTGGAGGAAAATTTAGCCATAATCTTCCCTCATCGCTGCATTCTAAATAGTAGAAACTAACACTGGAAAGGGACTTTGCCTGGATGGATAAACAATAGACCAGATGTGGAGCATCTACACAGTAGAATATGATTCAACCATGAAAAGGAATAAAGTGCAACACAGGTGGCAACATGCTAAGTGAAAGAAGCCAAACAAGAAAGCCTGCATAGTACACGGCTTCATTCATAGGAAATATCCAGAACAGGCAAATCTATAGGGAAGAAAGCAGATTTGTGATCACCTGAGGCTAGAGGAAGGAAGGAAGAGGAGTGACAGCTGACAGATTTCTTTTTGCAGGTAATGAAGTATTCAGAGATTGGACAGCAGTGATTGTTACAAAATCTTTTTAACCATGCAATAAATGGTACACTTTAGCATGGCGAACTTTATATTTGTATAAATTATGTTTCAATTTTTAAAATAAAAGTGCATTAAAAGGAAACTTGATGAAGACATTTAGTAAGTTCTGTAACCTAGACCCCTTCCTTAGAAAAGGCTTCTACTCAGAGGCCAACCTCTCAGAATCACACTTTTAATATTTAGAGAAACATATACAGGATTACGAAGGACTAAACTACAGTTCTCAAAATATTTTAGAAAAAATCAAATTTATTGCATAATAGTACATATGGTTCTCTAATAATACATTAAATAGTAAGTACTAGGAGCCAATCTTAAAACTATTGTTCTTTCAAAGTAGTGATGAGCATGTGCGATTTTAAGGATATTGGAATCTGTGATTTCTATGAATGATAAATTCACAGATGTTGCTAATTGTCACTTATTGCTGACATTCATGATTGAAGGAAATGCTACTGTTGTAGTCAGGGATTTGCAAGGGCAATTACATACAGGACACAGAATTTACAGAATTATTTTATAATAGTCACCCAAAGAGTTAAATACAAGAAATGCAAGAAATCTGTCCACATGCTAAAGACCTAGAGAATCCAGTCAAAGGCCTGGATCCTTTGGCAATATCCTGCCTGAGGTTAGCTGAAGACCTAGAGCCCATGATAGTGCCTCCCACGAGTCCAGCTGGAAGCCTAGAGCCCATGACAAAGACTCAGGCAAGTCTGTTTCATGGATCTGTGCTGGGAAGGCCCTAAGGTCAGTGGTGGAAGCTACAAAGTCTGTGCCAGCAAAGTGAAGGATCTGTGCCAGTAGGTTGAGGGTTCTGCCCTGGAGCGAAGAAGTGACACTCAAAATAAGGACCAGGGCTCCCCTGAAAAATACCACAGCCATCCTCAGAGACAATAAAGTCCAAGCTCCTCCAAAAATGAGAACAACCAAGTTCATATCAGGAAGCCAGCGTGACAAGCTTCTCCTGGAGATTGAACAGCACACATCTTCCCCTCTGGAGCCAGAAAGCGATGCTCAAAGTAAGAACCAGAGCTCCCCCAAGGTAAACCACAGCCATTCTCAATGACAAGGTTCCAAGCTCCTCTGATGATAACAGCTGAGTTCATGTCAGGGAAGCCAGCATGACAAACTCCTCCAGGAGAACCAACAACTCCAAAAGAGCCGACAGCTCCAAATAACAACACCGTGGAGAACCAACAACACTAACTACTTCTCCAGTTCTCCTTTTATGTTGGCAATAATCCTCAGTTAAGCCTCCCATTCACCACCATGCTGATTCAGTTCAGCTGGTGTTAAGTTGACCACCAGTTTTTAATCCACCACAACTATATTTCATTTAGAATCAATAAAAATAGTGACCCTGCCTCAAAAAAACTAGGGCTGGGAGTTTGGCTCAGTGGCTTAAGTGTCTGTCTGGCAGGCTCAAGGTTGTGAGTTTGATCCCCAGTGCTGCAAAAATAAATAAATAAAAATAAGAGTATAATATTTTTCCACATCTAAGATCATAGACTCTCAGATTCTATGCAATACTGGATCAGTTGGGGGCCTAATGGACCCTCAAAGTAAGACCTCCTATGTTGCATCACTTTAAGGGTGTCCAAAAAAAAAAAAAACCAGGAACTCAAATTATCTGATAAATTTTTATCTCTTTACTTAGAATGGCTTCTAATCTCAACAGCTAATAGGCAGCAGACCCCAAGTATAATTATTATTTTTCTATGAAAAGCACATAGATAAACTCATCTATTTAATAGGCAGACAAGTCCCTTAAATCAGGGGTCACCATCTTTTTGCTGCCAGAAACAAGTTTTGTGTAAGGTAATTTTTCTACCAACAGGGAAAGGAAGTTGGTTTCAGGGTGAGTCAAGCACATTACATTTATTGTACAGCCAACTCTCTGTGCTAATGTTTATCTGTATTTATACCTGCTCTCCACTGCTAGCATCACTGCCTCAGCTCCACTTCAGCTCATAGGGCATTAAATTCCCATAAGGAATGCACAACTTAGATCCCTTGCATGCACAGCTCTCAGTAGCATCTAGTGCTGCTGCTGATCCAATAGGAAGCAGAGCTCAGGCCATCATGCAAGTGATGGGAAACAGCTATAAATATGTTGAAGTTTTGCTTGTGGCCCCCTTCTTACCTCCCACAGTGCAGTCTGGCTCCTAACAGACCATGGGCTGGTACCATTTTGTGACCTGAGACTTGGGGACCCCCTTGCCTAAATGTAATCAGGTTCATTGTGTTTGTGTCAACTGTAATCAGGGTATACGGAATGTATGTGTGTTGTATTTGTTTTGTAATTTTTTTCTTTATTTGTACATGTTTGCTGTATATTTACATTCATCTTAGGTGTTAGGTACATGAACTTGACATATCTCAATTCTTTTTATTCTCCCGCCTTCTCCATTTCTAAGTCTTTCACATTTGCAAAAGATCTATCTCTCTGTTTCCTAGTGTCTATCTTTTATTTTGCTTTTTAAAAACTATTCACACTTTGGGTTTCTTATATAAGAGAATTTCTGCAATATTTAAGCTTGTATGTCTGATTTATTTCACTTAACATTATGGTCTCAAGGTGCATCCATTTTTCTGCAGAAGACTCAAATTTAGCCCTCTTTATGGCACAATACTACTCTATTGTGTATAAAAAACATATTTTCTTTATAAATTCATCTGTTGATGGATGTGTGTGCTGTTTTGAGAACATTTGTTTTTGGGGTTTTGTTTGTTTGTGCTTTTTTTTTTTTTTTTTTTTTTTTTTTTTTTTTTTTTTTTTTTTTTTTTTTTTTTTTTTTTTTTTTTTTTTTTTTTTTTTTTTTTTTTTTTTTTTTTTTTTTTTTTTTTTTTTTTTTTTTTTTGGACAGGGTCTCACTACATTAGCTTGGCTGGACTTGAATTTGTGATCTTCCTGCCTCAGCCTTTTGAGTAGCTGGGATTAGAGGCATGCGCCACCCAGTTAACAACATCCATTTGGATCTGTTCACAGCTATGGGAAAACTGCTTTCCCAGCTCCATGGCCTGTGCTCCATGGGATCGGGGAGCTGCAGCTTGTCATGAACCTGGTTTTCAGGTTTCTAACCAACAGGTGTCTGCCCTTTAATCTTGAGTTTTTATGCTGACTTTGGTTAGCAAAACGACATGAACCTGACCCAGACCAGTGAGGCAATGGGCTTCAGCTCTTCCTTCCCCAAGATGCTCTCTCCATGCGTGATACAGACAATGCGAAGATGCCAGCTGTGGTCTGAGTGTGCACATACGTGCTCAGAAACAATGTGCATGGCCTGTATGCACAACACACACACACACACACACACACACACACACACACAGATGTGCGGGCCACCTGTGTGTGCAGCAGGTGCATTTCCATCTCCCCTGTTTCTCTGGATTCCCTTCTCCTTCACTGTTACAAGTGGGAAGGAAAAGAACATTAGGATAGCTCACATCTGATGCATAGGGTCAATTTTTCTTTCTTTCTTTTTTTCTTTTTTTTTTTTTTTTTTTTGGTAGTGGGGATTGAACCTAGGGCATCCACACAGGATCACACCTCCAGCCCTGTATTTGTTTGTTTTATTTTGAGACAGAATCTTGCTAAGTCACTAGGTTGCCCAGACTGAGCTCAAACTCTTGATCCTCTTGCCTCAGCCTCCTAGAGTGCTAATTCCCTACTCTTAACTGTAAATCAGGTTACCTGGAAAACATGCTTTGGTCCTCTGGCTTCTACTTAACCTTTCTTCAGAGCCCCCATTCTTTTAAATAGCAGTGAGATTCCTGACCTTTCCAAAGCCTCAATTGGCTGTGTGCTTCCCACTTTGGTGGGAAGCTGTCCTCCATCCATTTCAATTCCCTCACTTGTGATTCCAAAGTCCTCTTGGTGCCTGAAGCTTCAGCAGCTCCACTTAAAAAGAAAATACCTCTTTGGATGCAGTCATGGTGGAGATGTGGGGCTCTGTGGTGTCCCTCCTTTCTCACCCAAAGCGGACTTCACTTGCTGAATCCAGCATTCATTCCCAGGGACCCAGATCTAACCTCAAAGTCCTTTTGAACACGGCGAGCCAGTTGCCTGAAGTACACATGAGACAAATCATATTTTCCAGCCCTGTGTTAAGCCCTTGGCAATGCACAACAGGGACTGAGGTCACATCACAGACGGATAACCAGCTGCCAGTGCAGTGAAAGGCTGTGTCTGTGCCACCAGCCCTGGGACCATCCGCTAACACTGCAAGGCCAATAAATGTTGGTTTTTTTTTTTTCCCATGGGGAAGGTTACTGGGGTGGAACTCAGGGCTGCTTCTCACTGAGTTATAGCCCCAAGCCCCCTTATATATACATGTGTGTTAATATAGATATAGATGATATAGACATAGATATTTGGAAACAAAGTCTTGCTGAATCATTAAGTTGCTCCCAAGCTGGACTCAAATCTGTGGCTTTCCTGTCTCAGCCTCCCAGAATATTAGGATTACAGGCATGTGTTACCATGCCCGGTCTAATATATGTTCTTAAGCAACCCATTTTGATGCTGCCAGTTAAGAACTTCTCTTAAACCACAGTGAAAGGATCATGTTGTCATATAATACAGCTGGTGGTAGAGAAGCTGGGAGAAAATGTCAGTGCTCTGCACGTGGAGAGGCACACCGTGCCCGGGCAGGTCGGTCAGGAGGACCTGGTACAGTGGCAGGGCCTGCTCCACCCAAAGGTCCCTCTTCTTCACTGCATGACCTCTTGGATCCTGTAGGCTGTGCGTCATTTGGCCCCTGTCACCCTGGTGTTACTTGCTCTCTCACATCCTCCTGGGCTCCCTGCCTTCTCTTCCTGGGCATAATTGACCCACCTTTGTGGATTCCTTTCCCCAAGAAACTCAGCTGCCTTCATTTTCAAGCACATCAGCCAGCCCATAACCATAAGTATTGTATTTTATTGTCCCACCATAACCAAACTCTTGTTTCCCCTCTTTTCCTCTCTCCTAACAGCGTTCCTGCTCACTGATCCCACCACTGGAAGGTATCGTCTTCTTTAGCAGAGAGAACAATTTATACCTTTTGATCCAACATTTCAGATTCCTTTTTTTAGGCCACCTGGCACCAGTCTGTCCTTTCCAAGCCACACACATGCCAGTCTCACTCCCTGCCTCACAAAATCCTGGCTTACCAGATATTTCAGGCAGCAAAAGAAAAGGACTACTGCTGAAAGCAAGCTGACTGTGCTGTGCAGTCAGCCTGTAATCGGCTGGCTTTGGACACAGCTGAGCTACACCTCCTGCATGGAAATCTTCCCCCTAGACACAAATGCTTCTCAGGGAAGAGCGTAGGGATTCATCTCCCTCTCAGCTCTCAGGCACTGAAGAACCTGAGAGGTTAATTCTCACCTTCAACTGAGATCGGGACACCATTTAGCCTGCAGTCTCCTGATCCTCACCCAGCGATTTGAGACTTGAGAACCTGAGGTGCAGGGGTTGCAGCAGGGTACAGAGTGTGGCGTGCACCTGCCACTGCCCTCCCTGCCAGCCAGAGAAGTGATGTGAACTCAAAACAAGCAACCAAGGGGTCAGTGCCTGAATGAGGCGCAACAGCTCCTAGTAAAAGCCACAGCAAAACCCAAAGGTGCCAGGCAGTTAAAAGAAATATGGATAATCCTGAGTGCTTATATGTCCTCAATAGGAAAATTACACGATGTCTTTCCCATGGCTACTATTCAAACAAGCAGAGGGCCTGCTGGGAAATGGCCATGGCCCTGGCTTTAGGATGAGAAGACCTGGATTGAATCCTGGCTCCTGCACTTGCTGAGGGTGTGACCTTGACTATGTCCTGGGTAGAGCACTCTGCAGTGGAGATGTGAAACAAATCACCTTGCTTTCTCTCCTTAACCAGCAGCCCATGCTCTTCCCAAAAGAGTCCTTCTTTCCCCAGCACCCCTGCCTTGCTGTTGTCAGCATTTGTTGCTGGGGCCACCCACAGCCCGTGAGCGGGGTGCACAGCAGGGCGAGTGGGCCCGAGTCTTCTATGCCTCCGTTTCACCCATGCAGATGGGTAAGGCAGATGAAATTAATGATATTCCGAGCCACTGCAGTGCTCATCTGCTTAACAATCCAATTTCTAGGACATTTTAGAAGTTGTTAGCTGACTGCCAAAAATGAGGATCATTAAAAATAGATTCACAGCTGTTCAGGAAGCCAGAGATATAATTTTACCTTCATTATGCCTTATTGCAGATGTTATTGATTTAATCTCATTGCATTTTACTGTGCAATATCAATCTGCACTGTCTTTGACTTGGAAATCAGGAACTGTATTTATTCTTCTTATTCTCACAGTCTAGCCTGACAGTCAGGCTGACACCAGGTTTCCAGGCCTGTGCGGACAAGGTCCAATCCTGTGGCCTGCACAGGTGACTTCACACAGCCGAGTGAGACAAAAGGAACCCAGAAATGGGGCCATTGGCTCTTTCAAGACTGTATCTAGCTCACAAATTATCAACTGTGTAAGTACAATAAAAGTCCTTAAATGTGGGTACTTGTCACAAACAAGTCGGTTCAATGAATCTTTCACCTTTCTGTCAGTTCTTTCATCCTGAGAATTTCACAGTGAAAATTGCGAAATAGTTTAATCCAAAATAAATTAGAGTGTATTGGGATATTGTTTTCCAAGAACTGTTTCTCAGATCATATGTTTTGAGATACTCCATAGTTTAAAAAGAGTTTTGAACTCCAAAAGTTTGGGAAACCCAAATTTTGGAAAGCCTTACATAATAAATTCTTTTTCTCAGTAATTATAATATATGCTGGAATAGTAAAGGCATCAGGTACCAAAGAAATTTGATTGATTTTGTTTAATCCAGCATTATCCAAACTAATTTGCTGCAAAACACTTTTTTCTTTTTTTTTTTTTTTGGTACCAGGGCTTGAACTCATGACCTCGTGCTTGCCAGGTGCTTGTGCGGCTGAGCTAAATCCCCAGCCCTTATTCTTCCTATTATGGTAAATATGAATTTTAACTTGCTTGACTTGAGAAATGCCTGGGAGATGAGTAAAGCATCCTCCTGGGTGTGTCCATTGGTCACAGGTCCACTGGTCACAGGGGCATGACCTTGGGGACTGTATCTGGTGTCTGGCCCCTTCTTTAGCTCTTTCCTTGCTTAGCATCCAGCCACCATGAAGTGATCAGACATCCTCTGCTGTGCCTTTCCACCATGATAGTCCTGCCTTGGAGACATGAACTGAATCCCTTGAAACCATGAGCCCAAAAGCCAAATAAACCTCTCCTCCTTTCAGTTGCCAGTGTCAGGTATTTTGCCCCAGCATTGGAAAGCTTACCAATACATTCCCCATCCATTAAAATTCCTCAGGGCTCATGTCCCTAGGAACACCCTTTAGGAATCATTAGTTTAAGGTGAATCTGGAAGAAGAAAGTCCAGCTTCTTGCTAGGGATACCCACGAAGTTGTCTACTGCTGCTATTGCTGCCTTCTTGAAACTTTACAAAGTTGTCTTAATTTGCAAAGATGTGAATCTTAAACTTTCACAACTGAGAGCTGCTACTGCATCCTCTACTCCATTCCTAGTTTTATTGCCCCAGCTTTCAAATTCGGATTCTACCATACTCAGTTCTCCTCTCCTTCTCCCTCACAGCCCACCCACCATCCTACCCTGGAGATCTGAGGCTCTGCTTGCTACATCACTAGCAAGCACAGTGAGGCTCAGAATAGACTACCATATTTTTACATGGTTCAGCCTACATGACATTAGTTGCACAGTTATTCCAAATGTGTGCTGTTTTTGTAACATTAATATGCTTCATTGTTTTCAGCAAGTCACTTAGCCATGTGTCTTCGAGACCAGTTGCCACAGCATGCATTAAAATGCGCAATTGTTTGTTTCCATTTGTAAGAGGTTAGAAATGAGCCCTGTATCATCACCATCGCTAGCATTTGAAAGGGTTCCCTATGTACCGTAGGATGCATGAGAACACATTGGAGGTTTTACTGAATCCAGTGAACAGCATCAAGCATGGTGCATCTTAAGGATTTTGACTCTCTTTTCTGGTTGCTACTTTGCAGACTTCTGGACATTGTAACTTCCAGGGTAGTGAGTATCTTTATGAGCCTAATATATTTATAGCTATGCTACCTTTTTTATCTCACAGAAAGTATAACACTTTTGATCATGATGTCTAACATTTGCTACCAGCTGGCAAAGAATGTTAAGCAATTTTATTAATATCCCTCCCTGGTCCTCCTTGGCTCTTCTCTACCCCAACTGTGATGATTCTGCAAAACCCAGCTAGTCCTGATGTTGATTTAATGTCATCTCTCAGGTTGACAATCATGTTCAAAAGGTTGATCAAGAGTTAGGCCAAGGAGGTGGCGCATGCCTTTAATCCCAGCACTCGGGAGGCTGAGGTAGGCGGAGCGTTGTGAGTTCGAGGCCAGCTTGGGCTACAACACGAGTGCAAGGCCGGCCTGAGCTACATAGTGCGACCCTGCCTCAAAAAAAAAAAAAAAAAAACCAGGGCTGGGAGTTTGGCTCAGTGCCTTAAGCGCCTGCTCTGGCAGGCGCGAGGTTGTGAGTTCAATCCCCGGTGCTGCAAAAAAAAAAAAAAAAAAAAAAGAGTTAGGCCAAGGATGCAGACCTGATCTTATTATTATTAACTCTGCAATAGCAGTCAACTTGTGTCCCCCAACAAATGTGAGGCACCCCGTGTTCTCTGTATCCTTTTTCATGTATCTGCAATGGTGTCTAACACCAGGCTCAATGCTTACTGACTAATGAATGGATTAACATCTCCCAGCCAGGAAAAGACAGAGCTAGAGCTAAATTCAAAGTTCCTCAGCCAGCAGGTCCAGCAAATTCTGCTCCGTGCTATGATTCTACCAGAGCTGTCAACTTATTCCCCCCTGCTCAGACTTTATTCTCACTAGAATTCCAATCAAATAACATGGAGTGAAATGTTAATTCGGGCTCCTAACTGCATATGTTGTGCCACTGAGAATTATCTAGATTTTTAAAAAAAATATAGCATCATTATATATGTTCAAAAATTGTTTGGGACAAGCAAGAGCACAAATATATATATATAAAAGTCTCATAAACTTTCAGATTGGGGAAAGATGGTTGAGATATTTAGAGGTTCTGCCTCATTTTAATAATTCGGACTCCGAACTCCAGAGAGGGTTAAAACTCACAGACAAATAATTAATTAACTAAATAATTAATAACACTGGACAAACTCTTCTTTACACAATCCAATTAGGAGAATCCATTTCACGCTGCTATATTGATGTGTATTTCACTCTTTTACTTGCAGGCTATGTCACATTATTGCAGGTCTGATAGGATTCAGAATTATGTCTCTTCTTGTTAAAATCAAACCAAGATGAAGTTTAAAAACAATTTTAAGGAGTATGAGACAATGAAAAACAAAACAGGAAAACTTAACCTGGACTCATACTCGGATACTCTGAAAAACAGCTGCAAAACCAAAATGTAATCTTTATACTGTAAGGAAACTGTAGTAAATTGATTAACTAGTTCCATTTTTCTTAGCATACTTTTATGAGGCATAATGAAAGATCCAGACATATTAAGGCGAGGATAGGAAAACAAAAACGAGTTTTACATGGCTAAACCTAACTCAGTCACGTTGCTACTAAACAAAGGAATAAAAAAAAATTAAATTAAAAACAGACTCGAAGAAAACTGGCAGAGAAGCGCCACCTAGTGTCTATTTTCTTAAAAAGCATCTTTATTTCCTGCGCCCTCCAGTGGTAGAATTTCGCATTCATCATAAATAGAAAAACTGATTATCATCCTGCTTGCTCTCTCCGCCACCACCATGGAGACAGTAATAGGTAGCTTCTCAGCATAATATATTTTAATTCGCCATGTTTAAAAATAGAACAACCACAAAGATACGACTTTCAGTCCATCGCAGAATAAAATCTTCCTTTTTACATAATTTTTTCGAAGGGAACCCTAACAGAGAAATTAGCCTTTAGGGTCTAAATAAAGACACATTTCTCAGTCTCTGGGTCTCTATGAAATTCTCATCTGTACAAACCTTTTCCAATATTGTACTCGTGTAAATATTTTGCTAACTTTTGAAAAGTTAAATAAGGTTTCATTTTTAAAAGACCAGTAAAAGTAGATATGAGAAGATTTGAGCCAGCAATAAGAATGGTCATCTTGTGTGCCTCAGTTTACCCCTGTGCAGCACAGAGCTTGTTCTACCCTACCTATATCCTACCCATATTCTTGTAGCAGGATTACTATGGGCAAAATCAAATGAGATTGATGTCAGTGGAAGCTACTGAAGAACAAAAAGTACTGTATGCAATTGGCAAAAAATAAAGACACTGTTGTCTTTGAGTTGGAGATTCTAGTGTTGATGTGTAATATCAGCACTAGCTGAGATGAGAAAAAAGTCACTGAATGAGAAAAGTAAAAGACCAGGACTATTTGAATGATTTATCCTTGGAAACAGCATGCAAGTCTGGGTATCAGCTCTTTTGTTTCGTAAAATGAATAGTTGGACTGCATGACCTGTAATTCCTGCTCTGTGTCTAAAATTCTCTAATTAGTTAATAAAGTCACATTCTCCTCATCCTGTCCCAGCACAGGCTCTCACCACCTTATTTTGGGATTATTGCAGTCTAACACATTTCTCCCAGTTGCAATCCATGCTGCCAGATTAGTTGGGGAAGAGGGGTATTTTCATCATGCATCTTTCAACCATGTTGTCTAGTTACCCATGCCACCAGCAAGGGCCTAGAATGTTTCCCCCATGCATTCTGCAAGGAAACCAACATCTATCAATTTCTGCTTAGTGCTGGGCAGTATAATTTATATTTTCCATGCTCAGTGTCATTGCATCCACATAATGACCCATCGCCATGTTTGTATGGAAGTGGAAGGTGAGGGTCAAAGAAACTCAGAACTTCTCCAGGCTCTTGTGGATGAGTATAGAGCTTGGAATGCAAATGGAGGTCTCTGCTTGCAAAACTTGTAGCCTTTGTGAGAGATTTAAGATGTGGTCTTTAAAGCCAGAAATGGCTGGGATCCAGGTTCTGCAGCACTCTGTGTAACTATGGGAAATTTCCTAATGTCTGTCCATGCCTCAGTTTTCCCTTCTGCAAAATGGACACCATCTCAGTACCTATTTCATGGAGGATTAATGTTGGTTCAGCAGGGGAACAACAACTGCCCAAAGATATTTATAGAGTGTTCTGCATTATTGCTGTACTTTCTCTCTGGACCAGGTTTAGTTCCTCCCTTCACACTCAAAGGGCTACTAAATGCCTCCATCCTGCCTTCTTGTCTTCTCTTCTTCTACTCTCCTAGGAATCCAACACAGAATTGTTCTAATCCCCCTACATACAGATGTCCTTGTCTCAGGATGTTTTGACTTCCAGCTTTTTCACTCTGCTTTTCACTTTCAGTATTTTTCAATAAATTACATGATATATCAAACCTTTATCATACAATAGACTCTGTGTTAAACCATTTTTGCCTGGCCAAGCTCCATGCTCAGCCATTTTGGATGGATGGATGGATGGATTTGTTTTTATTATGAGACAGGTTCTAAGTTGCTAAATTGCCCAGACTGGGATCAAACTTGCAATCTTCTTCCCGTGGCTTCCCAGAGTGTTGGGATTATATACCCACCAGCCCTGCCAAGGCCTCAGCTTTTGCTGATTCATTGCTCCTTTTCCACTTTCAGAAAAATCCTTCTCTTCATCTCTACTGCTCCCTTGTGGTCAGCATTATGATGAACACATAGAAAGCTTGTATAAATGTTAGGTGTTACTGCAGTGCAGTTATCACAGTATTATTAAAAATATCTTTCAAGGCCAAACCTGAAAACTATTTTATTCATGAAGTTTCTCCTGCATCACATGCATCTGAGACATTTTCCTCTTATGAGCTTCCTCACGTTGCTGCCTGATCTACTCTGGGCCACTGCTCGTATTCACCAGCAATGCCGCCCCTAGCCACCAGCCACACAGTGGCTATGAAAATGTGACATTGAAAATGCGATTAGTCCCAATGAATATCTGCTGGAAGTGCAAAATGCATTCAGATTCAAAAGGTTTCATGCAAACAAAAAATATAAAATATTTCATTTTTATTTTAATGTTTCAGTATTTATTGATTACATGTTGAAATGCCATCTGGGATATACAACATGAAATGAAATGTGTTATTGAAATTAACTTTACCTAGTTCTTTTTATTTTTACCTTGAAATTGTTTGTGTGATTTGCATTCTATTTCTATTAGAGAAAAGTATTCCGAAAGGGTTACTTTTACACCTTAACTTTATTAAGATATAATTGGCAAATATAAATTATATGTATTTATGGCTTACAATGTAACTTTTGACATATGTTATATGGTAAAGTGAATAAAACAAAGTAATTAACATATCACCTCCCGTGTGTGTGTGTGGTGAGAACACTTTACATCTCTCTGCAATTTTCAAGTGCACAACACAATATTACTAACTACATGCAACATGCTGTGCAAAAGGTCTCCAGGACTGTTCATCCTGTCTACCGAAAACCTTGTATTCTTTGACTAACATCTCATAATTTCCTTTTCCTAAGGTAAACATGTTTTTAACAACTGTTCTGATTATAAAATTTCATGCATACTCCTGGTGTGAGTTTGAAAAGTATAGAAAAGCACAGAATAAAGATCTCACATCTCTCACCACTCTGGAAGACACACTAGTGTCTCTCTTCTCAGATTTTTACTTGTAAATAAGTGTTTGTTAACAAAGTTAGGTTCATGTACTAAGTGCTTTGTCACCTACCCTTTTCATTGGACATATCCTAAATTTGCCTTTTTTATTAAATACTCTTCTACAGCTTCATTTTTAATGACTTCATTAGTGTCATGTTTATGGACATAGCAAACTCAGTTTAGTCAAACTTTGGATACGGCGGAGACTACCTACGTACTCACCAATCCTGTTTCCTCCTCTTGGGTGGAGATGAAGAATATACTTCCCAGCATCCTTTGCAGTTATTTGTTGCCACATGAACAGGTTCTGGCCAAGAGAATGTGTTCAGAATGATGTAGCCCACATCTAGTCACAGCAGGTCCAGGCCTTCCTCTGGGCTTTCCTTCCTTATCTGCATGAATTCAGGGGACCCACAGTGGGGTGAGTTCTGGAACTACAAGACAAAAGGAAGATCACTAAATTACTACACAGAAGCACTAAACAATTCACCTCAGACTGTATCATTACAAAAATTAAAGTTACTCTGTTAAGCAACCGGGTCTTGGCATTATTTGTAAAAACAAGCTGATGTTAATTACCTTAAAAGTCAATATTGAATATTTGCATTATTTCTAGTTCTTGTTATTATATCCCATATTTTAGGTTAAATTCCTCAAAGCAGAATTGTAGGGTGAAAGTAAATATACATTTTTATGTCTTTTGAAAAATAGTAGTGAAATTCCCTTCAGAATGTTTAATGCAGTACTTTCTTACATTTCTTGCATTCCTTAGATGGGAATTCAGTGGAAAATTTTTACTTTGATTGCTTCTTAGTAACTGGCAGATAATAAGTATGTGTTACGTATTAAGCTAATTAATTATTCAGTTCATGGTGCATAAGTAAAAGGAAATACTATTACTTTCAAAACAGTAAGTTTGAATTGTAGCTTTCAGCAACTGCTTGAATTCTATAGACATTCTGAAGAGCTAAAGATCATAGAAAAATGACAGTAAATAACATCAATGTGCCTATGTAGGGAATTCAGCTTAAAGAAGGTGCTTTAATTCTTCAAATTCTTGTGGCAAAGCCAGAAGTATAGGCAGTCACTTTGGATATACACCTCCAACACCATGGGTTGGACACTCGAACTTGGAATATCAGCAGCATGTTTTTTGTTTGCCAATGGATTCTCCATGTAAATCTTACTGCATTCATCTAGGACAGGTATTCTTTATGTCTCACTGACCAGTGCCTTATTTATACTATGCTTAGTCCTTTAACAAGCTCAGATGTTCAGTTTTTGACTAGTGAAGATAAGGCGGGATGACCTTTGAGATTCTTTCCAACTCTAAAAGCCCATCTGAGAGGTCTGCAAAGAAATGAAAAAGATTGTCTGGTGCTTAAGCCTGCTCTGAAAGAAATCACAGACTGGTAGGGAAGCCAAATTTCAGTCTTCTGGAAATCTAGTTTCCTAGAACCTGCAGCAATGACAATAGCATATCTCTGTTTCAATCACAAGCTGTTTCTTCACATTAAAGATCGCTGATGAACTTCAATGTCATTCTCCAAACTTATTCCAGTTTATGTCCAGAATCCTTTTAGAAGCTGAGGAAGGAAATAGTATCTGGTTACCAAATCTCATATCTCTTGAACTAGTCAGGAAGAGATACACATTGTGGAAGCCAAGCTGCTGACATAAGTATTTTGTTTTTGTTTTTGTTTTTGTTTTATTTGGACCTTTCTACTCTTCTGTGGTTATACGGTCATCTCTAAACTGTAAACTCATCATTTCTCAGTCTAGCACAATGGCAGGATTCTAGATGAAATCCACTGACTTCCTTTGCAATCTGTATCACTTGTACACTCACATATATGCATACGCCTATACCTTATATATTCATACATTCACTCTGTAATATCAAGGCTCTAGTAGAAGAGACCCCAGAAGGCCAGACCATCAGAGTTTAGACATGACACGTGGGAATCCTGGAACCTCATTCTATAGGGCTTTGAAAATGCCTAGCATGCAGACAGTGCTCAGAAAATATTTTTGAAAGGCAGAGAGGAAAAAGAAGAGGAGCATCATAAAACACTTACAGGACAACTATCTTAAAAAGAGAGAGAAGGGCAAAGTTATCAGATCTTTTACCACCTGGGTGGTCGCTATCTACTGACCACCTGTAGCCTGCTACATGTAGTTCTCAAAGTATAAACAATAGCAGAAGCAATAACAGAACAAGAGTCCGATTTTTTTTGTCCAAAAGCAGGTTTCCAGCTTATATCAATGTACACTTGAAAAACTGATCTCCAAGATGGGCAGGATAATATCGATTGGCCATAAAGTGAGACCTGTGCTTTTGTTTGGGAGTTAGTTCTTTGTTCTTCTGCTTGAGCCACTTCTCTTGTCTCTGCATCCCTTTGTGGCATGAAAGCGACCACCTAAAGTCATATCCAATGACACACTCCAAATTTTCTTAGCCCTCTAGAACACAAGTAATAACACAGAGGCTTTTGGAAATAATGAAACAATTCAATGGGATCATTTTGCATTGGGTTAGTCATGGAGGATGGATAAAGAAGGTCGGTTTGGATGGCTGTGGACAAAAAAATCAAGGCAGGGTGGAAGGTTTCTTTTTTTGTTAATTAGAGAAAGTCTTTGGCCACAAAAGTAATATTGCCATTTTTATCGTTCATGTCATTGGTGATTCTTCCTCACTGATGGCAAAGCATCAGTGTTGAATGCTGGCCCTTGGTGGGTATTCAGTAAACAGCATTTATTAAGATTAATGAAGTCCTCCACTTTTGAGTTGAGCAACTGCTCAAAGATGCTTTCCTTTGCCTCCAACATGAAGCCTATTGCTCTTCTAGTCCGCTTTCTTTGTCCTGCACACCTTCATTTTGGTTTTCACTATGCCAGGTACTTGGGAAAATGACAGTCCTAATCATAATCTCTCAGATCTCTATGCAAGGTGTCTATAACTGGAATTTCCTCATTACTTTAATGTCCTTCTTGTCATAGCTCCATGGGCCTATTATGTGTAAATTAGAAACACATTATTCCACCAGCAAAGCTTTTCTTTCAAATGCATAGAATTTTATAACCTGTCGCAATCTATTAAATTCTAAATTGTTGGTACTGAAACTGACCTTTTTTTCTGTAAGAAGATGTCAAAGGATCTTAATTTCAGCTAATTCTGGCAACCAAAATGAGTCTACTCTACTGAATAGCTGGCACTAGTCTCCACAGCAAAATGCTTCCAGGAACAATTGAAAATTGCAAAGATAATAGTGTGCTTCTTTGGATTAGTATCACCTCTGAAATGTGAAGCTTTTGCCAATTCAAAGCTGCTTTGCTGTCTTTTTAAAACCAAAATTTCCTGAAAAGCTCTTAGATTTTCAGAAGAGTTGATGTAAGTAGACAAGAAGACAGAAAGTGGGAAAGCTCGAGGAGAGAATGGGCATGACCTGTAGAGAGTTCTAGAATTTCACATGGGCCACTTCCAAATAAAGAAACATTGGCAGGCGTGGGTTTGGAATCCTCTCTATAGCTTGTCCCTTTTCGCCCAACCTGATATTATGTTTATTACTATTACTTTTTGGCTTCATAGCCATCAACTGGAGTATTTCCAGGTGTGATATATGTTGGGTGGGAAGCTATTGTTTCCTTCAAAACCTGCTCACACTTGAAGTGTGCTGTAAGCTCAGCACTGCAGTGAGGAGCTTGCCTTTAGGCGTCTTTTTCCCTGACTTTGAACATTAACTTAAATCTAACACCAACGAGAGGTTGTTGAGCCAGTTAAGAAAATCTCTGTGCTTGATGAAGAGTAACTAATAATAACAGCTATTATTAATGAAGTGCAGGGCACAACAGAAAGTTCTATCTTTGCAATATCATATATAATCCTAAAAAGTCCTATTGGGTGGATTATATTATTATCCTTATTTTACAGAGTGCAATCCTAAGGGCTAAAGAAGAAGACTAGGATTTGAACTTAGGTCTCCCTTAGTATTCTTTCCTTCTGAGCCTTTGTGTGTGTGCTATTGAAGAAAGTCTGGCAAATATGGCAAGAGACAGGGATGAGGTGAGACTAGGGCAAGAGATAGGAGCTATAAAATGGTCATTCTCTCTTGAATTACTAAGAATTAACTTGGAAAACCATAAGTATGGACTTGGTTGGGTACATAAATAAACTTCCGTGGAATGTACTATTCTGTACTATGCATCAAAATCAAGGCTCATACAATTGAAAGTCGTAGTTTTGTTTTGTTTTGTTTTTTTAAAATGAGTTCAGTAGGTCCCTAAGACAGGCATGAGCATTTTCTTTCCCTGGTGCTTCACGCTTTAGTGGGAGAAATCTCACACTTCTGCTGTCAGCTCTTTCCCTGACCCAGCCCTGTAAGAGGTGGTTTCCTCCGTGGCAATACATCGTCACAATCTCCTGATTTTCGGGCTCCTTCCCCACTGGTTTCCTTAGCTCCTGGCTGGAGCCTGACAACTTGCATTTGGTATAAGTTCTCAAATGGTGCCGATGTTGCTGGTTGAGGAACCACACTGAGATACATCTATCTAAACAAATGTTCCTCAAAGAGCCATCTGTAGATTCGAACTACTTCTCACTAGACTGTGGCAAGATAAGCTCAGGAGCTGAAAGCAGGCATTTGGAATTGTTTGTCACTTGATATTATCAGGACTTCCAAGGGTGTAATTTGTGGGCACCTCTCACTGCATAGGGTATAGATCCCCTCTGTGTTGTCAACTTTATTTTGAAAGTCATGTATCATGTGAAGTGCTGATGGAGCCCACATTTCATTCTGTGATGGATTGAAAATTTAAGCACTCTAAAACCACCGATAGTTTTAGAAGCGCAGCTTTTGAGACCATCATCCCACACTGTGCTGCTTCTCACCTAGTAAGAGGCAATGGGAGAAAGAAAGGGTCAGGTCTTGTCCCCAGTAGGCCCAAAGGCAGGCGACGGGGCCAAAGAGCCTATGACACTTCACACCATGAGGCTGGGTCAGCTAGAGACCCAAGGAGCTGAGACTTCTTTGAGGCTGGAGGCCTGGAAGAAAAACTATTCATTCAGAACCGAGGATGTCTGAACCTGTGTGACAGGTGAACTGGCTCAGTGAGGTCAGCGTGGACCTCTCCATTTCAGGCATCTGAAGAGACTTAAAACTCAATATATACCTGAGTGTGGTGGCACATGTCTACAATCCCAGCACTCTGGGAAGCTGAGGCAAGAGGATTCCAAGTTCAAGTTCAAGCCCAACCTGAGCAATTTGGCAACTTAGTGACAACCTGTCTCAAAAAAAGAGAAGACAGAGAGAGAGAAAAAAAAAAAAAAAAAAGGATGAGGATTCAGCTCCATGTGGTGTCTCTAAATTCAGGCCCCAATACTGCCAAAACCAACCAAATAAACACAATCAAAACTCAATACAGAAGATTTTCAGTTACCCCTAAGTCACCTGAACCCATGTCTGGAGGATGTGACTCAATGTCTAAGCTTAGAACCTTGGACATGACTCACACTGCAGGTAGAGACCACAAGTAGCCCCGCTCACCCTCCAGTGCATCCTGCAAGGCCGGGGGAAGGAAAATGGAAAATGAAAAGTCATCCTTTACTTGAGATGGCATTTTCTTTTATCTTTTATTAAACATTTTTATTAAAATTCCAAGAAGTTGATTCCTAATTATCAGGATTGAGCTGTTCTCTCCTTCAAATTATAGGGTCCCCTAGGGTGGTTAAAAGGAAGCCCATGTGGATGGGACCCTCTCCATGATTTCCAGGCTTGATGAATGTGTCTCAAATTGACTTTGCTGTCTTTTCAAATGGATCTCCTGATAGTGCTACAATTTTAGTAGCTGTGATTTACTTTTTAATATTTTGCACTTGCAGCTCTGATAAAGCCTGTGTTCCTTCTAAGCACTTGTACAAATTAGATTGCAGTCATAGGAGTTTAGCATTTTTTACACGTTCAATACATCAAATCCTGACAAGCAGCCATCAGAGATGTCTGTTTGTTTCTCCAGTCCTCTCTGAAGTCTGTCCTTTTCTAAAACCTTCCTAGGTCAGAGTCATCACAGGAAGAGGTTTTCATCACTGTATGCAATATCCCACCCCCCAACACCAATAACCATGGCTTCACTTTCTACAGTTCCAATTACCCATGGTAAGCTGCAGTCCAAAAATACTAATTTGAAAAACTCCAGAAGTAATTCAAAGTGTTTAAATTGTATATCTGCTTTTGTTTAGATCTAAAATGTCTCCTGGAAGTCTCATGTGTTTGAAAGATGATTGGATCATAGGGGCCAATCTCTGGATTCGTCCATTGGTGAGTTCAGAGCTCAATGTACTATTAGGAGGTAGGGCCTGGTTGGAGGTTGATCACTGGGGGCCTATTCTTCTCTATGGCTCCTCTCTTCTCTCTCTGCTTCCTAGAAGTTGTAGATTGAGCAGCTTTGCTCTACCATGTGCTTCCACCATGACATTTTTGCATGAAGCCAAATGATCCTCAACAGAACTGAACTGAAACTGTGAGCCAAAGTAAACCTCTCCTTTAAATTGCTAGTGTTGGGTATTTTGTCCCAGCAAAGGAAAGGTAACTAAGACAACACCACTTTCAGCAGTGTGATGAAATCTCACACCATCTGGCTCCATCTCACTGAGAACATGAACTTGAATCGTCCCTTTGTTCAGTGTTTCCACACTGTATATACTATCTGCCTGTTAATCACTTAGTGCCACTGTCACAGTATCACAGAGCATACACTCAAGTAACACTTATTTTGTCTAATAACAGTCCCAAAGCACAAGAGAACTGTCGATATGCCAACAAGAAGTTGTTAATTGCTGCCTTTAAACATAAAATGAAAACTCTCAACTCAGTAAGAAAAAAAAAAGTCTTAAACTAAGGTTGCTAAGACTTGTAGTATTGCCCCCAAGGGCAACCTTTCTACCCTGACCCCTTCTTAAGAAGCTCCCCTCTCCTCAGTTAGGCCTCCAGTCTTTATTATCCAAAACCTGGGACCTGTAACCTCTGCCCATTCTCTAGCAGTGATTCATATTCATTGGTCTGACTCGGCTGTACTAGTTGTTAAATATTTTGAGTGGCATCCTGAATAAAAGCAAGAACCACATCCTTTCTCAGGACAGAAGAGGGAGGAAAAGTCAGGACCAGCAGGAGGAGAAAGCCTTGGAGAGCATGAATGTGTATTGGGAAAACATTTGCTGCTTGCTTGGACCCCGGGCACACTTCAGTCAGGCTCCCCAGCACCTCTCCAAAGTCTTCTCCCTCTCTCCCACCCAACGGCCCTCCGGAGTCCCACGGCCTCCCTGCTTACTGTTAAAGTCAGCCGACAGGAGACAAGAAGGTGAGCACTATGGGGCTGCAAGATACTGGGGTCTGGTTCCTGGGGATCAGCTTCATTGTCTTCGTCTAGTTTTGTGTTGGTTTTTATGAGAATAAAGAACAGCAAGGGCCTGGGGTCCTTTAAACAGGTGATTGGAATTCTATTCCTAAGGATGACTTAGGCTGCAAATTAACAAGAACAAAAAAAAAAATTCATACTGACTTGAACAAAGGGTGAGATTCAAATGAAAAATAGTACATGGCAAGGCCCAGTGCTATCTGTCTTTCAGTAGTCACTGTGAGATCCCTGCCCTTCCCATGCTGATACTGTGCTATCCTGTCCACCAGTGCCCCTTATTGTTACGAGATAGTAGGTAGCATACAAAATCATTAAAACAAAACAAAACAACAACAACAACAAAAACACCCTGCCTTTTGTGGTGTTTCTGTCCTTACCACGAAGTACTCTTTCCCAGATATCTCGTTTTCCTACCTACCCAGCTCAAGGTCAGTAGGAGATCACATGCTCACCCCATCAATGGCAATGAAGGGAATGCAGCCATCACTGCTGGATTTTCAGTCAAGATTTTCCCTGGAGGCAGGATGTGAGACCCTTCTCCAAGTCTTATAGGATTCTACCTGGAAATCAATCTTGTGGACAACAAGCAATGTCTGCTATGGGAACTTACTGGAACACGAAAGTGGAGTTGGAGCTCATGATGTTAGTGAACATGATAGGCACATGGGAGTGTGTCACCAGCACTAGAAGTAAAAAAGCAAAGCCACGGAGGGAGACTCAGTTAGAATGCTCTATGACCTGGGTCATTGTTTCAGTTATTTATTGCTGTGCAACAACCATCCCAGAACTTGGCACCTTAAAACAATACCCAACCGTCATTGCTCACTGGTCAACAGGTCAGCCGGGGGCTGCTGCCAATCATCTGAGCTTGTCTGGATGTTCTCTTGTACCTGCAAGAGCTGGTCTAGCATGGTCTCTACCAGGACAGCTCATGTTGGTCCTATGTAACCACACACACTCCTCTGCCAAGCTAGCCCGGCTTGTTCACCAGTGCCCTGGCAGGGTTCCCAGGGAAAAAGCAAAAATCTAGGAGCTCTCTTGAGACCTGGGCATCAAACTGGGACACTCAGTAAATCCTTGTTCTACTAGCTGAAAGCAAATCATCAGATCAGCCACAAAGTCACATGGTAGAAGGGAGATCCTGTTAAGAAGTAAGAATCTTGGCCATTTTGGGAGTCAGCCTATCCTGATGGCCTTTGAGAGACATTTCTTGGCTCCACACTACAGTTTCATCATTCCTGAAATGAAGCTGAGAGTAGCACGTGCTTCAGCATCTTGGTGAGAATTAAATGCATGTAACACATCATTGGCACACAACAAGCCTTCAATAAATACTAACTTGTTCTATGCTTATATTTATGATCCTAACCCATGCTGTTATCATTATGTTTATTGTAATTATTATAATGACATGAAGTATCTGTCTGCTGGGTTACAATTCCCTCTAGGATATAAGTCTAGTGAAATGGTTTTCAAAAACTACAGACTTTGTGGAAACCCTAGTTGGCTCCAGAAGGCTGCTGATCAGAGACAGTTGATCTTTGATGAATCTTATTCGCCTTCCCATGCTGCTCAGTGTCATTCTCTCTAGGATTTTGCTGTCCTAGCTTTTAGGTGCTCCCTGAACCATTGTCTGTCCCTCAGTTGGAACAAATGGAAGAAAAAAATAATGGTGATTTCCGCAGAAACTATGAATTTTGTCCGATACACCCTCCTGAACAGGACGAGGGAATATCTGTACCTCCCATGCTTTTATCTGCACCCTTCCAGTACTCTCTCAAGGTGATGATGTAATTCAAGGTGGCCAGAGTGGGCAGCAAGTGAGAGAAGGAAGACTCTCCTGGTTCCTCTCACACCTCCAACCCTAAGTCTTTAAGAATACAAATCAGCTGGCAATTCCTTGGAAGAGGTGACTTATCCCTCCCATCTGCAGAGATAAGAGTGTGTTGTGGTTCTAATGACTATTTCATTCCTGATGATCCTGGCCTTGGTGCCCCAGGCCAACACTGAACAGGTTAAGAAGGAAAAGCATAGGAATACTTTCCTCTGGTCAGCCTGCTAATTTCATTTGCTACCCTGGTCTTCCCATCTGTTAAGGGAGGAATCTGGACAACTTTTCAAGTGAAATCCGCAGTCCTCTGTAACTTAGACACAAACAAAATCAGCAGCTTGGTCAAGAACCTGTGGCCAGGATTATAGGGCAGTGCTGTCAGATTTTTGCTTTGCTAAAAGCCAAGGCTAGCACTCTTTGGTGAGCCTATCCCCTTGCCTGTCTATGCCTAAGTTTCTGTTTCTCTTCCTTCCTACCTTGTTTCCTGGCCCTTTACAATTTTTCTTTGTCCTTATGTACTATCAAGCACTATATTTCTGCCTCACAAATGGGCCGGTCTAACCAGACACCTTCCATATATCATGCTGCCACAATGCACACTGCCCGTCTTCCACTAGCTAATTGTAGCCCCCACTCCCGCTTCATCTGGCCAGGGCTAAGATGGATGCTCAATTTGCATTATTTATGTCTTTTTCTCTGTGTTTCAGGGATGTGTTTTTGCATAACATATGTAATACTCTCCTGACATGGAGAATTCATCTGGGCTGAGATGCTCATAAGAGCTGGGCGGGGTAGAGAGTGGGGGGAAACTGGTTTGTGTAAATTCAAAAACCATCAGACAGCTTTGCACTCATCTGTTTCTGAGGGGAAAAGGGGTATTTGGGGCTAGCATTTGAAAATGGTTTTTCACAAGAGTTCTTTGGATTACATTGGACGGGAGAGCTCTTTTGCTTTAAAAACTTTGATTTCATTTGAACCATCACTTCCCTGTCACTGAAAGGTCAGACAAAGGGACTCAGACTCATGTTAAAGTTCAAACTCAGATTTCTTGCTACATTGTAACCACAACTAAAGAACATCCAAATGAGGAGATCTTGGAGCGCATTTTATGGAATCGCATCATTTTGTAGAGAAAAAATTGAGGTTCAGAAACATAAAATGTTTGTCAAGATCACAGAACTGCCTATCGGCTGTTTAGATAGTATATCTGGGTCTTAAATCCCCTCCAATAGAGCAGTAGCACTGTTAAAAGAAGCCAGACACTATTCCAAGCAATTTACACATATTGTCTCAATTAGTTCTCAAAAAATATCCATTCACTAGTTTACATACTCTTCCCTAAGCCACGAATTTCTTATTCTTTTTATATTCCCTGTGACTAGCAGAGTTTCTGGCATGAATTATAGGCCCTAAATAATCAGTGATAAAGACAATGAAGTCAACAAAATACTCATTTCAATGCACTACTCCTGCTTTCTTACCTTCTTCATCGAGGTCTATCCTATCACACCTTCTGAAGTCACAATTATCACACAGGGCTCAGGCAGTGAACAAAGGAGCCACCAACTGCCCAGGGGCCAAGATAGAAACCTACCTGCTTCATGGATTCAGACAGGACAACAGGACACAACGAAAGGGCCAGCTACTACTCCCTGGGCTATGTGATATTCAAGCTAAGGGTACAGTTTCTTTTAAGGAACCACTGAAAAATAGTGGTAGGGGACAAATGCTTACCTTAATCCACACAACGAGCACCTTTTGTAGGAACTACTCTTGGGTTCTCACAGAAAGGAAACAGGAAATCAAAGAACTCTCACAAGCTAAGAATGTAACTGAACCTTATTCAATTAATAATCTTCATTTTGTTTTTTGCTTGAAAATGGAGGCAATAGCCACCAAAGGACCAAAGAAGAGAAAGAAAGGAGGAGGAAGAAATGTGAAAGAAAGATGTATCTTATGTGAGTGATGTATCTTATTTCAAGCAGATGAGCCCCTGTCCACCCTGGGTGTGGATTCTATGCCACTTCGCCTGCCATGTTATGAGAATGGAGATGGCAATGGTCATTGTTTACTATTCTACTGAAGTTTTCTTCTGCCTGTACTTTCCAGGCCTGGGGAACAACACAGGAAGAAACACAGTAGAGGCTAAAACTGATGAGAAAGTGTAGTCTGATGACTCAGCTCTGCTCTTCCACCACCATCCCATGCCCTCTGCTCCCACTCCCTGAATGGGGTTCTTTACCCAATGTGGTGGCCACACCTTCAGCCCACATGGTTTGCATGACTTATGTTTATGGGGTTGCCTTGGTTTTCCACTGCCAAAGGTTTAGGGGTCTGGGCATATTAGGAGGCACCCCAAGGAGCCTCCGAGTTCCAGACAACATCTTTTTAGCAACTAGTGTTTAGCTGAGCTCTGGATATCACTTCCCAACCTTTGGTTAGGAGGTTGTTAGCTCACCTTCTATATAGGTGAGATTGAAAGGAAGATTGACTTAAATTTTTAAACTTTGAAAATTAAGACACATAAATGAAATATTATCTCTAAAATAAAGTATTATTGAAATCTAAAGATGATCTTGCTTTCAAATTTGACTAATAAGCCTGGCATGGCTACTCATGCCTGTAATCCCAGCACTTGGGAGGCTGAGGCAGGAGGATTGTTGGAAGTTCGAGACCAGCCTGGGCTTCAAAGTGAGGTCAAGACCAGCCTGAACTGCATAGTGAGACCCTGTCTCAAAAAGACCAAAAATAATTTAACTAATAATTTAAAGAAAATACAGAGGAAAATATCTCACATCTTCAGTAAAATGTAAAGAGAGACAGAAAGTGGAAAATGAGCTTTGAAGACTTAAGGAGACTAGAGGATTTAAAAGATACATCACATATAGACCATGTCTGAATTCTGGTTTGAACAGAATCCAACTCATTAAGAGATACATATTCAGTAATTTTCACTTTTTGTTTTAGTGGTATTGTCAAAGTTTATAATAGAATGCTATTTGTTAAATAGCAATGGTAGAGTTTTTAATGCAGAGCATTATAGGTACTATGAATAAAAATATTAATTTCAAATTATACACATATTTTTGTTTCAGAGGAGCAAAATGAAATGTTCAGTGAAAGATTTTTTGGGCATAAAAATACATTCCATAGGAATGAAATTATGTGTGAGAAGTCAAATATAAATAATACATTTATGGAAATAAAGAAATACTATAAATTTTCAAGAGCTATTTTTTATATTTAAAAAAGAGTATTAAGTGTTGGGATACTTAGATTCTGTGACTGCATTTTAAAAAGTAATGTAATACTTTACTTTTTAAAACTCAATGTTTAAAACATGCCAAGAATGATGTCCTTCATAATTGTTGCAACTTATGATGAAAAAAATGTAAATACTGACCTAAAAAAGTGACAGGATGCATGGTTTCAAAATCTCTTCAGAGTAAGTATGAACAAAATAGTCAGAAAACCCTTGCTAAACACACCCTTGTTCATTGATTTTTGAACTCTAATTTCTTTTCTTGCACAATACAATAACCCTACCACCACCACCATCTGTGGTTTAAATTATCTACAATTAAGACATAATCTGAAAATATTAAATGAAAAATGTCAGAAGTAAACCGAGAAGCACGATGAAATTTCCCCACCTCATTCCATCTTGCCCGGGACATGAATCATCTCTTTGTCCCTGGTATCCACACTTTATATGCTGCCGGCCCACTATGGTAATTGCAGAGCAGCCATGTTGATTATCAGATTGACTTTTGGGGTACAACAGTGGTTATGTTCAAGTAACTCATGTTTGATAATGGCCCCAAGTGAAAACGTAGTGATGTAAAGGAGACACCAGGACATAAAACATGGAAGGACAGATGAACTCTGGCACTATGTGACAATGCTCAGGGCGTGTAGGAAAAAAGCATCTTAAGTAGATGGGTTGGTACTATCTGAGGTTTCAAGCATCCATTTGGGGTATTGAAATGTATCCCCCATAAATACAGGGAGATGATTGGGCTTATTCACATTCTTCAGGATGCATCTTATAAAACAAAATTTATTAACTCCAAAGCCTCTAATGGCTATGTCACTAATAGATTTGTACTTCTCAGTATCATTTCTTCATTCTTCATTTACTTAATAAATCTTAACTGAGAGAGAACTAGATTCAAACACTGTGCCAGGCTCTAGAGAAAATTCCCTTGTCACAGGCCTAATAGTAATCAAATTCTTAAGCTGTCCTCAGTTGATGCAGCTGGATGAGCATAGTGAGATTCTCCTGAAATGGTCTTAGGAAGGTCTAGCACAGAAATTATTGAAAATGAATAAAGAATAAAAAAAGTGTTTGAAGAGCCACATTACTATTCCAAAACTCTAATTCTGCTCTGAATTGCAACAGCTTCTTGGTTATCTTGTTGTCCTCTGAAAAGATGCACTAGAAGCCAGTTTGCATGGAAGTCCAAGAAAGCACACCCTAAGAAACTCGAGTAGGATGATGGCCTAAGAAGGAATATCAGTATTCCAGGTCTGACACTCTGGGCCCCCAAACTTTGCAAATTCTTGGAAAATTGTGTGATTCACAGATGATTTACCTGCCGCAGTGTGACCAGCTGTGTTGGACAGAGTCAGCTATATTTTGGGGGCTTGGAAGATGACATTAATATTGCCCATATTTATCACTGAGAGGAGACACAAAGATGCAAACTGCGGTTCTGAGCTCTGTGGATGGAGTCACAAGCGTGTACTGTTTTCTGATGTATGAATGATGCATGTGTTAAACCCAACAAGGTATTTTTTATGAAAGCAATGTTTTATTCTCTGCTGCATATTTCAATCTACTACCTTTCTTAAACTACACACACTCATTTGAACATTATAACACACAAGTTTTTCTTTGATTGTTCAGAGAAACGGCCCTGTTGATCTGGAATCACAGGGATGGAAAACTCACTATTCCTTCCTCAGTGACATGCAAGGCCTAACTCCTCTGGCAGGATACAGTTCTCAAACTTAGTTTTTTTTTTGTTTGTTTGTTTTGTTTTTTGTTTTTTTTTTTAACTTGTGTGTTGTTCTTAGCAATCAAAGAACTACCTTTGCCATTTCTCTCAGTGATTACTTACAGCATCAGAAAGAAAGCTGGTCCTCTGTTCTCTAAGGCATCAAAACACACATCTTGTTTGTTATCTTTACTTACCCACTCATTCAACAAATGTTTATGGAGTAGCTAAGTGTGCAAAGCCCTGGGCCACCCTGTATGAGAACTGTATGTATTTAATGGATTGTGAACACTCACTTTTCATAGATTGTGAACACTCCTGGATTGTGAACACTCATTAATTTGTCTGAATTTAGGTTGTATCCATGACAATGCTTTTTATCTTTCTTAACAGTACCTAAAACAATGCTGTGCCTTGGAACCAATGACTGCTCAGATCCGATGAACTACTACAGAGTCAGTGACATCTCTGCTTCTATAGAGAAACTAAGCAATGTAATGGGGTAAAACTGAAACTCAGTAGACTTCTCATTTATTACCAACTTTTCAAGCAAGAGAGTCTTTGAAATCACAGGTATGCTTCATTTCTTTTTTCTCTCCCTGGCCATAGTTATTCTGTAATTCATAAATTCAAAAATGACTTTTTATTGATGTGAACTGTGTGTGTGTGTGGGTGTGTGTGTGTGTGTGTGTGTTTTGCTTTTTACCAAAGGGTTCATTGGGAAGTTGATTTTTGATGTGCTGTTGAAGCTTTCATTTGAGGAGATTGTTTCTTAGGAAAAAACATATCAATAGAAACCAACCAGTTGATGGTATTTTTTTCCAGGGGGAAAAACTTATTCAGTCAAACACTGAGTCCCTGTGATGAGCCAAACGTTGTGGAGTGCTGTTAAAAGGCAGGAGACAGATAGATGATAAGTACATAGATACACAGATCATAGATGGATAGATGGGAAACATATTTTTGCCTTCAAGACACTTAAAATTAAAAGTGGGATGAAAATCTGTAAGGCACTAATGCTCATGGAAGGAAGCATGAATGTTTTCTAGCACCAAACCCCCAGGATATCTACATGAAATCTGCATCATCTCATATTTATCTTTATGCATTTATCTGCATAAAGCCTTTACATTTACCTTTAGCTAAACAAAAGCTCTTTTCCCTTTTCCTTTAAAAAACCCCAGGTAAAACTCAGAATAATAATGTCCCAAAACTTATGGTTGACAGGCAACTCCCATCCTCTGGGGAATCACAAAGATACGTATTTGGACATTTCACAATCAGGTGAATTTCCCATGCCTCATACAACTGTCATGGGTGGTTCCCACCAATGGATGGGTGCCGGAGCCCGTCCTCCCTCCATAAGGCTTGGTGCTCCTCTGCTCAGCATCTCTCTGACCCTGCCACCTCAACCTTCCAATTGGCCTTCAGATTCCTTCACCTTTATTCTCCTTACTAAAACATTCCCCTTCCTTTGAACTGCAAACTCATGAGACATAGAAAATAATGTACACTGAAAATAATTTCTCTATATCAAGGAAGGAAAAGAAGAAAGGGATGGTGGTTTTACTTCTTGAATATACTTCTGCAAAGCTGAAAATTGTACCATGGATGGCTGAGAAAATTCAACCCTAGGTCTCCTCTCTTAGAAGTATCTGGGAACAGTGCATCTCAATGTAATTTTTTGTCACAGCACATGTGACAATTGATAGTCACATGAATGACAGATTGCTGTGGGTTGTTTTACCTGGAATTGTCAGAGCTCTGAATTTCAAGCTACCTTTCCTTCTCACTTGGCATTCAAGTGGTTAAACGAGAAGTCATTAAAGAGAGAATGGTGGATCCACTCTAATTTCTTGGACAAGAGGCAGTAAATTTCTTGAAAACTTTGCTATTTTATTTTTAGTGAATTTCTTAGGACAAGTCTGTTTATGGATGCCTCAATATTACCCCTCTGCCTTCAGTGCACATTTCAGGAGAGTTTGTGGACTGCCCCACTCCGGACCTGGAAGTCAGAATCCAAAGAAACAGGAACTCTTCCTGTAGTCAGTACCCAGAATTGTCCCATTTTTATCTTTTAACTCATAAAGCATCCAGCATCAACAAAAGAGACATAGAAATGTTGCCAGCATAAAAAGAAAAATCACCCATTCTAAATATGTCCATTTATTTTAAAACAAGCCCCAGACATACAACAATTTATTTCTAGTAAATTTATTCTGCCTAATTTTTAGACCATCAAATCTTGAGGCTTTAATTTTGGGAGGGTAAAAAACCCAGCCTGTCACCCATCTCCTAGTGATGTGGACATGTAGTTTATCTGGGATTCAAACTGAATTAAGTGTTTTGTATTTTGCTTGCAATTCACTGAACACTTTATATCCACAATTTCAAGAAATAAGTAGCTAATGTGGTAATGATAGAAATTCAGTCATTGGGCAACCTATTAAAAAGGAAGATGGGGGATCTCTTAACATCTCAGAAATCACAGTACAGAGCAGAGCACTACTTGCATCTATGGAAGGAGAGCTGTATAGCCGTAAGGGAGAGGAGGAAGCATCCAGCAACTAAACAGAAGATCAAAGAGGGATCAAAGCATCTTCAGATTCCATGGACACAGTGTGCTAGATCCCTACACTGGTCACCCTGTACCACCCTCGAGAAAGCTGACTCTAGTCAGTTTTCTTCCCTCTGAGCCTAGAAAGTAAAAAAGAGACTGTAGTTCAATACTTTCAAAACAGTACTATTCTGAAAGAGGCCCAAATTATTTCCTGCTTTCTTCCCTTTGCATCCCAGGCAGGACTTTCATGAAAATTCTCATAAAGCAAGGTAAATATTTACAGGTGGGAAATGGTATACTAAGTGTCTTGATAAGTTCAAAAAAACAGTTAAATATGTATGGATCATTCAATCACAGTATCTAGAATATGAAAACATATCATCTCCCCTCTACCCTTTTTTTTTTTGGCCTCAAAATTTGATCCAAGTCTGGGAGTTAAAAGTCCCATTTTGTGTAATCAGGTTCTGGTTGAACATGATTGCTGAATTATTTTAAATTGAAGACACATGTCTGGGGGTTGTGCTGTATGTATTATTTCACGATGTTGTCCATTAGGTCTTATCCACAGGGGCTATCTTCAACTTTTGCCACATTTAATGCATTCTTTATACATCAATATTTGCAAATGGTGAATCATATATAAGGGAAAATTGGTGGGAATATGGTACTTGTTAAGGGTGATTTTTTGGAATTATCTTGAATGCGTTATTCAGATCTGTTTCCAGTCTCCCCTGCTAAGGGTCCTGATGCTGGTTAGAAAAGTTCTAAGGGAGAAAAAAAAGAATATTTTACAGACAATAATGGTGTATAAATAAATACAACCCCAGCAGTGGTGCAAGGCTCTTTTGCAAGGCTACATCTTTAAAGACTTTGCAACTGAATCAACATTTACTTTAACTTCTTGCCAGCCCTAAACACTTTAAATGTCTTAATTGCAGATCTAAATTGCTGCCACTGCCACAAGCTTTTCCTTTTGCAAGCATCCGTCCCTGAACCAAGTTTTTGTCAGCTTTCACCTCTTAAGGGCAGCTTGTCCACTTTATAAATTGCTGCATTTTGTGAAGGGCCCCCATGTGACTTGAAGGTCACTCATGTCCATGAGCAGTAGTCAGGGTGAGGCGAACTGAAGGCCAAGTGGGTCTAGTGACCCAAGCACACCAGATGTTACTCCACTCCAAATGTGCCCCCGTCTTGCTCTGAGCTGTGGTTGTTCACTCATGAAGCTTTATGGAAGTATAATTCATGTACTATAAGATGCACTCTTTTCATATTTATAATTTGATGATTTTTAGTTAATTTATAGAGTCATACAACCATCACCGCAATCTAATTTTGGGAAAATTCTATCACCCCCAAAAGAAAAGTCACATACATTTGCAATCATTCCTCATTGCCACCACCAGTTCTAAAATGTCCTTAAGGTAGTTGTTGTCTGTGTAGATTTGCCCTTTCTGGACATTTCATTCAAATAGAATCATACCATATGAGGTCTTTTTTGTCTGATTTTTTTCACTAACATAACTATTTGAGATTCGTCTGTGTTTCAAATGTATTAAAACTTAGTTTCATTGCTGGGTATTCATCCACTGTGTAGATACACCACATTTAGTTTACCCAGGGATCAACTGAAGGGCATATATTTGAGGTAGGATTGCTATTGTAATTCACAGGGTACTCTAATTTGTGTTGAAGGTTTTTAAATTTTTTCTTTAAAAGAAACTATCCATGTTCTTATTAATGCCACCCATTGGAATGGAACATTCCAGAATAAAGTGGCCCACTGAGTGCTTCAAAATTGACATTTATCAGAATGAGAACCTTCTTGATTCCAGGGCAGGAAGTGGTTAAGTATTAAAAAAAAAAAAAAAAAAAAAAGTAGAGCTGGAAAGAACTTTTGAGACTCAGAGCCACAGAGTTCCTGCTGTGCCAGTCACAGCCCAGAGTTTCAAGGGCTCAGACCCACCGCTTCCATGGCAGCCCAGGCTGCCTAGTCCCTGAAAGTCCTGCTGACTCAAATAACATGGAGGCTGCTCAGGGAGAAGTCAAGTTGAAAGTGGCAGGGGAGGTGAGCAGGTCATAACACGGGAACAGAGTTGTCAGGCTTTGTTTATTTACATGCCTTTGAAGACTTTGGCAACTGATAGCAGACACTGCCAATTCTGTCATCAAGGAATGAGTGCTATACCTGTTGGGGAAGCTGCTCTATCACAAAACACCTTTACATATTGCCTCAAGTCACACGTTTAGAGCCATGGAAAACTTCTAAGAAATCCTTTCTGCAAGAATCAACACAGAAATACGGGCATGTAAGAAACCTGGTCTGTGAAACGTGACACTGATCAAAGGTAAATATGAGCAGTTCCTCCTGGCCTCAGTTTCCCCATTGTGAAGTGAGGCATGTGAACATCATTATTCCTGCTTGAGGTTTGTTTCCGTTTTTCCCTCCTTCCACATCCATTAGTCTGCTTCTCTGATGACTTTAAAAACTTACATTTTTGAAACCCACGTTTAAAGTTAAACCAGTATCATCCTGCCAGCAATCAACTTACTGATATCAAGAGACACAGACTAGAACACCAACTGGTGGATAATTAGCATTTGGAACACAATTTTTTAAAATGTCACCCAGGGTCCCAGTGGCATCCCACTCTATTTTGCAGATATGAAAATTGTTGTTGATTTTTCTACATATTCTCTTGCAGGTTGTTTAGCTTCTTTGTGTCAGAGTTGGGAATTGAACCAACATTTTAGGGCTTCCAGACCTTTATGGTATTAATTAATCCAGATTTCCTGAGAGCAAAGAAAATAATCATTCAAAGGCCTGTTTAAAATAAGCCAATATTTAAAAATTTCTGACTCACTGGTCCAAAATGATTTCATTGTTGTTTGTTTGTTTGTTTTTGTTTTTGTTTTTGGAGGCTTTTTGGTACTGGGGATTAAAAACAAGTTTCTCTTTTTCTTTGTTTTTGCTTTATAGTTTAGGTTCTTACTGGAATAATGAGGTCCCAATGGAGAAGGAAGGGGCAGAGTAGTGAAAGTTTGATATAACATGGTTATAGTGATGATCTTCCAAGAATAAGGAATGTCCTTGTTGAGAAGAATGTCAACATCTCCTTCTCTCCCTTTTCTCCATTGCCTGTATGTTCTCTCCCCCAGGGTGTAATGTGGCATTTCCTGGTCAAGCTTTCATACATTCCAGCAGCTTCTGCAGGCATGACATGCTTTCGTTAGGAAAGTCAAGTGCATCTGTTGCTGGAAGCCAGTAGCCTCCCTGTGGCAAGAACCAGCCATGAGATTCACAGGGACACCTGCTCCTTTGAACTTCATGCAGAGCTTCCCAGAGCCCTGGCATTCTGACTGTCCTCCAATGCCAGTGGCCAGCCTGGTAGTGGAAGAAATCTGGAGACAGATGGTAAAAAATTGAAATCACATAATGACTACCCTCCCTCAAATGCTGGCCTGTTACTTTGGAAAATCTCCAGGAAGCTCCATGGCATGCATGCCATCCTTGCTGGAGGTCAACGACTTGAACATGAATGTCTGCACATCAGGGCTGATGGAGAGGTGGCCCAATATAAAGGAAACTGCATTAATGTCCTTTGGTCTCTCCATTACAATCAGAACCACACATGCTTTTGAAGAAGCCCACATGCCACTGGACAAATGGTAGCGAGGTCTCTTTCCACATACAGAACCAGCTGTTTTTGAAAGACAACTCTGTATTAGTGAGAAGTCATTCTGCTTTATAAAGGGAGCTTGGTCTTTGAGAAAAAAGAAAAATGTTTCTAAAGGGTTTTTTTGTTTTGTTTTGTTTTGTTTTCCTAAGTTTTCGACCTTGAATTTAGCTAAAACATATTTCCATAGAAAAAGCTATCCAAAGCAACTGTGTGGCATCATGGGAAGATCCTAACGTCCCCATTTGATTTTCTGTAGATGTCAGAAGCCTCTCCTTGCTCTATCTCACTCATTTGTAAAACAGAAACAGTCAGTGTTCATACTATAAACTAACATTTGACTTCCCCAGGCTGGATCCTTGTCATCCTCAGAAGCTCCTGAGTGGGATGGGAGAAAGTGAGAGAAGGAGGAAGGGTCCCCTGGTTCTCCATGGAAAGATGGATGGCACAAGTTCCAGCCACAGTCTGTACAAGGCTGATTCCGCTTCTTCCAATCACTAACTTTCATAAATGCCAGCAACAATGTATGGAGCAATCAGGACGCTTTGTTTGGAATCAACTCCTAGCCTGCTGGTGTTGGTTTACTTTCATGGCAAAGCATTATATTTCCTCCTTTCGTAAATATTTCAAAATGGTGCAAATAATGTATAAGTCCATAAACATAAAAGTGCGTTAGGTTCTTCAAACTAAGGCTTTTTAAGATACACAAAATGGCATATTGCATTTCTCCAAGCTCTGACTCAAAAAGGCAAACATAATTCATTAAAAGATGCTTATCTTATTCTACTCCACTGTCATCCAAACAGAGTAGGGTAGGGAATTGGAGTTTGATGATTTGTATCTAAAAATTTCTGCTCTACTGCTTATTACTTGGATGATTAAAAAAGAGCCCGAACTTTGGTTTATTATTTGTAAAAATCAGCATGATAACTATACTAACAACAATAGCAACTTCAAAGGATTACTGTGAAAATTAAATGAGTTACCTGCATGTAAAGCATAAAGCCCTTAATTGAAAGTCACTGTTACCTATGGGAGAAAAACAGTAAATTCACCAAAACATCTGGAAAAGTTTTGTCTTTTGTACAGAGTTGTCCTTAGGGAGAAATGCAAAGAAAAATTCCAAAACCAGTGAGATAAGTGAGCTAGTTTGAACAGCTTCCTTGTCTGCAGTTTTTTCTTTCTGATTATGTCTCTAAAACTTCCTCAAATCTTGAGCAGATTTCTGTGTGCCTCATAATCACAGAGACATTACTGTCAAAAGCACTCAAAATTGTGCGAAGAGAAAATCTTCCTGCCTTCTCCTATCTCTTCCAACACCTTTTCCATAGAGATCAGATACTTTTCCTACAAGATGTGTACTAGTGAAAGGCTGCTTTACAATTCCTTTTGATTTCTGCTCCCCTGCAAATTAAACTATACCTTTACTTTAGAATGCAGGGGAAATTTTGAGGAGTGAGAAATTGGAGTCCAAATGTGAATAAAGTCTTAGAACAGTTCCTGCAGATATAGGCTTTGACAATATCCTCTCCATCACGGTTGATTGTAACTGAGTCATCCATTTCTTACATTATTGTAAGAAATACTGGAGTTTTGAGTTTGCAAATTAATCAGCAGCATAATATTCTATTAATAATTGATTCCTACCCCAAGTCCGTTGTGTGAACAGATATTGATCACATTCTTAAATGAATCAACACCCTGCACTTCTCCCACAGAGCCTGAATTCTCTATTCCTCTATAAATTGAAAGTGTCAAGAGGTTTTCTTCTCCCTATTTCTGATTAGAAAGAGCATCAGGAAGTGAGGAGTGAGAAGGAAATGAGAAGACAGAAAGTGAGAAGACAGGATGTTAAAAAGACCAGGCTGGGCATGATGGCACACACCTGTAATCTCAGCACTTGGGAAGCTGAGGCAAGAAGATCAGCATGAGTTCAAGGCCAGCCTGAACTACATAGTGAGACCCTGTCTCACAATACCACAAAAATAAAATAGAATAAAATAAAATAAAAATGAGAGCATTGATTTTGAGAAAAGAAGCCTGAGATGCCTGTGTTGGCATTTTGGTTAAAGGCCCTTCTTAAATTTATCTGCAATTCTAAAGATCTCTGTGAAATATCAGTCTTTGTGTACAAAACAAGATTCTTTTAAAAACCTTCACTTTCACCTAGGTATTACAGAGAAAAACAGCAAGATTTTGTAATCCCACTGGCGAGGCAGATCTGAACTTTCCCTGAGGAGGTGGCCAAGAATGCTCTCTTACTCACTTTCTCATTGCTGGGACAAAATATCCAACACCTGAAACTTAAAGGAGTAGGGGTTTATTTTGGCTCACAGTTTCAGTCCATGGTCAAGTGGCCTCAAGGCAGAAACAACATGGTGGAAAGGCATGGCAGGGGAAAGCTGTTCAACCCATGGAAGCCAGGAAGCAGAGGAAGACAGGAAGAAGAGGCCTGGATGAGAATATACCCTCTCGGGTCGCACACCAAGTGGCTTCTAATCAGGCCCCTATAGCAAGTCAGCTATAGGGCCTCCAAGGTGCGGTTATCTTCCAAACATGTGAGACTTAGATGCAAACCATAACAGATGCTTTTAGAACTCTGATAAGGACCTCTTTTTCAAGAAAAAAGCAAATGTGAAACATTGCCCACCAAATTCAAGAATTTTATGGATTGCCTGCACTCCCCATTAAAAATAACTGAAGTAGTCTATGCCCTTTCGATTTACTTTTTTCCTAGCTATTTTTCTCAAGAATAATAGACATGTTAACAATGGAGATTTCTATCATGTGAATCTTACACCATAAACAGTCTGATATTATTCATGTGGCCAGTATATTGATTGTGTAATCAAATGTGATGAATAGTAACTTTTTCTTTCTAAATATTTTTAAATACTTCCAGGTTAATCTAAAATGAAACTATTTTCTGAAAAAGAGTCCCAATTCTTTATTCTGCAGAAAGAATCCATTTTTTGTCTCTACCTATCTAATTATCAATGATCACTGAGACAAGCATTTTCTAAGTGAAACGAGTAAAATCAACTTAGGAGAAAAATTCCAGTTATAGAAATCATAAAGAAAGAGAGCTGGAGAATATAATAATTCCTTTGTTTGTGAAAAATAGGTCAAGGAAATAAATTTTCCATGGAAATAACATCACAGTTTCATTTTTAAAGCAATATTCTCTTGTTTATTAATAATGATGGAAAATTTAATATGCTGGTTGTTTCTTCATTTTATTGAAAATTATGCTACATCAAAATTTTTATAAGATACATTAAAAGTACATAAACATATTTCAAATTTCACCAAAAGTTTTCATTTAATTAAATCAATTTCTTAAAAGATAATGTGATATTATCCTAAACTAAATAATAGTATAAATTTGCTCTCTTGGTTAACAATTTCTAAAATATTTATTTAACATAAATAAGCAAAAATTTCTATACATAAATAAACTTTTAAAATAATTTTCACTTGTTTGAAATTAATTTTTGAAGTTTAACTTGACTATGTTTTTTAGTTCTTTCTTTCTTTCTTTCTTTTCTTTTCTTTTTTTTTTTTTTTTTTTGGTACCGGGGATCAAACTCACAACATTGCACCTGTCAGGCAGGTCCTTACACCACTGAGCTAAATTCCCAGCCCAATTTTTTGAGACAGGGTCTCATTATGCAGTTCAGACTGGCCTTGAACTCACTTTGTAGCCCAGGCTGGTCTGGAACTCACAATGATCCTCCTGCCTCAGCCTCCCGAGTGCTGGGATTAAAGGCATGCGCCACCACACACGGCTTGCTTTTGAGTTCTTTATGTTAAAATATATTTTAGTTTTCTTGAGTTTATCCCCAAGTAAATTATGGTGTTAAAAATATCTGAGTCAAGGAGTTTACATATGCCACAAGGCCTTCTTGTGTTAGTTCCCAAAGAAATAAGAAGAAAAAAGTAATTACATATAGACAGAGTATATAAATGAGAATCCTGTACCAGAGTACTCTTCAGCATTTGTAAAATAAATGTTTCATTTTGAAATTACAGATATGTTAAATCATACATTCTACTTATGAAAGACCAGTAAACTTTTTCATGTTCTGTAAAAACTTAAATGCTGGAGGTTAATAATCAAAAAATTTAATGATTTGGCTGCTTAAAAAAGAAAAAGTCAACTTCTTCTTTAAAACTAGAGAAAACATATACACCCTAACTGAGATTATTTCTAAACTTTAAACCAGGGAGCATATGAGAAATTATCAACTCTATATTTTTAATTTGCTCACGTTTGCTGAAATCAATCTTATTAATAGGAATAAATAAAATGTAAAATAGATACCAATGTGCTTGGCCCATCTTGTCTTATCTTGCTTTGAAAAAGCCAGTTGTTTTTGGGAAAAAAGACAACAAAGTGGAATAAGAATGAAACTGATTTTTTAACATTTATAAAAGAAACAGGGACAAGAAAAACCATAGCAACTCACTTTTTAAAAAATATGTATCACCATTAAATTGTAGAGATTTTAGGCAACTGGGTGCTTAGTCAATATCCACAGTGCATAATTTACAAGAAAGTCATAGGGTAAGTTTCTTTTTCATTATTTGAATCACAGTATATTTTCTTTAAAAATCAAATCTACTGGATAAAGGAATTCTCTGGCTGGCCCACAAAATTAAAAATAATCCACAATTTAGCTTTTCTTATACATGTAGGTAACATTCAAGCAGCAATTAACTGTCAGATAAAATACTTTCTATAGAAAAACACATTCTATATTTCATCTCAGGGTGGCAGAAAGAGCTCAATTTATGGAGCCAAGGAGTGGCTACGGATTCAAAGAAGGGAAGAGGAGAACAGTTAATTTGGACTACCATGAATTCCTAAATTCTCTAGTATTGTTAAAAGAGGGGAAGCAAAACTGTGACTCTCACACACAGATAAAATAAACTCATGGCAAGGAACTTTACTCATTAATTAATGAGGCACAAGTAAGATGTTTGCTATTGGGTTGAAAATTCACAAAGCGCACATATATGAGCAATAAGAAAGGTTGAGATTGACTTTATAAAGAGATGTAAGAAGGTTTATAATTTGAAAAACAATGCGAAAGAGTTTATCCACAGGGCAATCAATGATCAATTATGCATACTCCATCAGATACGAATTTGCATTTCTATAGATAAGAATTATTTGCATCATTATCACTTTTCTACAACTTGCAGAACTACAGAATAGGTCCAGAACAATAACTCCAAGAACGCATTACACAGGACAATCAGTAACTTTTATCTATTTCAAAGTGTTTCATAACACTGTGAGTCATTTTATACCAATCATACCCTTGATGTGAATTGGGAATGAAATACTGAACTGTTGATAGTAATACTACACTGTCTATTATTAAGGGCTGCATTAATGTTGTCTGGTAAAAATATAATGCTAATTACAAATGCAACATATGTCATTTAAAATTTTTTAGTAACTACATTTTAAAAAAAGAAAAATCTATTTAAACAATGCATTTCAATAAACATATTTAAAATATCTCAACGTGTAATAAATATGAAAGCTATCAATGAGATTTTTTACATTTTTATTATTAGTTATCAAAAGTCAGTGTATGTTTAGATATATAGTGCATCTTAATTCGGACTAGCCATATTTTGAATGTAGCTAGAAAATCAAACATTTGTGAACTAAGTTTTGCATTATTGAAAAATTAATTAGAGTATTTTATATCCATCCTAGTTTTTCCATGCCCATCCCATTATTTTCAAGGTAACCAGGTTCCCAGATTTCCCCATTTTGGAGTGAAGTATCCTCAATGCCCAGGAAAGCCGTAATTCTAAATGACTGTGCTGTGTGGTCCCATGAATGTTCCCGTTAGTAGTCTGTACTGTTGTCGCTTCCTAAAGGGACCATCCTCAGCCCTGTGCTGTGAGAGAGAACAATGAACACACAGGGACATGATAAGAACTTTATTAATAAACACGATATTGCTGTGCCTGTCTCCTGAGGACGACGGCGCCCAACCAGAGCATTAATTTTTTTTTTCATTTTCATATTGCTTTTGTGAGATGGAAAGAGGAGTTACATTTCTCATCAACTCTTTCACGCAGAATGAGAAGAGATACTTTTCTTCTTAGCCAGGAACGAACTGAGGTATTGGATACTGCCAACAGCTCAATTGGGCACTGGTAGAGCTCAGAGCTCTGCCCTGGAGTGGAGGGAGGGCCGGCCCCTTGCAGGGCACCCAGTGCCTGCCTGCTGGGGTGAGCAGAGCACAAGCAGAGCCAGCAGGGACGGGGAAGAGGCAGATGGAAGTGACCCTGGCTTGTCTGAAGGAGCCTGTGCTGAGCTGGCTCTAGGAAACGTCTCACTTCAAGCCAGCTTGTTCACAATCTCTGTATTTATTTACTCATCTTTATTGCATCCTCTCTCCACAGGGATGTCTGAGAGAAGGATTCAAGTCCAGGGTTCGACAGCCCATAGAAGTGCCCATTGAAACAATTCCACAAAGTTCTAGGGAAACATTTGGAATTCTTGTTGGCTTGTCATAGTTCTGAGGGTTTATATAATCCGAGCTAGAAGGACATGGTGGGGGGGGGGGAGTGGAGAGAAAGGGAGTCAGAAGCCAGCACTCACAGCCAAGTCATATCCTTGATTCTCATTCTTGATTCTCATTTTCCCAGGGCCTTGGCTAAAACCAGGGCCCCAGGGACCAATGGTCCTCAGATTGATGTTTGGTCCCATCCTTTACCCCTCATTCCTTGTCTTGAACTTTGAAAAGAGCGTGGAAGTCACTGTACTCCCCACCCATCTAGGCAAGCACCATTTGCAGTCCTCACCTCCCAGGAATCAATGGCACTTTCACCACCTGACTGACACAGGCGTTGCATTCAATCAGCTGCAGTTGCCTGTATTTAACATTAGTTGCTCGATAATAACCCATTGAAGGACTAGGCCCTATAATGTTTGCGTAAGGAGGGGAGTGGAGAAGAAAAGACTGCATGTGTTGAATTCAAGAAGGGAGATATTTCTTTCCTACTATAAACAGAAATGATTATAAAACCAGAACACAGAAAGAGCTCCTCACCATTCACTTTGGCATGAGGGGTTTCAGTCCTTGCAAGGCTTCTTCTTATGCTGACTTCTCCAGGTTTTTATTGCATTCCAGGTTGGGGGCAGACACCAAAGCAAACAAAGTGCCCCCAAAGGACCCTCTCCTCTCTCTAAAGGCTTCTTTGTTTAATTCTCTGCAGCTTTTAAAACAGTCAAATGGGGCCAGGTTTCAACTGTCTGCAGTACAAGAGACTACCAGCTCTCTCCAAGGACACCCACTTTAAATAACCCCAAATGGCAGCAGGACACCAGGGCCAGGCCTAGGCAAAGGGATTTCCTTGGCAGTTTCTTCCCAGCACGTTCTGTCATCACGCAACTGTGTTTTCCTCTCCACAAGTGAGTAAAGAGTAGATTTGGAAATAGTTGCAAACTGCATACAAAATGTACCTCCTTTCCCTCCCTCAGTGTCTTGTTTTGATGCTGCGAACAATTTTTGCTGGTTCATGGTGTTCTCTGTAGTTGTTCACCTTGAAACCAGGGATCCCTAAACTCCCTGTGGGATTTCTCATGTTTGGTCCCCACTCATTTCCCATGACAAGTGACAATTCCGAGCCCATGTTTTTCAAGTCAGGGAACAGGACAGAACCAGAGAAGAAAGCAAGACATTTTCTAAAGTGCATTTTGTTAGCAACAAAAGAAAATATTCCTTCCATGGCTCTGTCTGGCATGTGACCTTGTGACTTCTCCTCTCCCAGCCACAAGCTACAGAATTCCATGGGCATCTGGTAGATGGACTGGCTTCTGAGATGTTCACGTGGCAGGCATTTCTTGACCTCTGCCATGTACCACGCCTACTGACTCCCCAAACCAGCTATGCTCCCTAGTAGGTGCCTGTAGGGGGCTGCAGCCTTGAGCACCCTTCCCACTGGAGCAGGGCAAAGCAAAACGGCTCAGGATTTCCTCTACCCCCACCCCCACCCTAGGTCAGCTTTGCAAAACTGTCTGCATACCCGCAGGGCTTGCTGTCAAAAAGACATATTTAAAGCAATTGGCCATAGAAAGCACTAGACCCAAACAACCTCCCAGGGTTCTTAAGGACAGGGCTTGAAGCTGGGAAGGAAGCGCCAAATGAGCTGCAGGTGTGAAGGAGATGAGCCGGCTCCAGTGCGGCAGAGAGCTAGGCAGCCCAGATTTCAAAGTTATGTCGCCCTTCTAAGGTTACAGCCATTAAATCAAAAATTTAAATCTTTAGCCAAAATGCCCTATTTCCTAATACAGAGTTCTTTCTTGGCCAAACCCTGTTTATAAATGCCTCTTGCTCATTTCTCTTCATTCCAGCTTCCAGGGCCCAACTGAAGCCCATTTTATATTAAAGAAGGAACAAAACAATAGAAATAAAAAGAAAAATGTGTCTGGGTCCTTCCATGGTCCCATTATTTCCTATCAACTTGGCATCCTATGGAACCTCATCATATTCAGCCAAGAACTTGCTGCATAAACTGGGGAAATTTGGAGCCTACGTTTTCGATTCATTGATACTTGATTCATCATTTTCCTTTATCTTTTTTTTCAATCTATTTTGTGCTTATGGAATTATTTCCAGCTTTTAAAGTAAATCTTAAGAGTTTTTCAAAGCAAGAAGCTGCAGAATGTTAAGAGTAGAGGAGCTCAAATATAGGCAGTTTCAGGGGCGGTTCAAAACTCAGAGCCATGAATTCAGAGAGGGTTCAAAAGTTGGCAAAGCAAACCCTCTCGTCCCAACTCACAAATAATAGATATCAAAACAAGGGAAAAGAGAAAGAGGAAAGCCACTGGAAGGCCATAACTTATCCTGTCTGCAGCCTTCCATTTCGCTCCAATAAACCAGGGGTTCTTTGCAGACTTAGGCTGGGCTGCCTGCAGGGAGCTCAGCTCACCTCGGGTCATAAATTACCTGGCTTGGGATAAGCTTTCGTCCAGGTCCAACAGACGGGCTGCTCTGTAAGACCCATCACCCTACTCTGGCTTCTTAAATTATCCTTCATCTGGTTGTGACATCTGAAAAACTAGGGAGAGAATGATCACCTCAAATCTGACCTTCCTATACTGCTAGGTCATATATATATATAACCTAGAGGTATAGGATATATATATATATATATATATATATATGGTTTTATATATGTATAGATATAGATATATATATACACCAAGAGAAAAGGCCACAGCAGTACTGTTTGCAAATCTCAATTTAGGGGTATATAAAGCTTTCTAACTACTTTTCCAAATATATAGGATAATGCACTAAAGCTTGTCCACCCTAAAGATTTATTTTTTAAATTGCAATGTGACCCAACTGAGACAGCAATGATGTAGTTTAAAATGACAAGAAATGAAGGTTGTGGAAAGACTTAACTTCTTCCCTCATTTTCTCTTTGTTGTCAAGAGGCTTGCTCCAATTTCCAGCTGTATTCAGATGGATCAACACACAGACAGGCACAAACACACAAACATCTTAGGACCCAGAATATTTGAATAAACAGGGGTAGTGCCTTGAAATGTGATCAAGCCTCAGAGAATGGCTTACCAGGCCAAGAGAAATAACTCTTATCCATAAAAAGTTCCACAATAAATCAGAAAACTTTTTCTTCCACATGTCACCTGACATGTTTAATTTGTCTACTTTGACAGAATCATGGCAAGCAGAGCTGACTATTGGCACAATTAGAAGGAGCCTTTGTGATGACAGGGCGGGAGATCAGGCCCAGAAGGGCAGAGTACAGGGCACCAGGAGGCATCCTCTACATGCTGGGCGCTAGCTCAGTGTGAAGGGGGATGCAAACAAAGGGAACAAATATTTCAGAATTATTGGGTTTCATATCACACCAAGCCAGTGGGAAGACACTCAACTGGTCATATCACCCAAGACACTTCCTCTTTTTGCTTCTCTCAAATTCAATTTTTGTCATAAACTCTAGGGAATAATACAGACTTTCACTTTCACATTTTACTTATGGAATGCAAGATTTACACAACAGATGAGGAAATGTACTTTCATGAATGTCTACACCTTCTGAACTTGGGAATGCCAGTGGATTTATTAGTGTCAGTTGACTGACTTTACATCTGTTCATACAATTTGTTTTCAAAGAAAGGACTTCTTACCTGGAGAGGGAATACACCTCATCCGGTCACCAGAATGGCCTTCATTTTGAAAGGAGGATCACAGCTCCTACCTGTGATGCCTACTGCACTGTATACCTAATTACCAAGAAAAAGTACCTATCTTCACTCCTAAACTTTATAAAAAGTAGCTCACTTAACCTTACCTTGTAATGTAGAAATAAAACATCCCCAGTTTTACAGGTGAGTAAACTGAGAAAAGCGCAGAGACTGAATAATTTCCCCTCAACACCCTAGTGGCAGCACCTAGCCCTAAACCCAGAGTTTCTGGCTCCATTGTGCATATTTTGGACCTCCCGGCTGAGCCTCCTATGTGGCAGCCAAGTTCCATCAGCTAGCAGTGTTTTCTACAAGCAGATTGTTATTGAATATATCTAATAGGTATTCAACTTATTGCTGGTTTATACACATATACCTTAATTATTTTTATTCATTTATCATTTTCTATTTTAGTGTAATTGAAGTGTAATACATGGCTGTAAAGTACCTAAGTGTTCACTCCCATGCATTTTCCATGCATGTAAACCAGTGCTCAGGTCAAAAAAATCATTTCCAGCACAGAAACCCACCAGCCTTCACACCTTCTTCAAGTCATTACTCTCATCCCTGTCCCCAACCATTATTGTCCTTTTCTTTTGGGGGAAGGAGTATAAAATATTTGGTTATAACCATATGCTTGGAAGCAGACTATATGGGTTGAAATCCTGCTACCTCTTGTACAAGTTGCTTGACTCCTCTGCCTCAATTTTCTCAACTTTAAAATGGGGATTTTAGCAGAACTGGCACAATACATTTTCAGAGTTTAGATTAGGGTAAATAGAATGCCCAAGGTAAACCTTCAAGGAGAACTATCTGTTTTTTATGCCAAGACATTTCTGTCACCCTCAGAGACTGTCCAAGAAGACCAGGGAGATAAAAAGACAGTGGAACAGGACAGGTAGGAAGGGGAAGAAAAAGAAAAATTACAATCAAAAGCACTACATGTTAATATAAAACATAAATGCATCTCTGGGCTGGGGAGAGGATCAGAGCTGAACAGGTTGAGGAAGAGCTAAGTAGACAGCTGTTTGGTCCATAAAATCAGATTTCCAAAGTAAATCTATTATTTAAACATTATACATTTCCTCCTCGGTCTTATTTATGAACCATAAACAGGGACATGCATGTGCCAAAGATGAGGAGGCACAAATACACCTTCAGGTCACCGTGAGCTTCCTACCCACCATGACTTCTAGTGGTCTAGAATTGGATGTATATTTTTTAAATTTCTTACAGTAGAGACAACTTTTCCATTCAACTCAAAATTTTATTCCTCCAACTTCTTATAATTCACTAACAAGGCCACTTTGTTCACAAATGCAAAAAATCTGTTCAGCATAGCTTTTTAAGTAGAATAGACCCCAGCATTTTTCCGTGTTACATTTCTTTACATTTGTGCATTGCTTGGGATATTTTTCATTCATTTCATTTAGAACTTCTTGATAGTCTCTGCAGTATAAATCAGAAGTAACTTGCTTAAAGAACAGATTCCAAGAAACCAGGAGCCTCAAGAAAATAAAAAATACAAGAGAGAATTTGCTGTTTAAATATCTTATTTTTCCCAAGCCGAAAGGATGCATTTACTTCAACATCTTTTTTATGTCTATGTATTTTATGTAGCTGTCAAAATAATTAGCCAAGTTATTGAAGTTAAAAAAAGAAAGGAGTAGAAACATAATTCAAGTAATATTAAAAATGACAAGTGTATGAAACCAATTTGAATAATGAGTTGACTACAATAAAGGGTTAACATAGTTTAGGTATCAAATAAATTGAGATTTGACATACTGATTTGTTAAGTTATAATTGGATGTAGGAACACTCAAAATGGATAATAAAAAGAAACTCGTGTTTGCTTCTTTCCCTCCCTTGTTCTCTCCCAGTTTTTTTCCTCCACCACCCACCTCTGTCCTCATCTGCCCTCTCTGTAGTCTCTGTAGTTTGTCTTTTCATTTTTGTTGTGAGGTAAACAGACCAGAGATAACTATTAAACTCTAACACGCTGTGCAGTCTCAAGTTCTAATAGACGTTTTCAACACAGCAGAGATAATGTTACTTAGAGAGCTTGACAACAGCTAGGCCATATGGCCCACCAGGCTGTCTGTCCAACAGGAACAAAATGCTTCCTTCCTGGGTGGCTGGCTGTGGGCTGGAACAGTACATGATGTTCAAGATAAGAAAACGGAAGTTCCAAAAACTGAGCTTGTGTGGTTTAACCAAATGAGGTAAAACGAGAAATGGACCGACAATGAGGAGCCGCCTTATTTGCAGCATGTGTTGGAACCAGTGAGGGGATTTGGAGTTGGACAGCATCTCTCTCACAGTAGGAAGGCCTTGTCCCAGCAACTTAGTTCTACATGGCTATAAATATGAGATGAAGCTGCTTTGTTACCTTTTAGGGATATTATAAATACCAAAGGGATCATTATGAAGTGATTCTTAATGCCCTTGGGCTCACTGTGAAAGACAGTGTAAATTGAACATACATGAAACAAGCCATTGGCTAAAAATAATGTCCATTCATTTCTAAAACCAGAGATCACTGTTTGATCTGTTTGGTCTCCCCAAACTCTCAGACAGTTGGACCTGCCCTGGGCAGGTGACTGTCTCAGTCATAGCATTTGCCTCCAGACTTTGCCATCTACCACATGCCCAGCCTCTGCCCAGGACAAAGTCTAGTCACCATGGCCTTCTGCTGAGCCTCAGATTCCTGATCTGTGAAATAGGGACAACAATATGCATTTCTGTCTCATGAGGCTTTTCTACAAATTGGGCACATGAGATACACTGAGAATGAGACCTACCTGGGTATAATTAGCAGTGTGACCACTGGCAAGTTGCTTAACCCTCTGGCTCCATTTCCTCATCTGTAAGATTAGAATTAAATTCACCTGACAGCTCAACAGCATAAAACTCAACAGATTATCACTGCTACTGACTCTTCTTTTTGCCTGTTTTTTATTGTCTTTCTCTTCTTTATGGAAATCTGACAGGAACTGGTGATGCTCTATATCCTTGGCTCCAGGATAAATTCTCCCCCTTGTATGTCAAAGAACTTTCATCAACTTTGTTCCTGCCTATCTGGCTAGAGCTGCAGCACATGGGCCTCATCACTTTGGTGGGGGCTGGATTCACCTTGGGCAGTGCTGTGTTTTCTCTCTCTACTTTCTACTACTTTTCTCTACTTCCTTCTGTCAGGAAGCCATTGCTGAGGGAAATAAAATTGGGTTATTCCTCTTCTTAGTCTTTAGATCCCTTTCTTATGTCTTCATTTTGAGATAATCCTTTTCATAAAACATTTTTAATATAGGCACCCGTATATGTGTTTATACATTTCTAAGTTATATACATATAGTTTCTGCTAATGTGTTTTGTGCACTATGAAAACAGATGCACGCTATACCAAAGTTTCCAAAGAATGTGACAAAACAGTCAAAAAAAAAAAAAAAAAAAAAAGGATTCAGTCCTTTCCTTCGTGAATCTTCAACAGATCATCTTGGGCTCTCTCTGCTATCTAACCTCTTGGTTCTTGTAGGAAGAATGTTCTCCTGTGGGATCCTGGACATCCTACTTTTGTGAGAGACAATGCCATTCCAACACCCAGGAGTGGCTCTGCTGGCTGGAATAAGCCTTTGTTCTCAGCACATTAGCATCATCCCAGACTAGAACCAACTTCCTTGATGTGCTACATGTGCAGTCCCTATGCTCAGAAAGGTTGACACACTCTTGAAATTCTTAATAATATTAGCTTTGAACTTGTGCTTTGCAAGTGAAGTGCAACGGGACAATGTAACATGGCTGTGAGCAGAGGACTGTGCACAATACATGTGTCTACTATTTCTTGCTGCCCCATTCATGCAGGTATATCATTGGCGATGCCTCATGAGCATAGCCATTGCAATGGACCCACCATGAGTGGGAATCCAGTGTAATGCAGACTGAGTGCAAGGTAAGCGAGTTAAATGGGAACAACCCAGAATATAGCAGAATTCACAGATTTCAAGAAGCAAAATAAAACAATGGAGTTACTTTTGTGTAGTATTTCCACCATTCTAAAAAGAATTAAATACTCATATACCTACAAGCTGGAAAATTTTAATTGGGTAATTTCAGTGATTTTGCACACATGCTGTTATATTTACATTTGAAATGGGCGTTGCACGATATAAAGATGAATGCAAATATTTGTACCAATAATTTAAAAATTTCACTTTTCTTTGCTTAAGATGCTATTAGACAGCAAATTTTAAATGCCATAACAAGTTGAGAGAGAGAGAGAGAAAGGTAGAAATGAACAATGAACAATTTTTTACATTTTAGTACTCTGCATGTTTTCTTCATGTTTTTTGAACAAGACAATGTACATTTTTATTTCATACTATAACCAACTCTGTCACTGGTCTTCTGGACTCTCCCAATGTAACTAATATTAGTCTATCAAGAGTGAGTGTACCCTGTCCTCCTGAAAGAAAAAGCAAAGACTCTCATGCTGTCCTAAGAAAAGAGATGCCCTTCCAAGACCATGCTTAATTACATTCAGTTGATGCTGTGCTTTATATTTCATTCATTCATTCAACAAATATTTGTGCATTTTATTGAATTCAAATGTAAACAAAATAATGTTTGACATTTTCTCAAGGGAATTGGTACCCTTAGTGACCTGTCCCGATCTCAGCTAAAATAAATCCTGGTATGGAAACTCGAGGACCGAGCTCTGCAGCAACTACCCTTCAGAATGCTTTGCCTATGCCCAGAAGTGAATGACTTCCAGAGATAGCCACAGCAAAAATGCATTGGAACACTGGCCACTGTGTCAAAGATCATATCAAGAAAAGGTCACCAGTTCCAAATATTTCAGACATGAACAAAGGTCATTTGTATAAAAACCACGTCCTCCACTTTCAGATCACCATGGTATGTGTTTTGTCACAATTTGGGGTCACTAATAATCACCAAAGCAGACACATTCCAAATGAAATTCTTCGGTCTTTACCAGCCAGGTGTCACTCTTACATTTTAGTTGACACTTCATTCTGGGAGTGAACATAGGTCAGGTTTTTACCTCTGAGATGGACAAAATCAGTAGCTCATAAAGTGTAGTCTAGGGGCACCCGGGTTCCTGAGTTCCTTAAGTGGATTCATTCAATTAAAACCATTTTAATAACATAGCTGAAATGTTACTTGCCCTTTTGCTTCTATTCTTTCATGATGTATAGGGTTTTTTCCTAGAGGTTACGTAACATTAAGATTTCATCATCCTGATAGCTAGTGGAGTGGATATCCTTATATTTTGACTATTTCTCAACTTTAATGTCTACGGTTAATATTTATAGGCATATCCTAAATAAACATAAGCTCTTGAGGATCATTAGTAACTTTTATGAAAGTAAAAGAGTCCTAAGATCAAAAAGTTTGAGACATACTGGACAAAGTGAAGTAGGTATCTCTCACCTCTTCCATTTGTTCAAAGATGGATCTACATCTCCTTTCCCAGATAATTCTTACTTTCAGTCCCGGTAATTGCTGGTATGATCCCAAGGAGACTGCTGTATGTACAATCAGTGAGGAGAAGGTCACTATAATTTAGCATGGCCAACTTAGGCAAGTTGAAAACTAAAGGCATATACCTATAAGGCTTTCCAAAGTGATTCTTCCTGTGACATGAGCTACACACTACTTTGTTAACAGAATTTTTAAGTCTTTGCATGAAAGATTCAATGTGTATTAATTTTTAAAGTACCTTTAAAAAAAATCGAGCTGGTTTCCCAGAAGAAAGGAGGGAGGGATTGAGAGAGAGAGTCAGTTGAGTAAATTGCATCTGACAGAGCATATCCTTGGAAAAGAAAATTTCTAGTACCTCCTAAAAAGTGTCAGCACACCCATGAAAGCCTTCATCAACACATATGGGATTTAATACTTACCTGTTACAGAACAACCAATGCTTTTACCTTTTCATGAACTGTGAGTCATTTTCCTGTCCTAGAGAGGGTTTTCTGATCTTCATAAATATGATCATACTCCCTAAATTCTACCAGGTGGTTTCCTCAAATATTAATAACACTTCTCAAGATTACCATTTGTTTTCCATATTCAAGCACACTGTATTTGTTGACTGCCATGGAAGAGAGATTCTGTATACAGAAATATTACTGATAACCAAAGCTTAGCTACTCCAAATCCCAAAACATCATTCATCCATTCATTCATTCATTAATTCATTCTTCGCTCATCTAAAACCATTGCTGGACTATGAAAATCAGCCAGGTATGGGGCCTTGAGAATACAATGACAAATTAAGCAATATTTAGCCTCAAAAACATTTTACATTCTAATGAACATTGAGTAGAAGTCACCCTAAAATTTATCTCACTTATTTCAAAAGTAGAGAGTCTTCTTATATATAAAGAAAATATTAGAACTTCAAATTTTTTTTTTTAATTTAGTTTAATTTTTTTTTTTTTGCGGCACCGGGGATTGAACTCACAGCCTTGCGCCTGCCAGGGCAGGCGCTTAAGCCACTGAGCCAAACTCCCGGCCCTGGTTTTTTTTTGAGGCAGGGTTGCACTATGTAGCTCAGGTCGGCCTTGCGCCGCGTTGTAGCCCAAGCCGGCCTCGAACTCACAACGCTCCGCCTACCTCAGCCTCCCGAGTGCTGGGATAGAACTTCAAATTTAATTTGGGTATGTTTTATGATGTGAACAATGTATTTGTTTAGTAGCATATGTATATGTTACAAGTAAATAAAAATGCACACCTGTCAGTTGTACCTCCCCAACATTTTTGTGGATGGGGAGCAACTAACAAAGGATAGAACTGCTGGCTGAATCCACTCTGCTGGACCTTATGTTTTACTGAAGAAGTCAGTCTCATCCTCATGAAAATTTCCATGACTGCTCAACAACTGCCTGGGAGTTCATCAGAAAATTAGGTTATGCTTTTAGCAGATTGACTGTCAGGGAATTGAGAGATGGCCAACTTATAGCTTTTATGCTACAGGAGACTCAAGACCCAGAGTAATGAATGATAGTTTACACCAGACTTCCCAGCTTGGTGAACGGATTAGCAGTTATTGAAAGCATGATTCTGGGTTGACACCATAATGACACCATAATGGTGAAAATGCAAAATCCTCTGCTGAGGCTTTTGGGGTGAGAATCTCCAGTTTTATTAAAACCAACAAGCCCCCCAGGTGATTCCTGAGCTTTAAACTGTTGCAGAACTCTGGCACTTTGGAAGATGGAGGCTTGTCTCAGTGTCTTCTTCACACACAGGGGTTTCAGAGCAGGAACTATGGTGTTCAGAGAGACAATGATGCCTTCAGGGCTCTCCAGATGTGCTCTGCTGTTAGACCCATTATAAATACCTGTGGGCTGCTGATTTTGCTAACCCCAGGACCATTTTCTAGGGTTTTGCTTTTTATCTTTTCCTTTGATGTCAGGCTATTTGCCAACATTTCTTACTACTTTCAGTGTGATCACTACAAATCTCTCTTTCCTCCTTCATTGTCCCCCTGCAATTTTCTGCTTTTAATTCATTGTGGACCAAGAGACTAAATAAATGGGCTTGTTAGGAGTGTGTGTTAATTAAGAGTCAACTAGACACAGTTAAACTGCATTGCTTTCTGACTGGTGTTTCCGCTGCTTCGAGCCTGTTTTGCTTCCTTCCTGCTTCTGAAGCTGAATTCCAGAAGGCTGAGGTTCAGGGACGTCTGACCTCTGGTTAAGTGGGGCACAAGGATATTTACTTTCTTGTCACATTTCACTGCTGTCAAATCTCAGAGAGTCTGGTTGGCCCCCAGAGGAGCCAGTGTGGTTAATGGTTCAGGACACCTGGGTCTGATCTGGTCCTCCTCCACTTTCATAGGCTCAGAGTGATTTACAGGGAAAACAGAATTGGGGACAGAGTCCAGGAAGCAGGAAGAAAGGAACACTCCCCAGTATGGACCATGAAGTAGGAACTGGTTCCACTGAGTGATGCACTAATTTCCAAGTTACAGAACGATCTAGGTCTGTCCCCCCCAAATAGCTACTGGAGAATCCCAGCCATGACATCCACAAAGGTACATCTGTCTGTCTATGGGGAGCTACACTGGGGCAGGGGGCTTTCTGACCTAGAAGGCAGAATATGACACTAAACTTTATTGCATGTACCAATACTGTCTTCTTTTAAAAAAAAAGACCCTAAGGGCATAATAATATTCTGTTACCTAGGTTTGACTTTAATTGTTAAATGACATTAAGATCATCATAAAGATCATAAAATCTTAATCTTCATTTTGAAACAGGAAATGAAAATTTATCATCCTCACAATGCCCTAAGATCCATTAACCTTCTTTATTTTGTATAGACGTACAATCTTTTGAATAGAGACAGCTTTTCTGTCTTTCCAAAGTTATAAAACGACAAAAAATAAAAGCTAACAGGAGCCTAAAGACAATGTTATTTTCTTTCAGGAGGTACTGTACTGCTTGTGAGCAAATATCTTGCTTTTCCCAGAAAAAAAAAAGTGATGTTTTTAACTAATATCCAGGACAGGACATGCATGACTGAAGGATGAAGTGTGTGTTTATTTAAAAAAGAAAAAGGAATTTTAAGAAGAGGCAAAACGCAAAAGGTACTTGTAAGCAGATCATAAGAGATCATACCTATCTATTTTCAATGCTTAATTGCAAATCTGCTCCAACTAATTTCCTTACTATGCCCACAGCTACTATTCTTTTGTCACCAGTTTATTATTCTTTGAAAATCTGAAAGGCATCAGGGCTCACCCTGAAAGGCATCAGAAGTAGAACCGAGGTCCCAGATGCCTCATTGCTGGTCTTGTTTGCAAGTCTGTTTGGTTGTTTATGTCTTGCATTCAAATCATTTATTTTGTACAAAACCTCTTTTGCTTTGAAGATGATTTGAGAACACTGGACTGCTTTTATCACTGAACTACTTACCTCTCTGGGTATCAGAAACATCATGGTTTAATCAAGATAATAATTTCTCAATAATCTCTGAGCAGACCTTGTTTAGTAAATATCAAAAAGTTTTGAGCTCTAAGGACTCTTTCACAATGACCCAGGGGCCTGACTGTCTTTGTTGGAAAGTGAAAAACATTGCTCATACACAATCTTAATGATTTTGGAAGATTTTCATCTGTAAATCTTCATGTCTTACAGGATGATTTGGAACTTGTAAAAGCTTTGCTGTCTCAGCCAAAAAATGGCTGTAAAGTCTCTTCAAGGTACCTCAGTACAAGGTACTCGGGGTGGTATGGCTGCAATAAAATGCATTATACTTCCAGGAGTGCTATGGTACAAAGCTTAAATGTTTGTTTTCAGAACCAGAGAGGCCTGATTCAAATCCTTGCTTGCTCACATTATGTTAACCTCTGAATACTCAATGCTCCCAAATGTACAGAAATAAGTACTGTCTGACTTCTAGAACAGCAATGAAAACAGTATCAGCTTGTGGTTTTAAAGAAGGCCAGGCATGCAGTCAATTCAAGAAATGAGAGTTATTATTATTATTATTATTATTATTATTATTATTGTGTCTTGGAAGAGAAAATAACTAATTATTTGGCTATGTATTTCTGTTTCTTTTCCTGTTAATAACAGTGCACTGAAGGAAACAAAGCAAGCTGATCTCAAGTGTGCATTGTTATATTAACTGCAAAAGGTAGGGTGATCATATAATCTATGGTCCAAACCAGAATACTTTGCAGATGAAAATGTGCACTATTAGTCATTCTTTTGGGTCATTTCATAGCTTTAGATATTTTCTGGTTCAGTGCTCCAGTTATACAGAGGAAAATGAAGTCCAGAGCAGTGAAGTAACTTACCCAAGGGCAGACAGCTAAATGAAAGCCAAGGTCTGGAAATCCAGTGTTTCAAATAAACCACAGTGACCAGTCCATTGTTCTGATTTTAAATATTTTTTAACAAGGTGAGGATTTTTCTTAGCTGTTCCTCTGAAAGGATTTTAAGGTTTTACTCAATTTTATACCAGAACCAATGACAGTCTACAAAACCATCTTCCCAAAAAGTTTATCATTTTTCTAACCTAAATCTAACCTAAATCTCTCATGCTATTATTTAAAGCTTTTTTATTTGTTCAGTGTGGTTTGAGAAAGAAAAAGAGCCAAGTTTCCCTCCCGTCTATGAAGGAAGTTCTTTTAATTGGGTCACTTTTAATTACTCCTTGTTCCATTTGCCTTTGGAATCCATGAGTTATGTTAATTCTTAACCATGATGCCCTTTCAGAGGATTTCCCAAAAACATTTCACCAGCACCCACTAGAGTCTCAGCCCTCAAAATGGCACTTAGAATTATGCATCTTCAACCCCTGTTAAGTGTAGGACATATAAGAAACTGTCGTGAGTAGATCTCAAAAGCTCCAATGACAGGTGATTTTATTGCATTATTTAGATGAAGTTAACACTCTAGGTACAGAATCTGACTTTAGAGAGACAAGAGAGCCAGATGATCAGCAGTCAAACTGTCTGACCTTCCTAACCATACCACCAGCTTCTTTCTTTAAGGAAGACCACATTTTATAACAATGCTCCCATGCAAATGCAAATGCAAATATATGCAAATTGTTTATTTAGATTCTGGCTTTTGTACATCAATCTCCAAGGTCCACCCACTCCTGTTTTTTCTTGAATGAGACAATGTGGTTATTCTAGTCATATCTCTTAAGGTTTTATGGTCTGGTATGCCCATAAAGATGACAGGTGGAGCACTGAACAGGCTGCAGCCTTTGCTGTTTTCAGTCCATTTTGTGTGGAAGTAGAGAATGCACCAGATTAAGTGCTCCAGGATATGTCACATGCTGTCCTCCCTCTGCGTGTATGGTTCAGCGATGAGAAAGGCTCTAAGCCAAGCAACCATAAAGCTCCAGCTGTTGGGCAGATATCCTCAGGACCCTCAGAACACGGCCAACATACCACCACAGTGCGCTTGTTATGCACATAGATTTTCCACTAAGGGTTAAAATATGTGGGTGTCTTTCTACATCTCTGATTAAAAGCCTATTTTTGAAGAAGAGGCTATGACATGCAGACAGAAAATTGTATCTCCTCAGAACTTGCTTAAGAATGAGTGAGAAAAGGAAAAAAAAAGAATGAGAAATCAGAGCTAAGCATGCAGAGAAGATAGCAGCTTAACAACATCATTTAAGGAGATACTATGAGTTGTGACTAAGAGCACAGGTTGCTCTTAGATACATTTAAATTCAAGATTTGTCTTTATCACCATATAACCTTGTTCAAGTTACTTGCCCTGTCTGCCTCAGTTTGCTCGTCTGTAAATTAGGAATAATTAGGGTGCCTTCCGCATAGAGCTGCCATGCATGTTTAATGCAGTGAGGCATGGAAATCACTTAGCATAGTGATAGGAAAAACAAAAGAAACTTTAGCAACAATTTTATTTTTATATACTGTAATTTTTCATACACTGCAAAAAAACAAAAGGTATTTGATTACTGTATCTATCTACATATACCTACACACATTTGCATATATATAATTTTTAAAAATATGACACAAAAATCAGACAGCAAGGAAATTCAGGCTGTAGCCAGGGAAGAGGCTGAGGGCAGTGATTTGGGGAACTGAGCAGCAGGCATACCAGGAGACAGAGACAAATGACGCTGTAGACATGTAACTCCCTAGAGCTGAACAAGAGCAAAGGAACAGTAAGAGGGACCAACACACTAAAAAACGCCAAGGTGTAGGGATCACATGGACTTAACTTCCAGGCCATCCTCCATCAGTGGTGGTGAACCATCATATGAGTGTTGTTTCTCATTTAAGACAAAAGATGTTAATGTATGGGTTGTTTTTTCTAAACTAAAACCTCAGTATTTACATTTCATTGCAGCGTTGGCACTTTGTGATAAGTGGGTTTTAGGACGCAATTTGGGCATTCATCTCTAAAATGTTCACCATCACTACATCTAGTTCAACACACAGCCTTATCTGTAAAGCAAGACCTTACAGCACATCTCCTGAAGGGATGCCTGTGGGCTTCTCAGGGACCTCAACCTCCAGAGTCAAGGGCAGGGGTGGGAGGGGGGAATGTCTCCTCCCAGGACTGGCAGGTGTCCCTCCATAGTGACATCAGGAAGCAAGATGATTGGTCTATTCATCAAACATTGGTGTGATCCCCTGCCACAGCAAAACTGAGCTCGGTGTGCTCCAGTGCATCTGGTTTCTAACTGCAGAGCTGGAAAGAGGAGCCAACACTTCCTGGCTCCAGGACTGCTACACACCATCGCCCTTGCATAGCAGAGGCGGCTGGGCAGGCTCAGGTTTCAGGGCCAGCACGAAGGCCCTCCAGGTACATTCCAACTGATCCATTTCATGTGAAATCTTCCAGCTTAACCAAGAGTCACTGACCTCAAGAGCAGCCATTTAACCTCCATTACTTGGTTTATATTGGTAATATTTACATTGGGAACTTGATTAAAGCTGACCTTTGGAGAAAACGGAATCCAATCTGTATTTGAAAACCCTCCGCCTTCTCCAGCCATGTCAGGCGTCATCTGTTTCACTTCTGCCCTAATTGGCCCACTGGCCTCCACACTGCCTGCAGCCATCTCTCTCCCCGAGTCTCTGCCTGCAATACTTTCCATTTGGTTTTGTGCCTTTGTGCCTCAATAGCATATCTGAAAATCAACTAGGTTAGGAGCTCTGCTTGGTTACAGTTTAAAACAGTTTGTCATAAATAAATTCTATTTGGCACAAGGTACAAAAAAAATCACAGAATGTCCCCTGCCCTTTCTGCTGTAGGGGAACTTTCCCAGTGTGCAGTGGTCCAGCTCCCACCTTTACAAGCACAAGGACAACTGAGCCCTCTGGGAAGGAAACCAGTGATCATTGGTTCAGGCTAGGACTCCTCTTCCTACATGAGAATTTTATCGGTATTGCTTTTTAGATCAATATGTCTGTAAAATTGAAGGGAAAGCTAGTTGATGTTTGTTTGCTGATGTGCCTAGAAATCGCTCCTTCCAACAAATGACTAAGTTCAGCAAGTATTTGTCAATTACCTCCTTAAAATGTTGGACAGCCTGGGAGTCTATATACTTGCATAGAACTTTAAATCTGAAGTGTGTGTGTGTGTGCGCGCACGTGTGTGTGTGTGTCTTAGGGGTGAAGGCATGGGCAAGAATCATATGTGTACACATAGAAGTTACATAATGACATAAGACTCCAGTAATGAAAAATCCACTGGGCTGTGTATCAAGAGACCTACATCTACCACAAGCGAGCTTTAGCGTCCTTAGTAAGTCACACAACTCCAGGGCTTTCAGACTTCCCCCAAAAGTGAAAATTTTGGCCCAGAAGATCAATTAAGTAAATTTCAACTTGACAATACTTTGTGGCTCCAGCATCACCAAACATGAAGAATGCCACAAGACTGAAAGTGTGAACATTGAAAATGCATCGACAGTTCAGACACAGGAAAGGAAGTCACTGCGAAGGAATGAGCATGGCCAGCCTAGACATACCAGTCCTACGGCCTTGGGGTTACAGCTCTCTCAGCAACTGTGTAATATGAGGTACAGATAGTGTGAAAGCTCTCTGTCACAGGATGGTTTCTTTCCGCAGAGGTGTGTGTGTGTGGGGGACAAATCTCTCAAATATGGAGGGGTTTTCCTGTTTCAAGCATGCAGTTTCATGTTTTACTTATCACAAATCTGTGGAAATTGAATTACTGCTCCCATTTTTCAGATGAAGTTGGAGACAGATAGGGTTATTTTTCTCTGGTCACACACAGGATAGAACCAGAATGCAAATCTAACTTGACACAGGCACAGGTCTAGACTCTAGTATCGCCACAGAGCCAGCTCAAAGTCATCCCAGCCTTACTACATTGAAAGGGATGAGAAGGGGTTTAGTTTAGTGTCAGTTCATTCACATTAAACATTACCTACTGAGGAAAACCAAATCAAAATCAACCTCCACTGGCAGGACACCCAAAGTGCCATTCACTTAGTCCTGCTTTGTTGTCTCTTTGGAAGCTGAGGCACACACAGGGGCAGCCAGTGTGCACTGGGACCAAGATGGTGCTAATGAGGAGGTCACCTTGGGCGCCACTCCAACACACAATGGAGAGATCAAATTATTGGGAATAATATGACATATTTAAATTTTTTTCAAAATAATGTTCTTTTTTATTTCTAGGCAAGGAATCTCTTTCCCTTTATCCAAACAATCAGAAGATTTGTTTTTTTTCAAAACTTAACCTTGTCTGTCTGTGAAGGTTGTTATTGGCTTGGTTAAACAAAGTACTTGTTTATAATAGGTATAATAGATGATGGAGTCATTTTGAAATTACACAGTTGGTGTAATAAAACCAGTTAAAACCTTATTTAAAAAATGTCACAGTTGGTCAAATGTATTAATGGCATATGGTTTAGTTTTCTCTTTTTTATCCCCCAGAACAATATGTGCATTCTCATTTCACAGAATGAGTAGAGGATTAATGGAGCAAGATAAACTTTCTGCTGAATTTTCTTCGAGACAGCGTACACTTTCATTAACCAACTGAACTTTTATTTACCCGTTCCATGTCTCATCTTCCCTATCTTGCCTTTCTCTTCCCCATAGCACCCAATTACAGAATTCCTAAAATTCTGGTAATGCAAGAGATAAATATTATATCCCAGAGAGCATTTTTAAAAGAAAACATTAATGCAGAAATTATATACTACATAAACAAAATGCCCACACTGCCAGGCATAATTATTGTTTCTTCTGTTGATATTACCAACTGTAATAGTAAAGAAAAAATATGCCCCAAAACATAATATTTCAGCTGCATGTAGTCATCATACCAGCAAAGAACATAATTGCATTATTTGTCTTCTCTGAAATCTCTCACTCATAGCTGTGCCTTTACCAAGATTTCTTATTAGAGAATACTTGATTGTTTCCAAAAGTTAATGCAGTGACCAGGGCTTCAAAGTCTAGACTTGCCAACCTGCTCTACCTGGTCAGGTGGGTCATCTTGGAATTGTACCTGGACTTTGCCCAGGGCTGGGAGATGTCATCTCTAATCTACAGCCCTGCCATGAATTTGTTTTTTGTCATAAATGAAGCATGGGGCTGTGCTTTAATTTTCCTCACTGCCCTCTGTCAAGTAATAACCATAAATATTGTCCTGAATCATTAAGTCACAACCTGAAATGTGATCCTGCCCAGCTCCCAATCAGACGGCCATCTGGAAGATGAAAGAAGTCTATTTGGGTTTCAGAATGATCCAGACTCTAATTTGTAGTAACAGTCTTAACAGGCTGTTTCAAAGACATTAACCAGCAACTTGTCTCAGGTTCTCAGGGAAGGCACATTGTCCGCAGTTGGAGGCATTTGCTTCAAGCAGAACCATGAACTCAAACTGTTGGAAAACTACCAGGCACACTGGCTTTCAATCAAATGCCACATTCTTCCATGGACACTAGGTTTCTACCCAAGGGCAAAAATATATGCATAGAGCAGATGCATGCATAATATATCTCCAAATATTCTCTATGTCATAAGGAAAGTAAACATTTCAAGAGAAGAAAACAAATTGCAGCTTCTACAAGCAAACAACAATGCAACATGATAGATATATAATTTTTCCTATCACCCTGAGGTTACTTTTGCAGAGAAAATAAATCATACTCTTATTTTGCTGTAGAAATAATTTTGTAAACAAAAGAAAGTCATTATCTGAAGTCTGGACACATATGCTTAAATATGAATGCACTTTTGATTAACAGGACTACTGGTCAAGCAGTTGATTTAAATATCTGTCCTCCTGATCAATAGAGGAGCAAGCAGTACCAACAGAAAATGACTTTGGATTAGAAAGTTAACTACAGAAAGAAAACAATGGAAGATTATGATTCTTCTCCAAGATGCAGATAGCATTAGTCTCTCTAAATTAAGTATGTTGAATTTAACTTTTGAGCATCACGCATACACTTTAAAAATTAAGGTATTTTCTTTTAAATAATTAGCACCTTAGGCAGCAAGTGTCAATGCTGATTTCAAACAGATCAGACTCAATGCTGGCAGTTGCAAAGAGCTTATTTGCAACCTTGAGGAAAGATTTCATACCAACTTTCAGAAAACTCCTTTTTTTGCCTTAAAATGTGATTCAACAACTCTCACTTTCAGTAACTGAAAAGACTTACTAATTATTTACACACGTAATCGACATGAAAAAGATAGATTAAAAGAAATTTATGTGTATTTCCTGGTCTTATTCGATCCCACTTTGAACAAACCCCTGTTTTTAACAAATGTTCATAATATGAAACAATCATGGAAATTTGAACCTGGGCAATAATAGATCATATTAAAGAGTTCTTGTTAGATGTTTTTTAAGTCTTTTTTTTAGATAATTACTTAAATGCTTATGAGTGAGATGAAATGGTGCCTGAGATATGCTAAATATGACAAAAAAAACAGTAGTGGGTAGATGTAGTAAATGAAATAAATAATAGTAGGTAGATATACCAAGACAAAATATTAAAAATTATTGAAGGGGAGTGGTAGATACCTATAGTTCTACTTTTATCAAATGCTTGAGATTGTATTAAATTTTTTTTTCAACTTTATATTTGTATCAATTAAGAGCTGAGAGCAGTGGTTCTCAATCCCTGGGGATATTGCTTCCTACCTTCCCCTCAGCTTCACTTAGTCACCTGGAGACGCTTTGGTTGTCACAATAGTGCAATAGGTTGGTACTAACATCCAATGAGTGCAGTTCATGGATGGTACTAAATACCCTGCCGTGCACAAGCTGACTCCACAACAAGGACTTGTCCAGCCCCAGATGTCAATATTGTCTTGAGAAAAGGATTCTGGAGCAGTAGGCAGGTCTCCAGGCCTTGCAGCCAATGGCTGTGTACCTTCAGCAAGTCATGGATCTTTTGTGTACCAATTTCAGTGCCTCTGAGGAGAGGCCTAGAGTCTGCCAGATTTGGGTTCAAATCCTGACTCTGACACTAACCACAGTTCTGTGAGGATGAGAAAATCACTCTTGGAGCCTCATTCTTCTCTTCAACAGAATGACAAAAAAATGTACCTTCCTCACTGGGGGGCTATGGAGATTAAACAAGAGACTATTCATGGAGTCCTGGACCCAGAGCCTCACACGTTGTAAACACTCAGTGAATGATAAGCTCTATTGTCATCTTCATATGTTCAATGCCATGGGCTCTGATGCATTTCAGAGCAGGGTTGTCCTGAGAACCCAGCGAGATTGTTTATGTGAGAAAGAGCAACTTAGGGAACAAAGTACCATGAAGACTCTATCCAGTCTTCTAAGACAGATAAGCTGCCTCTGTTCCTTTGCCTCATTTCCTGGGCTCAGGGAGGTGCCACTGGGACATCTGCTGGGTTGAAGCATCTCAACTGCCTCATTGGAGCAATTCTTGGAGTGAATAACTGCAACTTCAGAAAGTGAGCTGGCTTTCTGTGCATAACTAACAGCAGAGAAGAATCGTCTGCTCATGCAAGGGCTCAGCAATTAGACCATTGGACTCCTTGGATTAGAGCCATGGCTTTGTCATTCTTACATTCCTTATCTACAGCTTTCTTTCCATTCTACCCCAGCCCCCTTCCCCAGCTTGCTATCTTAAACAGAGCCTTTCTTGATACATATTTGTTGGGTGAGTGGTTTTTAAAAATATTTTAACAGATTGTTCAGGCATCCCAGACAGCCTGGCTCAGTGTCGTGTGTGTCTAACCTTCCCCTGACCCTGGCAGGCTCCAGGGGACACATTGAGCCAGCCCATGATGCGACAGTTGAACCCTCATAGAATTGGACAGGACTTAGAAATCTGGAAAGGACTGTCATGACAATCTGAAAATGTCTTCTTTTCCAGGCTACTGAATGTTTGACTTACTTTTGGGTCAAAAGTCAGGTCAAAGTTGAAGTGCCCCTTCCCAGGTCACCTCAAACTGGAAGGGAGCCCTTCAGATCTACTTTGATACAGTTATTTCCAGTCTGCTGTCATCACCCTGTCCTGCTCCTTTAAAGGCTGTGCTGTGAATGTTTGCTCTGATGTTAGTTAAGTCCTGTGGTCACTGGCCTGTCATGGCCTACTGCCTACCGTGTCTGTCTTTCTGGCTAATCTGCCAGGCCAGTACCTACGTGTCCACCTTCTCTACTTTCTAGCCTATCTCTGTGCTCACAGCAGGTTTAGCGTTCCTACAGGTTCTGAGAATGGAGCCCAGTGGAGCTTTCTGGGAGTTTCTTTACCCTCCCCAAGGAGGCAGTAGCAGAGAAAGAATCACCTCCCTTGGTCACTCAGAGCTGCCTGGTGAAGCTGCAGTGAGGGACAATCTTTCCCTGATCCAGTCTAACCACCAGAGGAATGGAATTAGAATCACAGCCTGCTCAGTCTCTGGGAGCTCTCCACAAGAATGAGTCAGCTCTGTGGGGTCTTTCAAAGCCACAGAGGGAGTCCAGGGGCAGTAAGGAAAGCATTCAAAAGATAAACTAAGGCACCTCACACTTTACCTTGTGATTGTGTTCCAAAGACCCATCCACCACCTCTCTTCCTGGCTTGTTCAGGGCTGCTGGGTATTCTCCCAAGCCAGCAGCATGATGGGTGTTGGTCGTACCAGCTGCAGACATAGTGAACTGGGATAGCTGGACTCTAGAGCCAGACTATGTGGGTTTGAACCCTGGCTCTGTGGCTTATTAGTTGTGTGACCTCAACCAAGTTCCTCAGCCTTCTGAAATGTTTCCATTTCCTTATCCCTAGAATAGAGGTGATAATGGGATGTGCGGCCCCTCCCCCTGGGTTGTTATAAGAATCAAATGAGTTCACATCTGGAAAGTGCTTGTATCAGCACCTGGCATACAATGTTTATAAAATACAATCGATGTTCAGGAATCCTATGTCAATTTTTCCATGGAATATGGGAGTAATTATGGAACAGCTGCTTTAAGTTCTTCAGATGATAGAATTGAAGCTCACCTAGACTATAATGGCCAGAAAATCACCTGAATCCTCAGCACGAAGTAGTAACCAAAGCTGATTGCCTTGGTTTCTTCTGCCATACAGTGGTAAGCAAAGAGTAACTTCCATATAGCATTATTTTTTCTTGAGGTTAGGTAATTTAACATTCCTAGCAGGACACTTGGAAAGAACTCAATATGTGTTTAGTTATATTTATTAATATGACGGTAGAGGAGTAGTAGTATAGCTGTGACCAGCCAAGGTTCTTAGGTATCTGACTCCCAGGGGATAACAGAAATATCTGGAGTTATTTCTGGTTGTCATAACTGGGTGGTGCTTACTGGTATGCACTGTCCATGCTGAGCATAGGAGTGCTGCTAAACATCCTCCGGTGCACAGGACAAACCCCCACAAATAATTAAATGACCAAAGCATCGATAGTGCCAAGGCTATTTGTTGGAAGTGTGGCATTATGGCCACATCTCAGACCCCTGTGTAATTACCCTTAAAATAGAAATGCCCTCAAGCAGACTTTCCTTAGTTGCACAGAGAAAAGGAGGAAATATGAACTAGATTAACTGGATTTAAAGAAGACATTTCTAGGGTTCTCTTCTGGCTTTAGGTTGTGCTGGGCCCCCAAATTATGTAGGTATTAAGCAAAGAAACAAATGGTGTTATAAACTGCTGAGTTTTGGATGGTTTTCCATATACAATTTTGGTGGTTTTACATATAAAATATTTATTTTTACCAATTTAAAAATTATCTCTTCACTCACTTGTTTATGACTATTTCCCCCAAATAGAGCATAAATTCTTGAATAGCAGAAACCTTGTCTATCTTATATGATTTTATAGACCCAGGATTTGGTACATAATGAGCTTTGAATAAATATTTGTTGAAGCCAGGCATGGAGGCACATGCCTGTAATGAGAGGCTGAGGCAGGAGGATTGCTGCGAGTTGGAGGTCAGCCTGGGCTACAAAGTGAGCTGAAGGCCACTGCATAGTGAGACCCTGTCTCAAAAAGACCAAAAAAAAAAAAAAACTTGTTGAATCACTGAACAACTTCTATAACTTCTAGAATGAGGCAGAGCTGTGAAAACTTCATAAATAAAAAGTATCTGGTTCTGCCCCCAAAAAAGCTTAAGTTTGTCTATCTCTCACACATCTTTCCCTGTTGTTTCCCTAATCAGAGTGCCCTGTGAAATTAAGAACACTCTAAAATCAAGTTTCACTGCACTCATTTTCTGCCATGTAGGAAAAGTGTTGATAGAAGGAGGATAAGAAAGACTCCTTTTCTTGGGCCACTGCAAGAGTAAGTACATTTACTCAGTGAGGTGGGCAGAGACACTCATGTCCCCCTAGTTTCCTTCTTCCTATTTATGTTAATTCCATAGTAGCCAGAGTTTTACCTGGGTAGCAGCTGACCTTGAGCTTCCCTTGTAGCTAGCTGTACTGTGTGGCTTATTCTAGCCAATAGGATATGAGCAGAGATAAACTGTATAATGACATTTACTCAAAGTGGCTCTAAGAATATATGTCTTAGTTGTTTTTCTCACTGCTGAGATAAAATACCCAACATCTAAAGATAAAGGAGGAGGAAAAGGTTATTTAGCTCACAGTTTGCAGAGGTTTCAGTCCATAATTGGCTGGTTACAAGCTGTGATGGCATCATAGAGGAGAACAATGCATGGCAGGCAGAAGTTAGCAAAGCAAGCAAGGGATAAACAAGTGACATTAGCAGCTTCTTTCTGCTCTTTTCATATTCTATCTAGTCTACCAGGATTAGAGCAGAGCCAAATCAATTAATGGACTGATTTAGTGATCACACACTCTAGATTCAGCCACCTTTGAAAAAGCCACCTATGACTGAGTGAGGCTTTGGGGGAACATCTAGCCAAAAGTCACAACGATACATAATCTATGATTGTACATAAAAAATTTAGAAATATAAATACTGCCTTATAGTAAGCACTCTGTAAATGTCCATCACAGTCATCTGTATTATTCAAATCTCCAAATCTACCCTCCTTGCAGAAGGACTTTTATTAATCTTCCCATGGCCATGTGGTGTCCTGGATCACTCATGAATCCAGAGGCAGTTTGCTTATTGTTCTTTGTAATAGAACAACTGGCTAAACAAATACCTCCCTTGCATGAATTTCCATAGGCAAAAGGATCTCTGAGGCCTCCAGAAATTGTACCTCAGCCCAAATATGATAGTAGTGCTTTTTTCTTATCATAACATTTTATCAAACAAAGTGTTTCCAAGAGCATTTAGAGGGTTTTCGAAGTGATCAGAAACAAGCTTTGCTTTTGAGTCATAACTAGATCCTTACTAGTGATATTTCAAAAATACTATGCCAATTATAAAACTGGGACCAAATATGTGAGAAAGAGATAGGATAGAATAAAATAGTCAGCCATGGTGGCTCACACTTGTAATCCCTGCATTCAGGAGGCTGAGGCAGGAGAATTGCTGAGAGTTTGAGGCCAGTGTGGGCTACAAAGTGAGTTCAAGGCCAGTCTGAACTACATAGTGAAATCCTGTCCCAAAAAGACAAAAAATAAATAAAAATAAAAATAAAAATAAAAGAATAAAATAAAACATTTCTCCTAGACAGCAACTGATTCTGTGGTAGTGCTGTATATTCACAATCCTTTCTTGTATCTCCAAATGATACAGAGTCCACAGTTCTGAACACATGATCTTAAGTCTCAACCCTACCCTTCTACCTGGGAGACCTTGGGTAACTCACAGTCTCACCATGTATTTAAGTGTGGAATAGTAATGCCCACTTTGTATAATTGTGGTTTATTTAAAGTGTAATGAGATGATGAATGCAGGGTAGTGTACTTCCAATGGCACCTGGGGCGCTGTGGGCTACCATGGTTATTACTATGGCATTGTCCAAACTTAACTGAGCCCAGGTCACCTCTGTTGCATATCTTCAACAGCATTTCCCAGTGACAGAGCTGTTTCTGCATGTCACTCACAGTCAACAGACCCAGTGGGCAAGTAAGTTTCATTCTCTCAGAGAGATTTCAATGTCCTATTGTCCCGGACAATTAAAAAGTCATAATGGTCTCCTGCCCTTAGTGTTAAGCATTTTAAACAGTGGTTCCTAAATAGAACACGTCTAGTCTCCTTTCAGCCCCACCCTTCCCAGCTACAATGAGATTTACATGGGACATTCTCATGGGTTCCACCGCATTTGCCAATCTGGAGTCTGGTTGGTGGCCTTGGGAATCAAGTGGTCCAATGGTTTCCCACCACAGGTGGCTCCCTGGGAAGATGCCTCACAGAAAGTGCTCAGACTAATGTCCTGAGCAGAATGTGGGCCCAACATAGTTTGAATCAATCAGGAAATTCCCTGTGAGCTGCAAAGGTTCATGAGAAAGTGCTTTATTATGGGCAAAATTTAAAAGACTTCTCAACTCAGAAGGAGCAAAAACAGAATCCATGAGAAAATAGGATAGGAATTCAGCCCTCAGGCCCCACGGCACTTTCTGATATTAACACCCATTCCTTGTTTCCTCCCAGATAGCAGTAAAATGGAGCATGGGCCACAGTAAGCTCCTCAAGCCTATGCTGAACCAAGAACACAAAAACACAAAACTCTCTCATGGTCCCTTGATGAAACTCAAAGTGTTTGCCAGCATGAAAATATCTAGAACAACACAATTTGGGAGTAAGTCTTCTTATTTTCCCCTGGCCTCTGTTATTGAATCAATAATAGTTCTCTATTTTAAATATATGTGTGTGTGTGTGTGTGTATATATATATATATATATATATTATATTTATGCAATTCTTCTGAAAATAATGTTCAGAGTGTTTTAAAAATAAGTTAACAATATTCCTCAATTGCACATAGCCCACCATCTGAAGAAAGGAAGAGCCATCAGGATATCACTTGGACAGAATGCAGTCGTGGGTATGTGGGTCTCAGTGGATCTCTTTGTGTTCTTCTCGTACAATAATGAAGGCATTAAATTACCAGGTCAGAGGCCTCAATTCACAAAGAAATAATATCAGTTTATTATTTCTAATCTTATTAAGTTAGAAAATAGTCTTGAGATGTAATGTCATCCCAGAATGGCTGAAGTATTGATTATGTGAGGCTGTGCTCATGGATAATTCAAGGAGCCTGATTTCATTTAATTTTAGTAATTTTTAAAGCATTCCAACAGATTTTCTATAAAGCAAATAATCCTAAATTATCTCCATAAATAATGTAGATATATGGTCAGATTTACTTAGCATTTACCAGTCTCATGCTTTGCATTATGAGTTAGAGACAAAGGATTATTTTTAATCCTGTTTTCCAATCCCTAGTGTACTCCTCAAGGAAAATAGGCCTCTAAACATATGTATTGCAATTTGAAAAAAATTAAATGTGGGCATTATCAAAATAGGAGCTGTGACAAACCATTGATGCTGTCATTTTCTTATAATTGTATTGTGTCTAAGGCTGAAACCTCAATACTCTATGATTTGAGATCATGCAGGAAAAGCATATGGCCAAGCATGTGACAATGTCAGCCTACCATGGCAAGTTTCCAATTTGATACTTGTCTAGATAATGAGAGGCTCAGGAAAGTGATGTGCTGAATGGCCAGAGCCCTCTTTATCCTGAGCAGAGATTGCCAAGTCTCAAAAGCCATCACCCTCTATGACCAACATGACCACTTTATGATATTAGTTATAGTATCATTTTCACATAGGCATTTATTTTTTCATTCACCAAACTACTGCCTCAGGCGCTGCTCTAGGCATTTGGAATATAGCAAGCAATGCAATTCAGGTTGGACCCTTGAAATGTAGTAGAGAAGATAGACAAGTCAGTGACAATGGCAGAGCATGGCACATTATACAACAGAAAATGCTTGGTCCTACAAGTTCATGGAAGGCTTCTGGGTAGAGAGGACATCTAAGCTGAGTCTCTAAATGTGACAACACACAAAGAGGAGACAGAAATGGGGCTCAGCATTCCAGACAGAGAAGAACAGCATGTGCAAAGTTGTAGAGATAAGAGAGAGCAACAGGAATTGACAGGAAACTCCTGAGTGATAAACTGGTAGTACACAGTGTAAGAAGGCAAGGCAGGACCTCAGAGTCCAGCTTCTGAAAGGCTTTGTGTGAGCTTCTGTGGAGTTGGCTTCTCATGATCAACTGGCCTGGGGTCAGCTTTAGCTCTGTGCCCTCCACTAGTAGGCCCACCTTGGCTTGTGTTCAATAGGCCAATCAAGCAGTCTCTCCCTGTCTCTCATCAGCTTCTCCCCAATGCTGTTCATTAGCCTTTCTCCATCTCTGTTCCCAAGATGTTGTGAGCAATAGGCAAAGTGCCTTCACATAATTAATGAGTCTGGAGTTGCCGATTCAAACCTGAGACTCACGCCCTCAAGAATGTTTCCTCTCAGGATATTTATTACCTCCGAAGACATGTGTGGGCAGAGCATGTTATTTAGTGACCTATAATGCCTGAATAATGATCACAATAAATCAGACCTCATTATTATGTGCGGGAGAGCCGGATAGCCCAACTGGTTAGGTAATGAGGTCTAATTTAATGCCCTTGTATTATTCTACACATGTTTTCTGGAAAGTGAGGGGTGAATTGGGGGGAGTGGGTCTTGAGGATCCAGATGCCCTGGGATGCTCAGCAGTCACACAGGGAGGCTGGTGGCCCAAACATATGTTAGGAGTCAGAAAGAGTGTGGTCAGCAATGCTTAGTTCCTCTCAGTGGGTTACAGTGTGAGGCCTGGTCTTTCATACTGGCTTAAACAGGAAAAGCTGATAGTGAGAGCTAATTAGAACAAACAGCACCACCCTGGGAGCTATTTCTTAGAAGGAAAAGGCACGTTACACAGGCAGAAATCACGAGCACAGACAGTGAAGTCAGAATCTCCGTGCAGAGATATAGAACTGTCCCAGGGCTTACTTCATGCGCCAGCCTTCTCAGACAGGTTCATAATTGAGTCTGCCCAGAGTGTCGGAGCCAAGGGAGAAGGATGTTGATTCACTCTTCTTTGAGAGTGACCAGCCTTCACTTATTTTTTGCTAGGAGAAGCCTCTTGCCATAGCAATCCATTATTGTGGTTATAAACTCTTCATGCACAATCTTTTCACATTGATTACCTACCATCTTAGTTTGGGCCTATCCCATACCAAAGTCAATGGAAAGATCAATTGTAAGCCATATGATGTACAAAAATGTGTTCCTAAAGTATCTAGAAACGGAAATCATTTATCTCTTGCCCACCGAATTGTAAATCTTTTCCTGTTATTAGTTTCTTGTTGGGTAGTAGATATAAAGAAAGAGCCAGCCAGAGAGCTCTGTGTAGGTGGCCCACTCTGGATTCCCATGGAGCTTCCAACATTCAATGGCAGTTACAAAAGTGTATTTTCTGTATACAGCGTCACACAAGCTATAACACCCAACACTCTCTACACTATAGCACACCCTCTCCCTTATTCATCAGTTTCCAGTCCTCTCATTTCTATCTATGGCATGTAGCTAAAGCCAACAAAGCAGACCACCCTTGTGAAAAACAATATCAAGCACAAACCTCCCTTGTCTTTCACATCAGCAAAATAATAGGGTTCTCATGCATCTTTCCTGAGCAACCGTATGAACATTTATTGCTGCAGAGTCTAGAAAAATGCTTTCCCCAATTGCCTTTGAACTCTTACGCAGGCCTCCCTTCTGAGACATCTAGGCTCGTATTCAAATATGAAACCTTTTAGTAATCACCAAAGCCACAAGATGATCTTCCCAAATACAGCAGAATAACTGCTGGGAGAAACCTGTGTTTTAAAAGCACTCTGGAAAGTAGAAAAAGAATATTTGAACTCTTCAAGAAACCCCTATGTTGTAGATCAGCCTGCTGCACTTTAAGGAAAATGGAGCAGTAGATGGATCTTCATTGTACAGCACAGCATCCACTTAGCAGAGTACAGAGAAAGGGGCAGGGGTTTGGTGCCACAGGGCTACCAAGGCAGAAGTTCAGAACAATGAGATAGAGGTGAGGATGGAGGCAGGACTGGCAGGATAGGATCTGTCAGACCTGCCTGGGGTTTAATGTGATCACCATAAGGTGAAGACCTAATATAGTCATAATAATCTTTGAAAAACACTTAGGATAATGACATTGAAGATGGACAGCAAAGCCACCCAGCTAGTTAGATTTTCTGTAACATTGAAGTAGATGACTATATCTTCACTTGTGTTTGTATTTAGGGACTAGTTGGCATACAAAGTGTGCCTATAAGCACTAGAATGGCACACAGTATATAAAGAGGCTGCTGCTGTGAGTGAACTGCAAGACAGAAGTCAGCGACAAGAATAGCAGAGTTGGGCCTCCCACTTTAGTGCATTTTCACACAATGGCTCTGAAATTTCAATCCTTATCAGAACCACTGGAGGCTGGTTACTGGGTGGATCAGAGGACTCCCTCCCGGAGTATGTCTAGGATGGGTCCGAAAATATACGTTCTTGGTGATGCTTCTGTTGCTGTTGGTGGTAGTCCAGTGGCCAACTCTGAGGATGTTTTAGAACATTTTGTGGATGGGTGGCAAGATTTTCTGCACCTACCATTTCTTTGTATAGCTGTGCTGTATTACTTGTACAATTGAAACCACGTTTCCACTTTCTCCAGTGTCCAAATGATCATCTGTCTCTGACCATAGTATTTGTCAGCTTTGCCTCATTCTCTAATTCCCAGATTGCACAAGAATGTGTGATGTCTTTCATAATGTTAAAAGAATTCTAAGAATCTTTAATCCTTGCTAACATTGGCCTTCAGTTTTCCCTATCATTCTACCGACAGAGCCTAGATTTGCCAGAATATTCACAATTTTAATACAAAGGGTAATACTATTTTGTTTCTTTGAAATAAGTTAGGTATTGTCATGTGTACACATTTGTAGCCCCCAAAAACAGGACCTAAAGTGGAGTAAATAATACATCTCTCATAAGACACCGACCACAAGGTAGAGAGCTAGAGCATTCTCAATATGCCACAGTAACATTTCACCAGATTGTAAGGCTTGGAACACACAGGAGACATACATGATGATATGTTTCTATGTGTACATTACACAAATATTATATATATATATATATATATATAATATTTCAGATGCAATAGTTAACACAGTAGTTCATCACAGGTAACACTTAAGTATCAAATTCATGCTAAGAGTGCATTGCTGAAATCATAAATTGTGAGCTCCACTGACTGTATATTCCTGTCAATGAGGAAAGTAGAAGCAGATAGTGTGCAGTGAGAAAAGAGGAAAAGGCAGATCGACACCCACCACATACCTAGATCCCTGGTTTTGGAAGGTGACATAGGTAAGTCTCTCCTGGCTAGTAAAGGAGTTAATGAAAGGCAATTTACAGAGTGGAAAGAGAACATTACTGAACAAACTAATTTAAACTATGGTCTCCTCAGGACCAAGGGAGCCTCTTATTCCAGAGTGTACAAGTTTTTAAACTGTAAGAAATTTTAAAGTTAATTTTTATCCTTTTTTCTGAAAATATCTAAGAAGTTTTGATTAAGAATAAAGGTCTGTGTGTAGCTGTTTGAATTTTTAAAAAATGTATATAGAAAGCCATATTTAAGTGCCTATATACTATGTATTTTTATATATAAAATGTGATTGAATTTAACCAAACGATAATTTTTTTAAAAAGAGGATTATTTTCCCAGTATTTGAAAGTGAAATTCTCCTATGTGTCTTAGTTTTCCGTATCTTGGCCTGAGAGTAGAGAGGGGTTCATGCAATCCTAAACATATACTTGGTGATGGTTTCTGTAAACATGGTCTCCCAGGAGCACAGAGGCCTCTGGAAAAGCATTCTTGCAAATCCATTCCCATTCCAGAAATGCAAAGAGATCCAGCTATATGGAGAAGCAATTATTCAGGAAATACTTGAGGAATGTTCTACAGTAATAACATCAGGGTAATTCCAGCCTTTACTTCTTTCATACCTCTAGTTTCCTACTCTCTTGTTGAATTTTGTGAAAGCATGATTTCCCCCTAAAATTTTTAAAACTATTATAGCCAATATATTCCAAATCTTTATTTTCTATACTACCCTGTCATTAAAATAACAACCACATTCAAATACTTTCTATTATTTCCAGCTTAGTATGGATAAAGGTTGTAATTCTGGAATGGACCTAATTACAGACTCCCTGCTGCAATCTTTGGCAATTGCAAGGTTTTCCAAGACTTTTACAATCTGAACCTCTGACATTTCCCGAGTGAGCATCTACAAGGATCATTGGTGCCTGACTGCATGGAGAGATGTCAGTCTCTCCAAGCTATGGGTATTTCATTTTTGGACAACACATGGTGGACCCTTGAGGGATGTAGCAGTATGTTTCTGTTCCACAGGGCAATTTACATTGATGACTGTGGAGGATTTGTGATTTCTTTTCTTCCCCACTCTTCATTATTGTATTTTTCAGTAACTACAGATTGTTCCTGGGTCTTATAACGTCAATTTTTCTTTCAGAAAATCCCAGATTAATGCTTGCATTATTTAAAGTAATGTTAAATGTTCCACCAGAAAATCCCAGAAATTCTAATCATTTAACAAAAGAAAAGTTTATTTTTCACTCATGTCACAGTCCAGTGAGATTGTTTCTGACTGGGAAGCTACCCTCCCCATGAGGATTTGGGGACTGGACCAAGACTCTTTCAATGTCTTTGGTTAGCACCTTCATTAAGCAACTCCTAAAACCAGAATTGTCCTAGAAGTCATTCCTACCCTCATCAGTTGATAGGGCAGTGAATAAAAGCAGGTAGTGTAATAGGCCAGGTTGGAAAGTGGTACAAGTCATTGCTGCTCGTGTCTCTCAGACCTGAACTCAGTCACCTAACTGCAATAGAGGCTAGAAAATGCAGTTAAATGTATAAGCCTGAGAGGAAGGGGACACAGGTTTGGGGAATTTCCCAACAGCTTCTGTCACAATGGCTTTTACAATCTGTCCTGGTTTATATCTAAAATATCACTCAAAAACCTCATGCATAGGGCCAGGGATTTAGCTCAGAGTCATAAGTGCCTGCCTGGCAAGCGTGAGGTCATGAGTTCAAATTCTGGTACCCAAAAAAAAAAAAAATCCTCATGCATTTGGAAAGTGATTGAATCATAGGGGTGCTATATTCATAATGGATTAGTTCATAGCTGACTTGCTGTTAGGAGGTGAAACCTGGTTAGAAGCTGGTTCCTAGGGGTGTGTCCTGGCAGTCGGTATTCTTGTCCCTGACTCCTCCTTTCTCTTTCTGTATCCTGCCTGCCAGGAGCTGAGCATTTTTTTCCTCCACCATGCCCCTCTGCCACAGTTTCTGCCTAGGAGCCAGTCACCATAGACTGAAACTGGGAGCCAAAATAAACCTCTCCTTGTTTCACATGTAGGTGTTGGGTATTGTGACTAAGCCCTAGCCCTTTCAGATGTTCCATCTTTGCTGGAAGATGAAGACAGGATGGAAAAACTGCTGACTTGCTATCTGCAGGTGCTCTCATTCCTGACATCCTGGTATGGGGTGCCCAGGGCCTGCTCCTGGGGAACATATTCTAAGAAAGAGCTGAAAGGAAAAGATGTGACCAAATGACTGACCAAGAAACCACAGCTCTTTTGTTACTGTTGACATGTGAGTGCATACTTAAAACAATTAAGCAGAGATGGCAGGAAGTTAGGCATGCACTGTGAGAAGCTCAGAAACCTAACTGGTAGGTGGCCAACAAAAATTTTAGCACCTTTTTAGTACACTGCTGGGGCTGATATTTTGCTACAGACCTTCCATGTCACCTGGGAGGTACATCTGAGGAGTTCGATTTTGCTGAGCTGGACAAAACAATTTTCTGGTGTCATCTCATTTGTTACCTACTGTGAGATGTCAGCACTATGCACCGTGTGGACTCAGGTGGTTTGTGCGTGCCCAGATGTGTTTGAATGCAGACACCAAAATGTCAGAACTGTGAGAAAGACTCTCACAGAGTAATGACTGTATGATGCCAAGAACCTAGTGAGTTAGCAGTCACCAAGGTCTTGAGAGCAATTTGCTTTTCATGGTAAACCCTAGGAGACCTTTTCCCCCACTGTTCCTATTTTGAGTGTAACTTTATCTTGTTTGCTTTTATAGATGGTAAGGACTGGAGAGCTTTAATACTGAGAGAATTCTTAGATTTGATTTGGTCATCATTCAGCCAGTTTTGCCAATCCAAACCAGGTTGTTAGAGTCCCCGCAGAGGGAAGGGATCTGGTACTTGGAAGAATGCACAAACGATCACGATCACTTCTTCCTCCCAAGCCACATCACAAAGGCCAAAAGAGTGGAGCTGGGTCAAGGAAAGGGCTATTTTCCTCTTTACAATCTACTTTTCTGAGAAAGACCACCATCCCTGGGCTCACTCCTCATTCTAAACAAGAATGACCTGGATTCCAAAGACATAGGGGACCTGTCAGAATTTCTCTGTCCTGGACTTTCAGCCCACTCCCTTCCTCCAGCCCACCACGGAAGTGTTCTATTGTGTCCGGAGAGCCATTTTGTGTAGTACTTAGCTAAGAATGCCATGTTCAACTCACTGGAAAGATTTTCTGTGCGATTCTTACAGTGACCTCTCCAATTTCACTGCCCAAGTTCCCAAGATACATCCGAGAATTCGTTCTACTTCCGGCTTTACTTCTTTCCTTTTCTCCTTGGGCCCACATCTCATATTCCCTTTTCCAATTATTATCTTCCCAGCCAGTGGGGGCAGGAAAAGGAAATTCAAAAAAAGCTGTCTCCCTCCTTCAGTGGATGGAGAGCGGCCTCCTTCCTACCTTGCTTGATATTCCCTCAATGAGACATTTGAGTTCAAGTTGGTCATGAAGATCTGAGTTTGCAGTCAACACCCAAGTATCTATAAGGCAGGACTGAGTTTTGTCACTGATGATGAATAAAGAGAGCAATTGGGAAATTTCAAGTAGCCCTGAAGTACGGCGGAGGCCTCACACTAAAAGTCAGGCAGGGGTCAGCAAGGCACTGAAGACCAACACCAGCAGATTGGATGCTAGTGACACACTGAAAGGTACTTGCTCTTGTAAGAGGCTGATCCTCCCCACTCCTCTCCACAGCTGCCAGGCAACAGAGGGCCCGCTGTGGCTAGATCCACTGATTTTTCAAGTGAAGCTTGGAAAAATACACCTGTATAACTGATCCCCATTCTATGATGATGAAAATCAATTCAAAATTTTAAACATACTTTGCTGGCCTAACCAAACACATCTGATGGTGGATGCTTATGGGGACTTGGGTTTGCAACCTTTGCCAGTAATTCTACTACTGTACAAATAATTGAGGGCTGCCTGTTACTGACATGTTCCTCTTGTCCCTCTGTACACTGGCCAGTCATCAGACTCCCATATGTAGTAGTAAAATAAAACAACTCACATTAAGAACTTAGCACTAGGAATGTAGACAAATAAAGTTAAATCCATCTACAGTGAAAAATGAGAGTCTGCCTTGCCTCTTTTTAAAGTATGGTCTTTTCTCAGCATTTTCAATTGCTCATCATTGCTAGATACAATTTTCACTGAAAATTGAAGACCTTTAGAAGTCATTAAAATCTGAGAGTTGGCCACAAACATTAGTAATCAGCAGTCCTAGGCAGGGGTGGAGAATTCCTCCCAATTAGACCTCAAGAAAGATCTGTTGATTGATTGGAAAAAGAAGAATTGCTCAAACACTGCCAGGAATTGGGGGTGGGTGGGGAGGTGTCATTGAATAAAGGTGCTGAAAGCCTCAGACAAAGCAAAAGGCCTGTAAATAGTATAGAGACAGCCCTGTCTGGTTTAGAAAGGAACAGGGGTCATCCCTGACAGGTTCCCATAAAGGAGAGAGCAAGCTTTCAACCAGGGAAGGGAAGGGGGTGATTGGGTGACAAGCAAGTAGCTTTGTGCCTCTTTGGCCCAGATTTCCCCGGAGTTTGGAGACTGATTATTTCAAACATAGAAGTCCCAGCTACTGAATGCATCTTTTTTCTTTCTTTCTTTCTTTTTTTTTAAAGAAATGAACTGTATGTACATCCATCGAACCAGTTTCCTGTGCCCCAGGTGAGAAATACTGTCTTAACATAAATAATTGAACTCATAGTCACTGGACAAAGTTATTTGACACCAGCTGATTTCTTTATCGTCTATCTTCTTAATTAAACATTTCTATTAATCCAAGTTTTAATAAGGTACATGTCTTCACACACACACAAAAACGGTGAAACTGGAGAAACACTGAACACAGTAATACAGAGACTGAAAATTTTTAATCATTATGAATTCAAGATAATAGTTGATTGTTTCATATTTCTGATAGGCATATGTGAAATCACACACATGTAAAATAACCCAATTCTCCTTGCTCACATGAAAACTGCCTCTGTGTCTTCATTTTAATATATTTCTTAAAGGAAAAATTCTCTCCAGTGAGGTTTCTTCGTAGTTCCCCTAAATCACTGCCGTTTGAGAGTTTGGGCAAGCAGGGCTTTGGGCCCCACCAGGGTGGGCAAGTCCCACTCCTGGATCAGGTTGCAGAGTGGGTGAAACCAGCTCCTGTGCACTCAAGACCCCGTGAAGGGAAAGAAGACTTGACATTAGTTGTGCTTCTGTTGTGTAAGGGTCCAAGAGTGTATCTATCTTATGCAAAAACCCTCATGTGGCATTATTTAGTGATTAATAACTGTTGCAACAATGTTTTAAAATTTTTAACAGGGTAGGAAATATAGAATCATCACACCAAAGTAAAAACCAACCAAAACATATTTACAGACAAAATTAAGAAACTCATTAAAATATGTATAGAAATGTTCCTTGATTATGGGGAAATTTACAGTCTTCTTTCCACAACAAATCAAAATGAAATGTCATTTTGGTCTGATAGGAAGATTCCCCCCTCCCCATTATTAGAAAAGCCAAGAGTGGAAATTAATTAAAAGCACTTAGAGATTTATTGGGTTCAACTTTTCTATGCTGAGAATCAATCCTTTTCATAATTAAAATGCATTTTGTAATTTACATATTTTTAATTTATGAAGTTGAGTGTCCTTGTCACCTGAACCCCATCACCTACCTGTAAGGCAGGAGGGGAGACAAGAGGTTTTGAACTGATTGTGCTCATGGTCTAGTTTAGAAGGACCCAGGCGTGGACACTGGTCCTCAACCTTAGCACCAAGTTGCATTGTCTCTGAAGTGAAAGAGCAATAGGAACATCTCCTTATTACCCTCCACTGTTTTCAAAAGCCAAGTCCTTGATTTTCACGGGGAACATGGTGGCAAGGGAGTTTGCCACATCACATTTTCACATTTTCATCTATCTTCATTTAGATCTTCACATTTCTAGAGTTGGTGATTGATAGCCTCCAAACACATAAACACTCTCCACCTGTACACAATGCACCAGGGACTGTGCTCTCATAAAGACAGGATCAAAGTAGGAGAGAATAAATTCTAAAATCCACTCCTTGGTGAGAGTAAGTCCCCGGATGGGCTATGGCCATGGAAGGTGACAGTTTCTGGATGCTGTTAGTTTATAGCAAATTGAAGTTTTGTAGTTTTATCTATTACCAGAAAAGCCCTCCAAAAAAATGTAGCCAGTGGGAGAGAAAGCAGGAGCCCCACCGTCTCATTTTTAACAAGGACCAGCTGAAAAATGAAGGCGCACACCACACAAACCATCTTATGTCTGCCAATTCATTTCCTGGCCCCAATAGTCGGGAGGGGGGACCTCGTGTTTCCTCTTATGCAGGCCAAACATGGCAAAGCACCAAGGGAATTCTGAATGGAATCAATTGCACTTGTTACTAACTGAGTTTTCTTTTATTCTTATATTACCAAGGGCTGGATACTCAGCTGCAAGCAATTATAATGAAGAGTTACTGAGTAATGGTTTCCAGATTGCTCCATGATGGGGCATTAATTGAAAGGGACAATTTAAGAGCTTAGGCCATGTAAATGCATTTCTTATTCTGTCAGATTGAGAAATTTCTGGATGCAGAGGGCTGAAGTGCTCAGAACTGATAAAGACTTAATAATGCTCATTTAAACAAGCATTTTCAAAACGAGTTTCATGATGTTTAAGAGAACAAATATAAAACAGTAAACCTGTGGGCTTGTTCATTATCAGAAAAATATTCTAAATAGCACATTTGTATGTTGCACTCATAGCCATATACCTTGTATAAAATGTCACTTGATTAGGTTGTTGCATTTCAAAGTCAGTTAAGCTTTCAAGAAAATTTTTATTTTTCAGGTTGCATGCTATTATGGTGCACATTAAGTGTTCTTACCCTCTGGCTTTCTCTATAAATATATGTTTTAAAATTTTAAGCAGCATTTAAAAACACATGAGTTTTATACATGTGTGCATCATTTAAAATTTAAAACAGTATCTTAAACGGATTTGCATGCATATGAACATTGGCATTCACAGAAATTAGCTATCAAGTCCATATCAAAAATATTTATTTTATCTTTGTAAAAGTGAACTTTGATTTCCCTGAACCCCATTAAACAACGTTTTCAAAAAGTTTACATGACATATCACATGAAGGACAAATACAAGACAGAAAGTTATAACCAAGCAAGGAAGAAAATCTCTGCCTTTCTTTAATTAAAAAAAAGACTATTACTAGCTTGTAATATTTAATTGCAGACTTTTGCATTAATAACTGTTTTATTTCTGAAAAAAGAGGAATGAATGGAAAGAAAAGAGATAGAGAAGACAAATTGGTGAATGGATGAACGTTTAGATGGAAGTTTGAATGATGGATGGATGGATGGAATACAGACACTTTTTAAGAATTAAATTCAAAATTGAAGGAGAAAGGGCCACTATTACTCTTTGTCATTATGTTTTCAAAATCTGAATTGTGATTGGGGAATTGAACTTTTACCCTTCCTTCTACTTAAACCTTTCTCTCTTCCTCCTTTTGGATTTGTGCAGAGGAGCTGTGGCACTGATGGTGAGCTTCCTCAGGTTCCCTAAGAACTTGACATTAACCATACCTTGGGGGTGGCAAAATGGGTAGAAGAGAGACATTGTTAGCCTGGGTAAATTGAGAACATCCAGTCAAAAAGAATGAGACAAAAGGTCTCATTATTGCTGTTACTGTTACACTGCCCGTTTTTACTCATTCATTCAACAAATCAAGATGTGTCTTTCCCTCCATCTATCACTTCAAATGCTGTCCAAGCACAAAACTAGGATAAAATAATTTAACTTCTTGGGCTTATCTTCATTTACTATGCATTTCCTAGACTATTTATTGGATCAAAATCTTTCTCATTGGATTAGTCATTAACTTAATGAAAGCCTTGAATTAATACCTGACCCTTCATTTCAGGCTGTTCTTTGGTAACAGCAAAAGCAAGTTTATCAACATTGAAAAAGTGGTGGCCTTTCTTGTTCCCTCTATAGTCAATGTGAAATCCCATAAGAACGTCTTACACAGTTGTTCCTAACTCAATAATAAAGTAATCTAAATTAATTATTCAAATGGAATTGTTAAGGATTTAACCTGAGAGGGAAAACATTCTTTGCCACAGAATAAAATAGGGGTATCTTATGCATTTGTACACCCACTGCCAGCAAATAACATTGTCTCAAATGGTCCCTTTTTATCCATAAAATCTACACAATATATTTCTCCTGTATTTTGCTACCTTTCATCTTTTTTCCAGTCATGCTAAAATCTGAAATTTTAATCCTAGGTTTCAAAACCCTATTGTTTGTCTCCATCTGAGAGGTAGAGGTTTCTTTTGACCAAAATGAAACCCATTAATCTATATAACCAATACACACTAATAAAGATGTGAAACAAAAAAAGTAAGTATCTTTAATTTAAAAATAAATAAACTGAACAAGAAGACTTAGTCATTCTCAATTGGTTTTGTGATTTCTCATCATGTGAACTATACTGATAAATTATCTTAATACACATAATAACTGCATAAGAAATGTAAGATCATAGGGTGTTTGTTAAATATTCTAGGGGTAATAGATCATTTAGTCATTTCCTGGGCTGCTGCTCTTCCTGGTAGAAGTCAAATACCTGGACAAATCCAGTGAATATCAGGCCAGAAGATTCTGGTAACAACATATCTTGATCGAATAACGCATTTAAAATTCAGTAATTAAGTGCCCTTCTCAGTCTTCCACCAGCTGGGGCAAAGAAAGTAAGGGCACATTCTGTTTTGATAATGTAGTTTATGCTGAAGAAGGTTTGGACACATACATACATGCATAACTGAATTATAAATGAGCATGATTATCATCCCAAAAGGCTATCATAACCTTGGATGCTGAATGTAGACTTAATTTCAACACTTTAAGGAAAAGAATTAATGCTGAATTCATAGGTATTCAGAGATAGGTTTGGAAGTTGATTTAGAAGGTCAGATTTTTTTTTTAAGTTTCAAAATTGCTTAAAATGCAGGGAGTATGCAGAAAAGACCCAATTTCCCACATGGCCGAAAATTCAAAGTTGACACCTTAATGCAAACCCTAAACAGTTTTGAATAATATGTGGGAAAAACTACGATAATTCCTGTGTGTATAGGATCTATTCAACCAAGGCAGGAGCAACCACGGAGAGGGATTAGCAATCAAAAATTGAAAATCTACCATCATCACACAAGTTTGCCTTTTCATTTTGCACAGATCATAAAATACATAACACGGACCAGACCCTTGTCCAGCAAATGTTCACATCCTAATTTTTAAAAATAGCTTTTATACACGATGGCTCCCTTCAATAAAACAAAGATTTGTTTATAGCTACAATTTAATTAAGAACCTTTCCAGGAGGAAGATCTGGAAACCGGGGATCTTATTTTTCCTTTTCTTTTCTTTTCTTTTTTTTTCCACCAGGGTTGTATGTTTATTGGTTTAATTTTCCCTGAAGTAAAAATACACTTTGAAATGTAACATGTCATTATGTAATTTGTAGTAACAAAGTGCAGGCCCTTGCACACGACAGCAAACAGGACCACTCCAGCTCACAGAGTGTCCCCATGTCCGTACCCCTCCCCACTCTGATTAACAGCCTGTATAAACATGCAGCCAACCAGAACACTGGCCAGTGCACTGTTTGGTCAGCCATAAACCTGCCAGCCAAACACAGACACGGGGGCTTTATGCAGAAATCTTAATTTTGGAGAAATGATCAGAACTAAGACAACATGGCCCCTATGGAGATGGGAAAAGGCTGACCTTCACTTTCATTAATCCCACCCTACCCCAACCCAAAAGCAGGGAGCGATGATCTCATTGCTGAAGGGGAAATGCTTAATGAAATGCCCCTAAAATACAGTTTCAGAGGGGGCATAGTCAGATAGACAACTCCTGAACTAAAGGAAAAAATCTAGGAGAAAAAAAAATCCATTTTAAAGAAATTTTAAATTGATTGACATCCCCAGGATGGATTCTGTCCATCAACATGTTTGTTGCAAGAAAAATAGAGTCCGATTGTGCAGAAATAAATGGAGTTTATACAAAAGGGTGCTTTGTTGACTTTTTTTTCATCCCACTATTTTCATGGCTCTTGGCAAAAAGACTTCAGATCATTCACATAATGGAAAATTCAAAATGTTCGATGTAAGTCAAATAATTAATAGCAGTTATTTTTAAAATTGTTTTAAAGAATACCCTCCTAAGACAGCAAACTTGTTTTTTCTGGCTTAGGACAGTTTTTCGTAGCTCACTTTTTAGAAACTGACACATAATAATTGTTCATAGTCATGCAGCTCAGTGTGATATTTCCACATATCTATACAGTGTGCAGTGATCGTAGCTCACTCTTGAGACTACACAACACACAACTTTTAATAGAACTGAATTTTTTTTAATTTCCCTTTTTAGAAATTTTGTTGTAGTAATGACAGTGATGAAGTTAGCTACTCCAGAGACTTTGCCTTCATCTGGCTCCTTCTTGATAACTTTTTGATACCTGGTTACTATAGGAACTGGGCTTCACTATAAATCCTCAGAATCTTCACCTTTGTTCTAGTCTGGCTCCTCAATTTTGAATCTTTAATTTATTTGAAAAAGAAACATGGTCAGCCATGGCCCCATGATGTCAAGGATCCCCCCATCACATCTCTAGTCTATCTAGTCATGCTCATACATGTTTATTTTCCCCTCTCATAAGAATCCGCATGTTTTATCCTGTGTGATTTTATGCTAAAGTAATTAATAATTAAATATAATGCTGGTTCCAAATACAATAAGAAAGTATCTTTGTTTTTGTTTTTAAGCCAGTGGGCAAAATATTTTCATTTCATTTAACATAAAACTCTACAAATTCAGTATGCATAGAGTCACTTTTTTTTTTAACAGATTAGGAAACTGAAGTACAAAGAATTTCAGCAATTTGCCCCCAAATCACACATTGAGTGACAAGCAGAGCTGAAGTACTCACCAGGCAGCCTAATTCAAGGACAGATCTAAAAGCCAGGCATGAAGGCTCTTGTGCCTGTAATCCCAGCACTGTGGGAGGCTGAGGCAGTAGGATCTAGCATGGGCAATTTAGTGACTTAGCCACACCTTACCATCGATATAAAAGTTTTAAAAGGCATAGAGGGGTAAGCACTAGACTGTAGCACAATGTGAAGGCCCCAGTTCAATACTCGGTACTATAAAAACAACAACAAAAACAAAGGACAGATCTATATCTCCTTCTAGGACCAATTTGCCAAGGTGATGGGAAGTCACCACAATGATCCCACTTAGGAAGTAAGGGAGGTAGCTAGGAACTTGAAGGAGCTTCTTTATTTTTTTCCTGAGCTTGAAAGCTTGGAAATATTTACAGCACTTGCATCTCTAAGGCTCTGTTCCCTTACTGGTGGAAAGGAGAAAAATTTGCAAGATTCAAGTACAATACCAACTTGAATGTTTAACTTACAGGTTTTCATTTTCTTTTTCCTGCACACATATCAAATCTATCATTTTCCAGTAGGATTTTATCATCATAACTTTAATAACATAATTTATAAAATTCCTTTCCTGGGGTACAGCTCAACAAGAAGGTTTTCTCACCTTGAAAGGAAGGCAGGGAGGGAGAGAAAGAAAAAGAAAGAAAGAAAGAAAGAAAGAAAGAAAGAAAGAAAGAAAAAAGAAAGAAAGAAAGAAAGAAAGAAAGAAAGAAAGAAAGAAAGAAAGAAAGGGAAAACAGAATATTTTGTTATATGTATATTAAACACAGTGGGTCACACTGAATTGTGAGTGCTCTAACCCTAAAAAATGAATTAAATCTTCTGTTCTAAGTACCATTAAAAGGTAAGAACTCTTGCCTTCACTCCAAAAACCAGTAAGATATTTTCTGAAATTTGGCATTGGAGAATGTTCATTTCAAAAGTGTATGGTCACTGCACAAGGACGAGGAGAGATGTCAAGGAAACGTCCTCCTGAGTGAGACATTTATCAGACCTGTAGCTGGGGGCTTCTTCATCACAGCCTGCCTTCAACAACTTCTCTTATTGCTGGAATAAGGGGAAACAAGCAGAACTACAATATGTACTCTTCAGAGAGTTACTCCCAATACCATTGCAATTTGATGTTCTATAATCTTGACTTAACATGGAAACCATACAGAGTTCCATCTCCTTGGAATGATAGAAAGAAAATGTATATTCTAAATGACATTCTCCAGCTCACTTATCTCTTAAAAATCATTTCAATTTTCTCTACTGCACCCTCTCCCCAGTGCTGTCCCATAAGCCCTTGGGTAGAAGAGAACCATAAATGCTTTCCACGATAAAGTAGTTATCAATAAAGAAACAAGTTGCTTTTTCCAAAGCCTCTTGGGGTAGAAGTGTATTTTATTTTCTCTCCAAGGCCCTAAAGCTACCTGTGCCTCCGTGTGTACTAAAGAACATTTTTATTCACAAATTCAAGCTATAGTAATCTGTTGAAAGGAGAACAGATTCCCAAATGAGATTTCACGTAATCCTTGCCTTTGAGATCATCCATTCTTGTAGCCCAGTGTTTACACAAGATGAAATGATTTACTGAATCAAGCCTGGAAAAATTGGAGGGCAACTCCAAAAGGCAAAAACATGTTGCCGAGTCAATCATTCATCCTGCCAAGGAAACTTCTGCAGTTTCCAAATGGTTATGAGACACCACTCTATCCAGGGCAGAGAAACTGTTGAAAAAGCAGGAGGTAGATGGGCCACACAGCCAGCATGGAGAGCTGGAGTTGTTTGGCAGGGAGTTTTGTCCTCCCCAAAAGCAGACAGAGTCCTGGAGGGAGACTCTCGTAAATAAAGCAGGGAGACAGCTTCGACTTTGCTGAGACTCATCTTTTCCCAGATCAAAGCCTGCGCCAGACAGACAGCCCCAAGGAACAGAGTGTCCTTTCTGGAATGTCCAACTCAGGGAGAGATATGAACTGGAACCACAGCAGTGCCACCTCCAGCCAATGACTTTCATGCAGAGACTCTCACAGGGTGAAGAGTCTGCAGCTGCTCAAACAACAGAAGATCAATGCAAAGATTAGATTTTACAACCTTAAATATTGAAAGCCAAGATCAGATCATTCGAGGAAAACTTGCATCCTGCCAACCCTGTCTATCTATGCACTACAGAAAGGGGACGGGATCAGTACAGGGTATTGGCTGGGATGCAAGCTCTTGAAGGCAGGTTGCTGGGCTTTGGCACTCTGCTGTTTACTAGCTGTGAGGTCCGTGGCTTAGTTTCCTCACCTGCAAAACTGAACTACTCTATGGGGTTTAATGAGGGGCTAGCTCATAAGAAAGCTCTGAGAATGTTGCAGTTGTTAACTGAAGTCACAAAGTTCTGGGTTTAAACCTGTTTCTGTCACTTAGTAGTTTTATGAACTTGGGGAAATGACAATCTTTGGGTCGATAAAATGAATTTTAATCCAGCCTTTACAATATTGCCATGGTGATTTGATTTTATATGGTGCACAGAAGGAATTTAGTAAATGGCACTTCTGATTATGATCATTTCTCTTGACTTTTGATGGAGCAAGGCTTACAGGCCTGGTTAAACCGGAAGTCACACTGCCAGTACACTTTAGGATCTTCTTGAGCCAGTAATCTTTCAACCATATGCAAAAGAGATACCTCCCTGGGGATGACTGGGTGGTGGGTGCCTTAAATATACAACTTACTTTATTTTAAGCGTGAAAAGAGAACCTGGAAGTGTTTCCAAATTGGACATCTGCACGCAGAAAGGATGACGAAATGTATTAGTCTTGAGGAATAACTTTCTCCTGTCTTCTTGGAAAACATCTGGGGTATTGCCCTCTCTGCCACTCGTTCCCCCACTTCCCACCCCAGAACTGACTCTCGCCTGACAGTTTACCAGAGATAAATAGAAACACCTGGGCCAGATAAGGCCAACTGAGCGTGATCAGGTGTTACCACTTGGGGACACATGCCACTCAGTATTTCTTTGTCTACGCCAGCCAAGGTGGGAGTATGACAGCTTGTGACAGACACAGAGTCTCATTCATTCATTCATCCATTCATTCATTCATTCATTCAGAACAACCTCAGGAAGTCCGCTGGCCCAGCTTCCTGCCTGAGGTAGGTTAGGGCCTGAACCAGCAAGTACCTTAGATGGTCACTGATCTTGTTTTAAGGCATTTCTGTGCCAAGAGCTAACTCTGTACTTTGTTCAAATTTTTAATAGGCTTCTCTTTTGTCAAGCCAAATTCTTCCAGCTACAATATCTCAAAATATAATCTTCTGTAGCCTGTGGCTACTTGAAAAATATTATTATTGCTGTGTGCACTATAATAACCTCATGAAATGTGGAAACTTTAAATCTTTTCTTCCCAAGTCTCTATGCATATAAGATCATGTAATCCCCATCTGCTTTAACCTTTTTTCAAATTTCTTATTTGTCTTCCCTTTAGTTACCTTGTTCTTTCTCTCTTAACTCATTCCAGTCACTACCAGCATTTGGAAAGCAAACTTGACACAGAACTCTTCACACTTGACAAGATCTAGTTGCTACAGAAGTGAGAATACTCCAGTGTGTTTCCACACAACCACCTCCTGGGCCTCAAGCAAATTTCTTAACATTTCTGGATCTTGGTTTCCACAACTACGTTTTATTATTTTTCTACCATAAAGAACAAGGACTGTGAATGTGACATTAAATAGACCTATCAGCAGCCAAAGAAGGCTTTCTTAAAGAAGAAAATTTAGAAAGATACAGAGAAATTAATTCAGTTAAAGAGGACAAGAGATTAGAATAATTGTGCCAGAAGCAAATGTATGTGCAAAGATCCTGAGGCCCAAACCGGTAAGGACCAGTATGACTAAATTCTAAAAAACAAAGAGAAGAGGATTTTGAAATGAGACTGAGAAAAGAGGTAGAGGAGAGCTAAGATAGAGCCTTATAACTATGGGAAGGATTTTGGGCTTTATAAACCCATATGCATGTTTTTTAAAAGAAACCTGGCAGCAGAATAAATTGGATACAGAGTGAATATGGGGAGAGTAGGAGGCTCTTGAGGCAATGCAGGAGTAGGACTGAGAAAGCTCAAATCACAGTGGCATCTGTAAGGATGAAAAGACACGGACGGATTTGGAAATGAGAGTCAGCAGCACTTACTGATTCAATGGATATGGCAGAGAGACAGAGGGAGGTGTCAAAGCTGGCTGCCAAGGGTCTGACGTGCTTCTCTCTGGATGCCGGTGCTGTTCACTGAGGGGAATGCTGGGGGAGGACAAGGGTTTGAGGGAGAAGGTATGAGTTCAGTTTTTGGACATGTAGAATTTGAAATGCTGCGAGATAGCCAAGCCAAGATGTTGAATAGGCCATTGGATTTATGTTTAGGAGCTCAGAGGAGACTCAAGGCTAGAGATATAAATTTAAGAGTCATCAGCATATAGATAATAATTAAAACCATAAGTATGGAGGAGATGTAGAATGTGAAGGAGATGAAGGCAATGGATCAAATCTTGATATTCTCCAATATTTCCCAGTCAGGAAGAGGAGGATGAGCCAGAAAAAAGACTGTGGAGTGTCCCAAGAGGTTGGAGAAAAATAGAAGAAGGTCAGGTCAGAGAATCCAAAGGAAAAGGGTGTTTTGAGAAGGGAATGCCAACAGTGAGACTGTTATGTTCACGTAACCTCAAAGACCCAAGCCAGGTTCCTTCCTACCAGACTTCCAGATCTGTATGCAGGCCTAGGCTTTTTCAACGTGGAATTTTTCCAGCTTTCTTGGACATGGGTATGGTTTATTGGTGCAACTTATGATCAAACTTTATCCACTGTGATCAATGTAGCAGCACTGGGTCACACTTTACTTTTCCAGAAGCTTCTGCTATACAGTGTGTAATCAAGAAATAGGAAAAAGGAGCGAGACAGAAGAGAGACAGACAGAGACAGAGGCAGACAGAGTGTCATAGAGGCAGAGAGAGACAGAGACAGAGACACAGAGAGACAAAAAGTAAATGAAACAGTCAGTGATTATTGGTCCAATCTGATCATTCTTATTTTTGTATTTACAATAGGAGTCTTTAATTAACTTTCACATAGAACCATTTTAGCTTTTGTTTTATAAACTGTGAAAAAGTTGGCGTTTGGTTTCTTAATACACAAATAAAAAGAACCTATGAGGAAAGTTATAGTCAAGGAGAAAGCCTAGGGAGAAAAAGCACAAAGGCATATAAAAATTGGTACAGGACACTTAGGAATCATTAGGAAGTAGTTTAAAATCTACAGAAAGCAGGCAAAAGAATAGAACAATTAAGTCTTCACTGAATTCATATAGAGATGAATACAACCTCATCTCAGTAACCCTTGGAGAAAACATCACTGAATAATGCCTGCTAATACCAGAGTAATTGAATAAAACTTAAATAAATGTTTCCTACATTAAAATGAAGGAGGGAGGAACCCATCCTGTGCTTTTAAATTTCTTCTGTCCCTTGGATTCCCTCTAAACTGGTAGCTACAGCTGAAGACACAATTGTACGCAAGTTAAATTTTCTGGTAAGAATTCATCATCAGAGGTGATGTAAACACCAGATTGTTTTGAGGTGCTGGGATTGACCAGTGGGCTGTGGGATGTCAGCCTTGTCATCCATTACGAAGTTTCCTGTCGGCCTTTCGCCTAATGATTTTTAGTCATTAGTTAGCACAGGCTAAATGTATTATTTCATTAGAACTTGAAAGATGAAGAATATGGTAAATTCTATAGCACAAATCACCTAATTTTCTCAAAAATGATTTGCAAAAATAAATAATAAAATGGTGAGAAGGTCTTGTCTTGGGTACTTTTCTCATTGCTGAGACAAAATACCCAACACCCACAAGTTAAGGGATAAAATGTTTGAGTTTTTGTTGTTGTTATTGTTTTGTTTTGTTTTGTTTTTGTTTTTTGTTTGTTTGTTTGCTTGGCACCAGGGATCAAACTCATGACCTCATGCTTGCTAGTCAGGTGCTTATGCTGCTGAGCTAAAACCCTGGCATAAAAGGTTTATTTAGCTCATAGTTTATAGAGGTTTCAGTACATAAACAGCTGACTCCAAAGCAGGGTGGCACATGGCAGACAGGCATTGCAGAGGAGAAATAGTTCATGACATGGACAGAAGGTAGCAAAGCAACAAAGTAGCAAGCAAATGGCAAAATAATAGCAGTTTCTTTCTGCCCCTCTTATGTTCTACCTAGACTACCCAGACTAGGGTGGGTGCAGAAGAAGTCAGCGGACTAATTCAGTAACACACACCCTCAATCGCAGCATCCTTAATCCTAGCACTGTGAATCAATCTCAGCATCACAGACTTTAGATACAGCCACCTCTGAAAAGCCCTACCCATGACTACATGAGGCTTTGAGGAGACATCTAGGTACAAGCCATATCAGGCCTACAGATTCAAAGAGATCTGAAAGAATAAAAAAAAAAAAAAAAGATTGCAAACCAGGCATGGTGGCACACACCTGTAATCCCAGCACTCAGGAGGCTGGGGAAGGGGGATCACTGCAAGTTTCAGACCAGTCTGGGCTACAAAGTGAGATCAAGGCCAACCTGAACTACATGATGAGACTCTGTCTCAAAAAGACAAAAAACAAACAAACAAACAAATCCCACAAAGATTGCAGTATATATTTTTTCCTGCTTATTAGTGAATAAACATTTGTGGATCAACTAGAAATTTTTATTTTTTTAATTTTAAAGATAATAAAACACAATAAATCAAATCAAAACAAAGCAGTGAAACTGGTACAGAACTTCAAAGTAGAATGATAGGAAAACAACAAAGGTTATCATGTTATATCTTGTTAGCTTTACAATAGTTGTCCATTCCATTAGATACAACAAAATCAAAACAAAACAGAATAAAACCAATCAAAACAACAACAGAATATTGAATAAAGCAAAACAAAGCAGTGAGAACAATACTGAATTTCAAAAACAAGATAGAAGGAAATCCCCCATAATTGCTATATTGCATAATGTTATCCTCCCTATAGATGCTCAGACTGCCAGCCCCAGGACTGCAAAGTCAAACAAACAATATAAACATTCAGTTGTTTTTGTACCTCAGTTACTACCAACTCAGCCTGTCCTCTGAACCAGGTGGTTGCTTGTGGGGAATGGGGGTGTGGGGTTGATGATTCTCAGCCCAAGCACCGGTAGGCTCATGAGAGGCTCTGACTTTTCTTTTCCTGGTCCCTGAGCAGCTTACCAGAAAGGCTGGCTGGTTGGCTTGTTGGTTGGCTCCTCCCAGTTCCAGCATGGCCAATTCCCGGGAGGCACTGTCTGACTTTTCCTGGGCCCCACATGGTCTGCCTAACAAAATTTTAAAACTGACTAGATATGTAATACTATTAAGGAATTATTTCTAGCTATAATAACAGCATTGTAATGGTGTATTTTTAGAAGCACTTATCTTACATCAGGACACATACTGAGGTGTACATCAGTCAAAGGGTGTGATGCCTGGTATTTGCTTCTAAATAATCCAGTGGACGGGGTTGGTGCACCTCTGGAAGGACAGGGAAGAGAGGTACCAAGCTCAACCGTGTGCTGGTGTTAAAGTTTGCTCATAGGGAGCCACAGGTTCACAAGACCATGTCCTCTACTGTTGATAAAGACTTGAAATGTTTCTAACAAAGAGCTTCTTCTTTTTTTTTTTTTTTTAAAAAGGCATTTCTTTTCATTTTGTTATTTTGGAATAAAATATTTCTAAGGTATCATCTTCAGCAGGGTGAATTTAACATTAAAGACAGATTATTTGGGAAATCTGATGGTGAACACACAGATGAGTAGGAGACACATAAAGTGATGTGGATGTGTCTTCAGTGTTACCTTATGGACTAGGGCAACAGATTAAATCAAAGCTTCAGGAACACTTCACTCCCACCATGTGAGTTAGAAAGCTTCAAAGCCTCAGGGAGAACTGAGTTCTACTTGAAATACTTACGGACTTCCATTCAGCAAAGCCCTGGGACCAAATCTCGGCTTCTGTCAGTGGCTCTATGCCCCTGTTCTGGAAGAGAGGGCTCCATGCTTGGAGTTGAAAGCCCAATCTCTTCCCAGATTCTTCTTTTGCTATGTGTTCCTCTGCTCCAGGGAAGTTAACACATTTGTTTGCTAACTCAGTCATGGCAAACCCAGAACATAGTTGGGAAATCTTTAAAGAGGAAAACAGACAAACAAACAAACACCAGTGAACTCTGAACTACCCTGTAATGGACTCTTCATTTCAAGGTATCAACTCTTTCCTTTGTACCTGAGCATAAAGTTCCTTTCCAGGTTCACTGCATCCCTCGGGTCCCCGCTGTTTGCCTGGGCAGTGGGAAGGCCAGCAAGCGCCCTCGGCAGCTCCCTGTGTGAGGGGAGGACAGGGGTCCTAGGCAGAGAGCAAGGGAAGATGGCCTATCACTCCCTGTGCTCCACAGTGCCTGAGAGCAGAGGCTGAACTGAGGCTGCCTGAAGACTTCTGAGGAATAGAGATGCACCAGCGTGGCAAATTCAGAGAATTCCCAGCATTCGTGTGACCTTTTTGCACCTTCTTTACCTGCATTTTTCACTTACGCCCTTTCCTGAGTTCAACAAGTTAATTTCCCGCTGAAATGCCACTCATCTTATTCACCAACAGCAGGGCTTTTCCCAACTTGCTAAGCAGTGCTAAGGGACACTTCCTCCGCATCCCACAGTTCCACACTTGCAGGTCTTGTCTAACATTTGTGTCACTGGAGGCCTGACTTATTGGTCAACTTCCTGAGGGCTGGACTGTGTTTCATTCACTTGTGTATCCTTCCCTGGGCCCTGTCTGTCCCTAGGTGTTGTCACATGTAGGGTGACTGTGCATGTGAACAACACAGATGAATTCAGGCCATACCCTTTTCCACCACTTATCTCTACCTTCCTTCTGCCTCCTTCCTCTCCCTTTCTGTACTACCCTTTTCCCTTGCCCGCCTCTTTCTTTCCAAGTCAAAAAATGAGGAGCATCAGGGAAGAGAGGGGTCAGTTTCACATCCAGGCCTCAGCTGTCCCCACAGCTTCCTCTGTGGCAGCCACTAGGCTGACAATTGCCGAGGGAGATGAAACAGTTCAGCCCTTCCCAGGCGACCTTCAGTTCCCGCTGCCTCGTGTGTGCACCACAGTTTTCTGGATCAACAAACTCTTCCTCCAGTCAATAGGCACTTTGTGAACTCAACAGAAGCCACAAGATCTAACAGGCAAATAAATATGATTATTCAAACAATGTTATATCACACTATACATAATTCAGGAAATTCAGTTATGGTTTCCCCAGCCCCAGTAACACAATTTCAGCCCTGGTTCATGGGCCTTGCTTTCTGCTGCACAAAGGGTTGAGCCTCACACCTTCATATGACTGGGGACAGTGCAATCTGATGGTCTTAAAACTGCCATTGGAAACCTAACTGGGTCCTCCTAAATTCTATGTCAGAACCAGAAGTTGGATACATTTGAGCCATAGGATGAGCAGAATTCTTAGAAAATGAGATGTCTGATTCAGACTTGCCTATTGCTCTATTTCTTAGTGCAGGAATTGTTAACTTGGGATCTGTGATATTCCCAGAGAGAGACCAGTAACACAGTGGTTGGGAGCATGGACTGGTGCCTGATTTCACAAGTTCAGATCCTACTAACCTCTCCTATATATATAGCTGTGTGACCTTGGCCAGGCATTTCCTTCTCTATGCCTCAGTTTCCTCATCCACAGAATAGGGATAAAAATCTTAGTAGAATACAGGCTTATTTGAGGACTTTTGCTGTGGTGCACAAAGAATTACTGGGCTTCCAGACAGGATTTACTCATGACAGCACTTAGCTATTTTTCATGACCCCACTTGTAATTCTTGCCCGAGCCAAGATCAGAACTGGGACCTGTTACATATGTACTACCTTGACTTTGTTCCATTTTATTTGCTTAGCAAACCATATTTCTTTTTCTACTCCTCACTCCTCCGTGATCTTTAATTAAGCCCTTTCCCATCTAGAGAGCAAGGCAAGGGGTAGGTTTTCTTTTCGAAAGGACTCACAAGCTTGCCCTGCAGCCGGCTTTTCCCCAGCTTGACAGTTCCGCTGCAGCTCTGCACTGCTGATTTATAAGACACTGAGCTCATTGGCTTCATCCTCTGTTCTCCCCTAGTCATTTCTCAATCGAGTCACACTGGCTGGAAACATCTGAGAAAGAAATTTACTGGGAGATGCACAGACAGCCTATTCACATTTCATAGCTTTTCAAGAGCCTTCCCCAGAGGAGCAGCGGTAGCCAGTTAACTCATACACAATTCCCAGCTAGTGTCCCTGCCCCCATCACCTTATTCCCTGGTACAGACAAGCTTGGTCCCCTCCACACTCTGCTTCTTTGACTCTAATGCTAAGTGGCAGAGCTAACACAGCATGCACTGTTCTCAGGCCCTGCCTAGCCTTGCCTGTGACAGCAGGATTAGACAAGGAAATATGGACGGAAGGCACCCAATGGATTTAGTGACTTAATTGTCTGAGTACTTAAAAATGCAGGATTAATTCCATTTTAAGTGCAGTTGCTTCTTTCTCATTAACAGGATCTGTTTAAAATAATTCATTTGAATAAAGGACTAATGGAAGCTCCAAAGAATGCCCGTGTGTGACTCACTTGCTCCCCTCTCCCCTTCTCTTGCCAATCCCTCGTCTCACCCTCCTTCTAGTTTGGTCTTAAAATATATAAACCTCTAATTTGAAACTATTTTTTCTCAGTAAACCTTCCTTTAGTTCTTGCAGTAAATAGCAGTGGTCACTTTCTGCTTCTTGATCTCAGACGCATCTTGGTCAATTAGTACATTGTCCCATCCATGTGTAGTTATTGTAACTCCAGCTGTGAGCTGTTAATAATAAACTTGCCCCCAGGACAATCCTACCATATGGTAGATGGTCAGTAAGGACTAAAATATGCATTAGGAAAAAAAATGCTCCTGTCAACACTGAATATGTGTAGGTTAGGATGCTGGCGTGAGACAAGCTTGAGTTAATGTTATGTCGTTGGCATCCTTGACTTGCTCCTGCTCCACAATGTTTATCCTGAGACACAAAGGCACAATCACCAGAATGACACAGCTAGAATCCAAAGACAAGTAGACAAAATATGGTGGAATGTACAATGTAGGCCAGGGAATAGGGATTTGTTGAAAAGAGAAATAGCTTGAATTCTTTGGTAGGGAAAGGAGGTAGATCGCACTTTGGTCATGGGAAATGATCTGCATGCTAGTACAGTGTAAATTTTACTTAATGGAATTTTTGAGGCAAATGAAACAAGCTTATTTGTGGCAAATGGGTGAAGGTTGAACAGTAGCCCACTTGGGTGATTCCAACTAATTCCCTACATAGGATCAAATGACTTGATTACTTCAGGTTGGATTTGGATGCTGCTGAGGGGGAGTTAGGTATGTACGGAGACTCTTGGGAAATAGCTGATTTTTGTTCCTAAACATTTGCCTTGCTATGGAGAGCAAATGGTAAAGCCAACAATGCATTCATTTGTTTCAATAGCAAAAGTAATCCTTATACGTCTTTCTACAACTCTAAATTAGTTTTATCTGAAATGCCCAAGAACCACTTCATAATGATAAAAAGCACGCTAATTTTCTCAATCAGTCCATGCATTTTTATATGTTTAAATGACAAATTATAAATATAATATGTATCAAAGATATCTGTTGATAATACACTGGGGCTTAGACCCAGCATAGTACCCGGTTTTTTGTTTGTTGGTTTGTTTTTGCGTCATCACTACTCTCAAGTTTAACATTTTGTGGCTAAAAACCCAGGTTAAAGATATGCATGCAACTTTTTCTTCAAACTTGAATATTTTCATGGTCTCCCTAAAAGACCTCCTGCCCTTTTTTTCTATTTTTTTTTTTTACTTTTTTCTCCTCTAAGTGAAATGACTTAATTCCTACTAATGTTCCTTTCCCAGACCTTTAAATTGCAATAGGAAGTGTAATCACACAACAAAGTCCTTATTAAAAGCCTGCAATCCTGTTTACTTGCTGGGAGCCTGACTTGATTACTTGCTAATTAGAAACACCCTGCTTATGATAGGACAGCAGTCTTCCCTGAGGGAGTGCTCCTTTCAGGGAAACCAGTACTTATAGTTATACATTCATCATTGAGAAGGTAAGTTACATCACCTTTAGCCCATTTTCTTTCTTGATTTGCCTTAAAATCCAGGGAAGATCACCCTGTCCCAGCATGCATGCATGTACACACACACACACACACACACACCCCTCTATCCCAGCTAGCTGGTTGCTGATATTTCCTGACTTTCCTATCATTCTGAGGCTGGTTGGCACTCAGTGGTTCTCAGCTGGGTGTATGGGTATGTCTAGAGATGTTTTTTGGCTGTCAAAAATGGGGAAGAAATATGTTACCAATATCTAATGAGCAAAGGCCAGGGATACTGTTAAACATCCTACAATGCATAGGACACCCCACCAACAAATAATTGTCTAGCCCAAAAAGTCAACAGTTCCAGGGTTGAGAAACACTACACTAATGATAGGTTTAATTTGAAGTGATATGGGGGAAATCTATGGATTTAGGTTCAGAAAGCAGTGAGACAAAGGAGTACCAAATTCATCTTGTATCATTTCCCCTTTTTATCCCACCAAAGAGCTGAGCCTGATTGATTCCAACGCCACTGAAGCCAGTTTTCTCTATGATGTTATAAAGTGGGGTCAGCCACCTACAGTCTAATGTAGTTCTGCCTGGTTTTTTTTGTACAACCAGTGAGCTATGACTGCTTGTTGCATTTTTAAATGGTTCTGGAACAAACTAAAAATAATATTTTGGGACTCATGAAAATAATATGAAATTTAAACTTTAATACTCATGAATAAATTTTATTGAAACCCAGCCACACCCATTTGTTTATATATAGTAGCCTTTGTTCTATAACAGCCCAGTATTGGTGACAAAGACTATATTGCTCTCAAGCCTAAAATATTTTATCTAACCCTTGACAGAAAAGGATTGTTGACCCATGTTGTAAAACTCAGTACCACTAATATGGCCTGCAGAGCAATCAGATGCAGAGTTTTAGAGGTCCCCTTTCCATTGTGACCAGGAACCATGAGTAAATAATGCTGTGTTGTTTTTACATCTTTTAGTCAGATGTACCAGGTTGGTAGGGGGTCACTTGTACACACATCACTTGACTTATGATCTTACTGCTCATCATAACATTCTGCATCCAATAACATGTTCACCATTGTGAGATGTGTATCCACCATTGCAATATTGCACAGAATAATTCACAGCTCTGAAGAACTTCTACCTGTTCCTCCTTCCCTTCCCCAACCTCTGATAATCACTGATCTTTTTGAACGTCTCCATAGTTTTGTTTTTTCCAAAATAACATATTGTTGGAATCAAGCCAGTAGGAGAGCCAGAAGGGTCTGGATTATCCTCCCCCTAGGTTCTTTGCCATGAGTAATAGTAAGTAAAGTGTAGGTGCACACTAGCCACAAATTTTCAGAAATTCCTCCTCGCCTAAGAATGACATTCTCTCACTTACAGGTTGCTTGAACACCCAATCAGAGTGCCCTGCAGCCCCTGCAAAATAGCCATTTAGGTTTGTTGACATATACCTACTTTCACAGACACAGAGGTGAGCCAGGACAGGATCCTGCAAACATGAGGGCTATCGCTGTCGAACTTCTGCAATTTAAAATTAAAGAATACTGTTCAAAAAGATTTCTCCTGGCACTGCGCAAGCTGAAGGGGTCAAGACCTCCCCCCACAACACACACACACACACCACATTCTGGTTGGAGACATGACAAGGACACAGATGAAAATACAGAAGAGAAATCATTTCTGGGTTTGAGAGGAGGAGGAGGAGATGAAGAGCATCAACAGTTATTGCGGTGGTAGGAAGTATTCCGAGCACTTTCCGTAGATCCTCACAGTGACCTGAAAGGTGTACAGTACTCAACCCATTTTACAGAGGGAAAAACTAAACTCCGGGAAGTAGTATAACCTCCATAAGAGCACAGAAGGGGTAAAATAGAGAAGCAAGTATTCAAACTACATCTGCCAGACTGCTCTTTTCTATGTGGAGGGGATACCGTACTTTACTTCAGAGGAGAGGCAGGACATGATTAGTCCTGGCTCACACTGTCAAAGTTATAGGAAAAAGCATTCTAAATAGTATAAGAGATAAAAGAAAGACTCTGTTATTTCAGAGGTAGTTCAGAGATGGAATAAAGGAGTTTCTTAGAAACAAAGAGTTACCATAGAAAAAGGATGTTGTGGACCAAACATTGCCAAATGCAACCACTTTTAGAACGCGATCTTTCAAAATCTTGACATTTTACGTTAAGTCCATGTGGAAGGAACGTGCTATAATAAAAGGATTGTTGTTTTAGCAGATTTATTCAAAACTGTCAACACGTGAAAAAAAACATGATGTCCTTCAATATATATAAATGGATCAAAAACTGGTATAGTCACAAGACAGGATACTATTCAATGATGAAATGAGCTATCGTGCCACTAAAAGACAAGAAGGAACATTAAGCTCATATTGCTAAGTAAAAGAAGTTGATTTGAAAAGTCTGCATATTTTTTATTCCAATTGCATGGCATTTAGGTAAAGACAAAACTATGGAGACAATAAAAAGATCAATGGTCATCAGAGGTTGGGAGAAGAGAAGGAGGAACAGGTGGAATAATTTTAGGACTATGGAATTATTCTGTGCAATATCAGGATGTTGGATATACATCATTACACATTTGTCAAAACGCATAAAATGTTTGATCCCCAGTACCAAAACAAATAAACAAACAAAAAACCCTTAAAATGCCACAACACAAAGACTGGACCCTAATGTAAAAGATGGCTTTTAGTTAATAATGTCAATATTGGCTCATGAAGGTTTACAGAAGTACCACAGTAATGCAAGATGAGAAAAATAGGGACATGGGGCCTGGGTGGAAGAGGGAGCACATGGAAACTCTAGGTACTTTTCTGTTCTGGCTTAGATTGAAAATAGCCCACCAAAGCCTCATATGTTTGGAAGGCGAGTGGGTTATTGGGGCATTATAGCTGACGTGCTGCTAGGAGGTGGCTTGGACAGAAGAGGAAACATACTAGGGCATGACTGGAAGGGTTTATCTCTCTTCCTGACTCCTCCCTTGACTTTCTTTGCTCCTGGATGCCATGAGGCGAGCAGCTTTCCTCCACCTAGGCCTTCTTGCCTTGGAGCAGCCAAGTACAGACTAAAAACATGGGCCAAAATAAACTTTCCTTTCAGTTCAGATGTTGAGCATTGTGCCCAGCAACAAATCGACTAGGACGTTTTCATAACATTTTTTTCTATAAACTGAACCCTGCCCTTCCCCAAAAGTGATTAAAGCAAATCAAAAGATTACTGGATGAGACGTGCAGGTCTATACCTGGTGCTATCTCTGACCAGCCTTGTGATACTGATCAAACTGCGACCGCTGTGGGTCATAGGGACCAAGAGATCAGTGCAAGGCTGGACACATCCTAGGACTTTGAGATAAAGGACATTTGCCTGATTCCTTCCCTGAGTTGAAAAATAAATGGGAGAGCCAGGGTGCTTGGGCCTTGCCTGTAAATATTACTCTGCAAGTGCAAAAGAAATTGCAGCTAGCCATCAGGACCCATGATATCACTTCCCTTGTGTGCATGAGGTAATTTTGTGTACAGCAGCCCCAACTACCAAGGTGTTCGTGGTTATGGTTGTTTATTTAAAATACTCACCATAGCCTAACTACTTCAAGCATTTTTTTTAAAAAGGTGTTTCACAGTGCTGATTATTTTGCAGCACGATAGAAACTGGCACCATGGACCGTGTTGAGTTTAAGTTAGTTGGTGTGAGAATTAACACGTCCTCTCTCCCACATCCCATGTCTGAACTGATGTGCTGAGCTGCCTGACAGAAAACTGGCTCCTGCAGGCCTTGTGGCCATTGTGGAAATAACGAGACTGAAGGCTGTCAGCAGTGCATCCAGCCTAGACTAATATTTACCAGCAGAGGAAGCCTCGGGTGTCACTGAGACCCCACTCACCTCAGTTGGCTGTGGCCTCCCTGACCACTGCAACGAGCTGGCCCAGAGGAGAGCTCAGTTAATGTCAGGGGTCTGCTTTAACCTAATCCCTCAAAACTCACAATTTCGCTTAGCAGATGTCAAGTGGGCATTGTATAAATAACCAAACCAAACTATTAAGACTATTAATTAAGACTATTGCCCAGGAAGAAAGTGAATGCAAAGAGCAACTAAGGTGAATAATTTAATTCTACATAAAAACATATGTATGGAAATGTATATCATGGTTATATTGCACCTAATCTTTCTACACATACAAACATACACATTCTTTAAACAGTTTGGTGGAAAACACAATATTGCCAACTTTTTCTTGCGTGTGAACTTTGTATATGCAAAAGTTAGATGTGTTTATGACTTTAAAGATGCACATATGTAAAACATTCAATAGTATATTTATCCACACAGTCAATTTCACAGAGCAGCCCTGAATTTACATCTTCTCACTGGGTGATGTGTGACAGTGCTGCATACAGTGTTTATGTCTGCTGACATTGATGGCTGAAAACCGAGTGGCTCTATGGAAGTGGGTTCTTCAAGGGTTTTGAAATTATTCCAGACCTAAAAATTAAGTGCTGCTAAGGCAAGGGTAAAGAAGCAGAGGGGAGCTTACTGACTCCAAAATACTGAAATAATTTGCTAAAAATTTAAATTTAACAGTTTATGATGTGGCTCAGTGGCAGAATACTTGCTTAGCATGTAGTGTGTGCAAGGTCCTGGGTTCAATCCTCAGTGCCACACACATTAAAAAAATCATTTTTTTTAATTTAAAAAATGTAAAACCTTACTGTGTACCAACTGTAACATCAGATACCATTTTCCCCAATGAGGGAGAAAAAAATAAGCTTTTTGCTCATGTCAATGGGTGATTTTGAAAGAGGAAGAAGAGTGAGGTCGGAACAGGGCATGGAGGCGGGCAGCCTGCAGTGGCCCCTACCAACGCTTCTCAACGAGGATTCCAGAAGGCCTGGCCTCTGAATGCCTATATTGTTTTCTGCTTTGTAGCCTTGGGCAACCGAGTATTTTGCTTGGTTCAATCACAAAAACTTTTTCCCTGCATCCAAGATTTGCAGTTTACTACCCACTGTGTTTGGGAAAATTCTAATATGAGAAGGGAAATCCTCTGAAGCACTGTTTATCTACATCTGGACTACACAACTCAGAGAAATGAGGTGGCTTGGGTGTCAAGTCTCAATGCAAGATTCTCAAGTTTGAGGCCCCACGTAGATTTATTCCAGCTGCCCTGAGCAGAGGTTACTAGATGTTTTTATACTCTTGATGTGCAGGCATTTTTTATTCACCCTTCCCAACTGTGTTGGTGCCTCTCCCTTTTGGCACATATTATTAATGTTGGTGACAATTTTGCTTATTTCTCTCTCTCTCTCTTTATCAGTAATTCAAGCTTATGAATCTAATAAATATCAGCCTAGACTTAAATTATACATTGGTGAATTCTCTGTCTCTCCTTTTGCTAGTTTTCCATAGCTTTGGGGGCAAATTATCATACTGAGTGAGACATGTTTTTGAGTGGAATTGTGACCCTAGGGAAGTACTGGTAACGTTTATGAGGTCCTATCAAGTTGTCCTAGAAATACACAAGGTAGTACTGATCTTCAGATGCAGAAACTAGAGACTCTCTCAGAACATATAGATGCTCTCTCAAGTTTAGATCCCAGTGACTACAGAAATAAACAGGCCAAGGAATTTTCTGCTTTATTCTTGAAGGGCTGCACAAAGTAACCAGGGTGATGTGATGAGCAGAGGGAAAGGAGCTGAATGTTGCTTTGCCCCTTCCCCTAATTCTCACCCCAAACAAATCTATTCTGATAAAGTCAGGCGACAATAAACATCAAGTGCAGCATTAATGAGGTCTAAGGGCCCTAGGGAGCACTTGTATGCAGAAGAACTTCAGGCCCCTGCTAGTGTGAGCTGGCAGATTCCCCCATCTGTCCCCCAGTCAAGCCTGGAAACATCATTTCCAGCCTGGACCACGACTAAGGCTTCATCGGGTAGTCCAGGACTATGAAGTCATTCGTATGCGCTCACCGCACTTAGAAAACACAGCAGGCAAACTCTGGCCAAACCAGTGAGGAGAAAATACACCCATAGGAACCACCAAAATGGGGAGGGAGGTGAGGCAGCCAGAAGACAATTAAGCAGATTTAACCATAGTAGAAAGACAGAGTCAGAAGTAAGAGAACATTTGATGAAGGTGTGGAGTGCATGAGCAGGAGAATAATGATATTTCCTCTAGCCCTTTCTTTTGTCCCTCCCTCCCCACTTCTCCATGCTACTGAGAGTAGATTTTTTCAAAGAAATAGAGCTTCTCCAGGATGGCAGGTCATAGAGACACGCTCATGTTAGAGAAAATAATTTTTTTTTTTGGTGGAGCCAGTCTCACCTCTCAACAGTTTTATTCCCTGCACCTTTTAGGGATAAGAGAAAGTTTGATTTGAAATAATAGTTTTCAGGCTAGATGAAAGAAAATCCTAGGAATTTTTAAAAGAACCAAATGTCTTAACTTGAGTAGTGCTTATAACATGCCCTCTTCCTTGAGTAGCTGAGGCTTGTGGGAAGATGTGTCCAGTGTCTGCTCAGGTTATATCAGGCTATCTTCTTTCAGTTGGCCCACAGGTTGCAGGTGAAGCTCATTGCTGCAGGTTTGAGCACATGCTGGGAATGATCAGGCCTCTTTGCATTTGATTCTAGGCTTCTACTTTAGTCCTAATGGGTTGACCTTCTCATGTGGATTGCAAATAACTTTTGTACAAAGTCTAATTATTTGCTCCTTTTTCAACTCGAGCCTCCACATCCACTGCTATCTTTGCTGCCCCACCAAATCTCCTTTTGTGGCACAGACTGCTGTCACTTGCACTACCAGAGAGGGCACCAGGAGAAGGAACGGCTGAGTTTCTTGCCAGGATTAGTTCTGGGAAGCCCACAAGACAAGCTTCATGTGACAGAGATGTGTCTGGGAAACGGGGATATTACGTGTGTGTTCTGCTCTTACAGTTCCACAGTGCTTAAAATCCTAAGACTTCTCATGGCGCCCTGCTTAACTGTCTGGAAGTCACTGTTGCATTAATTAGTTTCATGGAAGCTTCTCTTTGGAGTCATGCTTTTTGCCATTTTACAGAAGGCTGTTCTGAGGAGCGTGTCTCAGAAACTGTGACTGAGCCCCAAGACAGTCCATCCACGAGTCACGTGCTTGATATGTGTCACACTTCAGCAAACAAATTTCCTCTCCCTCCCCCTTGCCTTCTCTTCAGTCTCCAAGCACACGATTACTATTACGGCCCAAGATGCAGATCTAGAGTAACCAGCCCTGAGACCCCAGTCCCAGCTCAGTGTCCTGCTCCTACTACCCAAAGAACGTCCAGAGGCTCCTCCTGTCTGCCTCGTGAGATGAAGGCTGAAGGCTGTCCTATAAAATCCTTTCTCTTCTTCTTTAATGAAAGAATCTGAGTTTTGGCTAGATATGTGGTCACTCTGAGGAAAACTCTGAAGCTCTCTTGAAGATAGGTAAACACCACCAGGAAGTGCTAGGTATAGCATCCAGGAACTATGCTAAAAGGCAAGGCATGCACTTCTTTGCCTTTTTCTCATTTCTATTGCTAGAATAAGGATGTAGTTACACGAACTTAAGCCATGTCAGAACACGAAGTGGAATTCACATGCTGAGCAAGATAGAAGGGGACTGGGTCTCTAAGTAAGATACTGTTCCAGATGGACACATCTGGGCTTGTTCTACAGGAAAGAGTGACAGGCTTCTTTATTATTTAAACCATCATTATGTTGAGATTTCTGCTTCCTCCATAGAGTCTAATCCCAATGACTGTGAGCAATCTCTTGAGCTAACTCCATAGTTCTCTCAAGAACAAACCAAAGCCAAGATTATTTCCTGGAACACCCTGTCAGAAAGTCATCTTGATGTCCTAATAACTAGTGTCTCTGCTGCTGATGATCTACTCTCTCCCCAAATCTTTACATAAGGAGATTGGGAATTGAGGGCTGGCTAGGCAGGCTCCTTGGCCGTGTCTGGCACACCTACCCTTGGGTTCAATTTGTGTGACCAGTTTCTTTCCTGTTTTGCACACTTACCCATTCCTTGAGTTTGCCAGCCTCTGGATCTCCATGTGTTGACATGGCTCTGTTTCCATTCTCCATGCAAATTTTTTTCCAAGGACCACTCTATTCAGACTAATTGTCTTCCCATTCAGTCTCACACAATGCCTAAATTATCTAAGCTGCTTAAATCTACCACTATGGTCCTGCAATTCTACCCCATGATCAAATCCATATCACCAAGGCTAGTAATTTAAAGTCTGAGCAAGCCCTGGGGCAATGCCCAGTGGGGTACAGTGCTGGCAAACCTTTTAGAGCTTTCAATGATAACAAATGACCCACTGTGGCACACATGCCATGGGTTCATCAGCACTGATGACTCTCCACCAGAAACAGAAGTGCAATGAGAGAGTGACCCAAAGGGTGCCCTTCAATTACTATGGCTCTTTCTTCATCTGTTTTTGAGATATATGAACAATACAGGTTAATTATTTATATATGGTATCATGTACCATATATGTAATTAATTATCATTAATTATTAATATCATTAATTATCATTAATTATTTACATGATATCACGAGGATAAAATTAGGCAACTCCCTATATACAAGTGTTTGATTATGCATCTTTTTGTTTATACCTTTATTGTGTCCATTTTCCAATGTCCAGAATTAGAGCTCAAGGCATATGCTTTTCCTCTGCCATTAGACTGAAAAATGCTCACGACACCCTAGAGTCCCCTGCAGTGACTACCTTAGTGTAGCAGTTAAGACAGAGCAAGTACTTCCAATGCAGATGGCCTTGAATACTGAATAGCTGTGTAATTCCAAGGAAATTGCTTAATCTTGCCAAGTCTTAATTTATTTATCAAAAACATATCATAATATGTACCTCTTAGCTTACATGGAAGATTAAATTAGATTCTAAATGAAGTTGTTAGTAATGGGAGTGGTGATTAAATCAAACTGGCACAGATATTAAGTGTGCACAAAATAGCTAATCAAATGGAATTCTCCAGAAGCAAGACCCATAATCTAGGAATTCTATATATCATTGTGCTTTCACTGGAAGTGATCTAAAATATGCAAATCATTTGCTATTCCTTCAACCAAAAAATGTGAAGCCTGTGTTACCTTCCAAGTGCTGGAAGATATTCTGGTGATATTGAAATACATTTGACATGGTCACTGCCCTTAAGGTGCCTACAATCTGTTTGAGGATGAACAGTTAAATCAGTAAATTATAGACAAAAAATTATAGATATTATGCTAGAAATGCTGTAAAGTTCAGTGATTACTCAGAAAGTGATCACCTGGGTATGAAAATGGCAACATAATGAAATGCTTCAAACAGGTAGAGATTCCCATATTGAAAGCTGAAAAACCTCAATCGATGTTGGACAGGATGCCTATTCTTAGCACAGGCTGCTGGGTTAATGAGGACAAACAATGGAGAAGTGCATACAACTGGCTTTGGGAAAAAGAGCAAGTAATTCCTACGGCTGAGGGTCAATAGAGAAGAGGTCTCCAGGTTGAGAGTTGGGGTTGAATATGGGGCACAAGCCAGCTACAGAGCTCAGTCCAGATCCTGAAAATATCATGGAACTCACTCAACAAGTGACAGACACATGAAAAGAAGTGGACAGAGATACGCAGAGGGTGGGGAGGTGATACTACAATAACCAGAGACAATGGAGTAGTGAACTTCCCCACCCCAGGCTGCAGGGCCCTCGTCCTGTGCATCACCTCACATCCCCAGGAATATCCCATCCTCATCTCCCATCAAATGTCACCCGTCTGGTGTTTCTGTGCCCTTAGGAGAATATATCTACCAGATGATGATTAATTGTCTAATATTTAAAGTCCCAAATAGTATATCAGTGTACATCAGTTTATGTTATTTATTCCAAGTTATGTATTTGCCCTTATGCAAGGACTTTCTGGGGGCAATACTTTAAACATAATAGACAGAACTGCTAGCAATACAATTCCAGGCAACCTGGCCCAATTGGACTGAGATTTTTGTGCAAGAAGTGGTGCTTTACCATCCCTCCAGGGCTCTGGCTCCCTTCTTAGTGTTTGTTGTGAACAATATTTTTCATAGAAAAAATAATTTGTCGTTTGAAAGGATGTGGAAACAGCCATATTTACAAACAAATTATATATTCTTTTGACTCCATTGCAGTGACTGGTGTGTGGTAGCTGCTCAACACATGATAAAGAGAAGAAGGGGAAGAGGAAGAAAGGGGAAAAGAACAGGCAAGAGATCTAACAAATAGTATTTTTTAACATGGTTTCTAGTGTGAAAGTTGGCAGTTAAAACAAATATATTTTTATCCATAAGGGGACAAGACAAGGAAAACAGATATCCAATTTTTCACTGCTAACCCTTTTATCCAAAAAATGTGAAATATTTAAGCATACAAAAAGCTTCATGCTGTATGTTCTTTATTGGATGCATAGATCTATGTTTATGGAAAGTTTTAATGGCTGCAAAGTCAAATTACAAAAATGACTCAATTTTTTTTTTAGAGACCTTGATATATCAGGTTGAATTCTAATAAAATTTTCAATACTGGTTGTAATATAGATTATAATACTAATGTTTCCCATAGGACCCAGTGATTAGAACTTCTTTGGTAAATACCTGAGAGTTAAGGTTAATTCACCAAAGTGCAGTAACTCACTGACATTTAATACCAGCTGATGCAATATGAAAACTTCCGCAGCAAATGTAGGCCATAGAGACACTCTTCTTGAAAATTCACATCCAGACAAATCTCTAATAATTTTCTCCCCATTCTGTGAGTCAATGCCATGGTGACCCTTTCCCTAAAAATACACAATGAAACAGGAAAAACAAGAAAGTTATAGAAATAACAGATTAATAGGGCCTTCAGGCAATAATACTCTAAGAAATGAAACTTGAACTCTTCAAACTGAGTGTTTTCAAGGAAGCACTTTTGAACTTTGGAAAGAGAAACATCAAAGTGTGAGAGCAGGTATGAGAAATCTCCCCTTCTTATACCAATGTGATGCGAACCCAATCTGACACACCCTTAGAGTGAGTTTGGTGTGCCAACCGAGATAAAAAGGGAAAAAACATATGCTCATCCTTGATGAACTTACTGAAACTATCTTCCAGCCCACTGAGATCCCTGTTTTCTGAACTATTATTCCTTTCTGTCTCCTACCTCCTTCAGAAAAAACTGAGATGGGACACGAGTTTTGAAGGCATGGTTTCAAGACACCTGGCTTCTTTCAGGATAATATGAAGCACAAATAACTCCACCAGTTTGATAAGGACAAAGAAGTTTAATAAGGGAATGTAAGTGAGGGGGTACAGTCACACTTACTATTTGTTAGGACTGGAAAGAGATATGACCTTCACAGAAATCCACATGATATTTACTTAAAGTCTAAATGTAGATGCAGGTTGGCCCAACAACTCCACTTCTAGAAACCTATTTCCCTTTAGATGTGCTTTCCTTGGGTGTGAAACAATGTATGTTAAACATGTTATGGAATCACTGTTGTCACTCACAGCAAGACAGTAAAAGCAACCTCACTGTCCACCAGTAGGGGACATAAACACATAAATGAATAAGAAGCTATAATGATTAGAAAACTTGATATAAACTTATATGGAATCAGAACTAGACACATTTTTTCAATGAAACAGACCTGAGATAACCTACTTACAGAGAGGGGAGGTTTATTTTGGCTCACAGTTTTGAAGGTTTCAGTTCATGATTGATTGATTGCTTCTGGGCCTATGGCAAGGCATCATACATCATGGGAGCATATGGCAGAGCAACACTTGCCAGGAAGTGAAACAGAGTGAGAAGAGGAGCCCAAGATCCCACAGTTTCCTGCAAGGACACATCCCCAGTGACCTAAGGACCTCCTAGTAAGTCCTACCTCTGAGCGGTTCCACCACCACCATCCAATACCGCCACTCTAGGAAGTAAAGCTTTAACACCTAGGCCTTTGGAGCGCATTCAAGTTCAAACTATAGCAGACTATATAGATGTCCCCATTTATGTTTAAAGAGGTGATGTGTGTGTAATACAGAGAGGAATGACTTATGTTATGCATAAAGTATCTCTGGAAGAGGAGGCAAGCAGCTAGAAACAGTGGTGACTTCTTGCGAGGTAAAAAAGAGACTGAGTGACTGGAGTGAGAGAGACACACGATGTTTGTTATTTACTTTCATTTTGTGTTTTTTATACCATCTACCATTTTGCATCTTTTATACCAGATGGTATAAAAACTACTATTTATTCAAATAATTGAATTTAAAAAGAAACTCTCTGGGAGGACACACTTCCAAACCAGAAGTCTGAGGGAGCGGGCGCACTTCAATTAGGCATTTTTACAAGGCTTTGCCACTTGTGAAACCCATTCAGACAGAAGAAGTTCATTCCAGAAAGCATATTCTAAAACTAGCTCCCCATGGAGCAGATCGGGGTGTGTCTTCCTTACTTTTCTCTCATTGCTGAAACAAAATATTTGATGCCTGTATCAGTCAGGGTTTACTAAAGAAACAGATATAACACAAGATACACAACTGTATAGGAAATTACAAGATTGGCTTACAATGGTCAGCCACAAATCTGGATAAAGGAGCATGCAGAGGACGTCTGTAAGCTGGAAGGTGAAGGGTCCAGCCCAAGGGCTGGAGTGTACTGCAGTGTCCTCAAGTCCGTATCAGGAGGCTGATGGGTCTACGACGGAACACTGAAGAATCTATAATGGAAGGCTGAAGAATCTACAACGAAGGCTGTAGAGTCTACAGCAAAGCCGAATAGTCTGTACCAGAAGCCAGAAGATGACATCCAAGCTGAAGGTGAAAATTGGAGCTCCTCAGAAGAAGCAACAATCAGTCCCTCCTCATTTACCTTTTAGAGTATGCAGGCTGCTCCCCTGGGGTGGGAGTAGCACTCTCACCATCTGCCTGCCCTCCTCTTGCAGAGGCTGAGGGTGTTGCAAACTGAGGACCCCAGCCCCCAGCTGAATCACTTAGTTAAACTTCTGACCTACTCAAATTGACACAATGAATAAGTAACTGCTACTGAGTTACTTAATTAAACTTCTAGACTCCTCAAGTTGACACAAAGTATAAACCATAACAATGCCCAACATGAAGGAAGGAAAGGCTTTTTTAGCTTACATTTCATGGAGGTTTCAGTCCATAATCAACTGGCTCCATGTCGAGATGACGTGGCTGAGGGGCAACACAGCCGCTGTGGCAGATACCAGAAGCAACAAGAGCAAAAGTGCAAAAAGGAAAAAGCATGACTCCTTCCCTCCCTTTTATTGTACATGGGCTACCCACCCCTGGGCAGGTGCAGCACTCACGTCACCAATCCCCGTGTTAGGCAACAAACCAATCACAAATGCTAGACTTAGCCACCTTCGAAAGTCTCACCCACATGACCATATGAGGCTTTGGGACATTTAAACACAAACTATATATAACAGGGTGGCTCTGTCACGACTACTTCTGGCCTCACCTCTCATTTCAGCATTTGGGGCACCTAGAGCTTCTTTCTGCCTTGATGGCTTCCATCTTGAGCATGCCTCTTTTTCTTGCATTTCTCCCTCCGTTAACACTATTTTCTGATCCTGTGCTCCCCAACTGTTGTAATATTTCTGCTTTTCTTCACGCAGGCCTTACCTTATCTCCATGCCCTCAGGCCCCACCCACCCTCAGGGTCTATGCCTGTCCAAGTGGAAGGTTAACCACTGTCTGCCTCCTGCATTTGTTGCTAAAGACACATCTCTGCTACAAGCTAACCTCAGTTATAGCACTTTTTAAAATTGTAATGCAGTTTGCTGATTTTCCAAAAGGTTTGGGGCCTGAAATGTTTAAGGTTTTGAAGTTAGGTTTTAGGGATTTTTTTCTTTTCTTTTGTGTGTGGACCGGCTTTTCCTTTTCTTCTTCTTCTTCTTCTTCTTCTTCTTCTTCTTCTTCTTCTTCTTCTTCTTCTTCTTCTTCTTCTTCTTCTTCTTCTTCTTCTTCTTCTTCTCCTTCTCCTTCTCCTTCTCCTTCTCCTTCTCCTTCTCCTTCTCCTTCTCCTTCTCCTTCTCCTTCTTCTTCTTTTAATTTTGGAATATTTCCATAGATTTCACTATGCTTAATTTAAGCATCCTTAAAATGAAAATCCAAAGTTCAAAGGGGGCCCCAGGAGAGTCCACGGCCAGGAGTGGCTCTTGCACAGTGATTGCTGAAGAAGCCTTGGACCTTCCAGCATCACTCCGGCAATGAGCATCTAGGACAGTCTGAAGGAAGAAGGCATTAAAATATCCAGGAATCCACATTTTTAAATGGCCTTGAAGGAACTGGACACTGACAAAGCCCTGAGAGAAGAATCTTCAAGAATCATTTCTGAGCTCATGTCAAGCAGACCCCTAGATAAAATCAGAAGATGTGGATGGGAGAGTAGAATCCTTGTGCCATGAAGTTTTCATCTGTCTTGTGTGACTAGAACAAAATACCTGGGGTTGAGTAATTCCTAAAGAACAGAGATTTATCTCTTACAGTTCTGGGAAAGCCAAGGTCAAAAAGCCTGCATCTGGCGAGAGACCTGCTTGCTTTGTCATCTCGTGGCAGAAGGCGGGAAGGCAAGGGCACACACGTACAGACACAAGACAAAGAGATAAAACAGGGGAGGGGTCAGACTGATCAGGAACCTGACTGATAACTGATCCACTTTCAGGAAAACAGCATCAGTTCATTCATGACAGCAGAACCCTCTTGAAATAAGCACTTCTTAAAGGCTCTGTCACTCAACACTTTACACTGTGAGTTAAGTTTCTAACACATGAACTTTTGAGGATGTAATCAGTCAAAAAGCCTGATGCACTGAGGCAGCAAAATCTGACAGTTCATGTCAAAGTGGTCTCCTTCAGACCCCAAGCAGGAGACACTTGAGAAATTCTAGAGGCAGCAGCAAAAGGACTGCCTCTTGAACTTGCAGGAGTCTGGGTCACTGAAGACTGGAGTGAGGTCTCAGTCTGAGGGCAACAGCTCCGCTTTTGCCCAAGCATGTGCTGCTTTCCTGTCTCCTGTCTACCAGGTCCATGCCCACCTTTCCCAAAGAGGAGGTTTGCAGGGGCAGTGGAAAGCCAGCTTGCTCCTACAAATGACATCTTGTCTTGGCCACAGAAGCCTCTCAAGACATACCCAGAGCCTATGTCCATTACGCAAAGGGAATGTGATGTTTGACAAGGAGAAATAAAGCATCTAGGACAGTCTGAAGGACTGATTACCCAAAGCAGAAGCCAAAACCAGAAAGGAGGTTGTGGGTGTCCAGTGGTGAAGAAATTCAAAGCCCTTTCTTCCTTCTTTTTTGATAGACATTCCAGATGTTTAATAGAAATCTATAAGTCACTCAAGACCACAACATTAGCCTCCAGATTGGCCCCTCCGCTCATATTCGCTCTGCCCTGGGCAATTCTCCCCTCTGGAGTTGGGTTAATTGCCCCAAAAGCCCACTTTTGTTTATTAATTTACCAAAACATTCTCCTAGGCATCACACACAGTCCAAAATTCTTAGCTTGGCTTTTAGAGCTGTCTGGACTGAACTAATATTTCCAGGATTATCCAAAGCAAAACTCAAGGTAAGTAGGGTGATTCATCTGTTTACAAAAAAAAAAAAACTTTTCCATCTTTGTTCTTATTGCTTGGCACCCACCCTATACCCAAAATCATTTATTAACGTCTTGTCATTTTCCAAATTCCAGCTCAACATCATCTCTTCCTGATTGTTGAAGCTGGAAGAGTTCTTTCTTTTGTGCTTCCACAAGCCCTTGTTTCTGCTTCCTTCTCATGATTCTCCTTATGCTGCTTTGTGCGTGGTTTCATTTCCAAACAGGCTGCGTCCCTGAGAAGTAGGTTCCATTTTGGATTTTTGATACCATAGATTTTCTGATATCTTATGGCACTGAACATTACACCTCACATATAATAGTCATGCCATTTAAAATATCCCCACCAAATTCATATTTTGAAGCCCTAACCCCCAAGGTGATACTCGGAGAAGGGACCTTCAGATGACAATTAGATGTAGGTGAGTTTGTGAGACCGAGACTCTCTTCCTGGGGGTTAGTGCTCTTAAAAAAAGAATCAGTGTCTGTTTGCCTCTCTCTCCATCTTCTCTCTGTCTCTCTGTCTCTGTCTCTGTCTCTATCTCTCTGTCTTTGTCTCTCTCTGTCTGTCTGTCTGTCTCTCTCTCTCTGTCTGTCTCTCTGTATGTGTCTCATCTTTCATGTAAGTATGTCATGAGAATATGACTGTCTGGAAGCTAGAAAGAGAACCCTCACTAGAACCCAGCAATTGCAGCACCCTGGTCTCAGAATTTCTGGCCTCCAAAGCTGTGAGAAAATAAATTTCTATAGTTTAAGCCACCCAATCTGTGGTGTTTTTGTTAGGCCAGCCTGAACTGACTAAGATAGGGCCTTTACTGATCCTCTGAGCCAGCTTTGCTTTAGGCAGTGTTAAGTACCAAATCCTAAGGGACAGAGAGAGAGCAGCGATCAAAACTCAGTCAGTCTCCTAAACCCAGTGCACAGCTCCAGCAAGCATAACAAGCTTGCCAAATAACACAGAATGAAAGAAAAGGCTCAAAGCAAAAGTATATTTTTCTTAAATGTGTCCATACCTTAAACTCTTTTTATCCTAGTCTTGAAATAACAAACCAAAGGTCCGAGGGGACTCCCAGCAAGGTCTGAAATTGAGAATTTGGCTTAAAAGCCTGCCAGGGATGAGGAGGAAAAGGGAGAGGCTGTTTGGTTATGACAATATCATCTTACAAAGTTATGAATTATGCAAATGAAAACAGCCAGCAAGATTCATGACCTCATGAGATTTCTTGTACCTGTACACAAAACTGTGTGAACAAGCATTTCAGAGCCTCAATTTAAAACCTTCTGTTAATATGAGTGTGTTATCCTAGTGCAATGTTTTACACCTTGCAAAGGGTTTCCACATGCATGATCTCCTGGAACCTGCTCACCGCCAGCACAGTATTGCTGTCTCTGTGGAGCTGATTACCTTCCAGAGTCATTGCTCTCTAAAGAACCTGAGCAAAACTACATAATTTCTAAGTATCAAAGCTTGAGATTTGGAGAGAGAGAGAGAGACAGAGAGAGAGAGAGAGAGAGAGACAGAGACAGAGACAGAGACAGAGAGACAGAGACAGAGATAGAGACAAGAGACAGAGTAGGGGTAAGGTTGATCCCATTTCCTACATACTCCAGAATTGCATTCAAAGAAGTACCACAAATGTTTTCTATCAACTGATGCTGAAAGAAAATTAAACCACTAGGGAGAGACCTGGGCTTGGGCCCCAGCTCTGTCACCAATTCACTGCTGACTAGAGCAAGTCCTCTCACCTCCTTAGGTCTGTTTCTTCAACTGTGGAAAGAGTCTGTTGAATAGTTTTCTCTTTGATTCTCTAAATTCAGACAATCTTTAATTTTCAAAATTAAACAGCCTTCGATGAAAGATCAGACCAAGTCACTTCCAAAAGCTTCTGAGCCCTGAAAGAATACATGGTTCACACTGCTTTCCCCCACCAAACTCTCCAACTGCAGAAGTGGAGAAAGACTGTGCATCTGGTCTGAAGGCGACAAGAGTCTCAGCCCGTCCCATCACTCAGTGGGAAGATCAAGGCTTAGCTGTTTGCGCTCATGTGATCTACACAGTTGGGGAGGTAAGTCAAAACCAACCACGCACAAGACCAAAGGGTTTACTCCACGGACACTGACCAAAACACACATTTCTCAAACACTCTCCACAAAGAATTTAAAATCATGTGAATTTCTCCCTAAACATTCATAATTTCAGGCCAGTAATAGCCCAGATCAATAAATTTCCAAATCATTGTCCAAAAATAATGTGTACAGCAGTGATTTTTCTTTCATGCAACAGCATTTTGTTATTAACAAAATACAAAGAAGATGAAGGTTTAATATTACATTCCATAAGGTCTTTTTATTTTTAACAATTTTTCATCAAATTCAAAAAATATCCCCAATGATTTCACATCTTTAGTGCAACCAAAAACATTGATTTAGGAGAAAAACAATAAAGTAGGGTTATAACAAGTAAAATCAAAGTCATTGTCTTAAAGAGACCAGGTTTTAAAAATAATTATTAGGATATTGGCTTCCAAGTCCCATATCATAAAATTCTTGTATTCTGTATTAATTCATGTATATACATATTAATAAAAAATTCAAGGAACCTAAACCAACAGATTTCTTTTATTAACAGCTTTCCAAAAGAAGGCTAGCAAAAAACACTCATTTGTCAAAGGAAATGAGACTTGAGGCTAAGAAAATGCTTTCCATATCTGGAATTCCACCTTTACAATTTATTGTCTTTGTTATGTACTACTATGATACCATTTACCTAACAACTTACTTTATGTTCAGACTAGACAACAAAATTGGTAAAATGAGTCCAACACTGAGTTACACTTCTACCAAACACATTAAACTATATCAGAGTTATTTACAATATTCATTCCAGAACACCTCAAAATTGTGCATTGTATACTTATACAAGAAGTTGATCTATAACTACTATTAGCTACAATTTAGGTTTCAGCATTCATCTACTTACCAAATGTTCAGTTTTTATCTTTCCTATAAATACTATGGCTATTACACAGTCCTTGCCATGATAGTCACCACATCTTGTGAGAAGACAAATATTAAAATTAATAATTATAGTAACATAACTAGTAACAATAAAAAGAGTTATAAGGCAGTTGGGGGAGCAGGAAGAAAAACACTTAGTTCTGTTGGGGAAGCTTCCAGAGGACGTGGCATCTGGGTTCTGGCACTTGTTAGCTGTGGGACATCTGAGTCAAGCAGTTTACAGGCATTTGGTGATAGAATATGTCTAGAATAGTAGCTTTCATAATTTGTGGTGTCACGGCTCCCTTTTAAAAACTGAGAACCCCAGAGAGTTATCTATATTATATTCATTAACATTTATTGTTTTAGAATTTAAAACTCAGGATGACTTTATTTATTGTTTTTACAATAACAAACACACTGAATATTAGCATAAATAGCTTTTTATGAAAATTATAGTTTTTAAGATATCCAAAAAATTTACTGAGTAAAATAAATCAGACAAACACAATATGATTCTGTTTACACTGTACTAAAGGTATTTAGAACAGTCAAAATCTTAGGGGCAGAAAGTAGAATGTCGGTTGCTAGGGTGTGGAGAGAAAAGGGATAGAGAGTTGTTTAGGGGATGTAAAGTTTTAGTTTTGCAAGATGAAAGAGTTCTGGAGATACATTGTGCAACATTGTGGATGTGCTTAACACTACTGAACTATATGCATAAAAATGCTTAAGGTGGTAAATTTTATGTTATATGCATTTTACCTCCAATCAAAAGTTTAAATTTTTCAATTAGTTAAAAAGAGTGGTGTGGTTTTACAGTTTAGCAGATCCTATAAACGTCCAGTTTAATGGAACACAACTGGATTCATACACTCACTCTTCTATTCAATGTGTTGTGATGTATTAAGTTTTTGTTGCTGTTTGTGCTGCTCTGGGGGTTGAGCTGTGGGGCATTCTACCACTACATCCTAAGTCCTTTTTTATTTTTTCATCTTGAGACAGGGTCTCACTGAGTTGCCAAGGCAGGGTCCAAATTTTTGATCCTCCTGTCTCAGTCACCCAAGTGCTGGCACTGCAAGCATGCACTACTGAACCCAGGGGCAGTGCATTGCTTTGACTGAATTATATGAAGAACTTCTAGCTTCATGAGTATTTTTTTCTAACCACAGTTAGACATTTAGAAAAGAGAAGAGAATTTTGTTGTGGATATTCTTCTTTGGTACTGTATCAAAGTCCAAGAAGTGGTTTTTTGTTGTTGTTGTTGTTTTGTTTTATTTCGTTTTGTTTTGTACCAGGGATTGAACTCACAACCTCACACTTGCCAAGGCAGGTGCTTGTTCCACTGAGCTATAACCCGGCCTAAGTGGTCATTTTTTTTTTAAATGTTGATGACCAAACCCACAGCCTTGCGTACTCTAGACAAGTGCTCAATCACTGAGCCACATCCCTAGCTGAAGAAATTCGTTAAGGTTTAGTTAAAATGTGAAATCTGACTCTGCTGCATTCAAATCCACTGTCTACATTTTACTTTGAATCTTTTACCCATGTGTGCTTTTGTAACACCAAGCGCCTTCATTAGGCAAATACTGACTTGTTATCTTACATGATCTTCCAAATTTTGACTCATTCTGTTACACTGAATCACAGAATTGTGTTAGCATCACCTCTGATCCCATCAGAAAAGTCTGAATAATGATGAACACAAGTTGCCAGAAATTCCAGTTCTCTCTTGAAAGCTCAAATTTTATTATTGGCCATAAATATTATTCGTGATTTCCCTGACACAATAAGATCATTTTGTTTATCCTTGTAAAAAGAACTGCTAAATCTTCCAGATCGGACCATCAATAGTTTGCCTGCTATTCTTTCAAGTAAAAACCAGGGCACCATGAAAGATGTGACTATTCAGTTCAGTATTCATCCATCCAATAATTTCCTTTCCTGAAGACACCTAGCGTGTGTCAGTGTGCAGGAAGAGAACTATACATGCAGGTACCATTGTGTCCCACAGAGTACTGAAAAGATGTACTCTCAAGAATCAGGATTTAGTGGACTTAACAATGTTGTTAAATGAAACCAGCTTTTTATTTTCTCTGCACGAATATGTGGCCATAAGAAACACAAGAGCTATGACTACAGTTTGACACCAGTGCCTCAGTTTCTGCTTAGCATCTAGCAGTTTGATTCACTATTGCTTTTGCACCATCAGTGCAAATGTCAGCACAGTGAAGGAAACAAATAATGTTTTAGTGTTAATAGAAAATATAACTATCTCTGGATATTCATGGGAAATTGATTCCAAGACATGCACATGTTCTGTACTTGCACCTTTTTATTATTATTATTATTATTATTATTATTATTATTATTTAGTTCTTTCCAATCCAGGATGGGTGGAATTCTCACATGCAGAACCACAGATCCAGAAGGCTGATCTTATGGGTCCCCTGGAAGTGCTCTGAACCTTGTCTAGAAAGCCCTAGATTTAGAGTTCTTGCTAAAAAGATGCCTTGGAATAGATTCCATTAGTTATGTTTTGACTTTTCATTAGCTATATCTTGTTAGACAAGTTACTAAACTTTAGTTAGCCTCAAGTTTTCATTTGTGAGTGGGAATAATAATAGTGCCTGTCACAAAATACTTCTTGAAGAAGAAGAAAGCCGAAATACGAGATCTGCTTATCTCAATGCCTGCCCCACTGCATGTGACAAATGTCAGCACTCAGTGCTATTGTTGTTAATATTGCCACTATCTTCAGCTCCTTTGCAAAATGCTATACATATTAAATGTCTGATAAATGCTACTAAAAGAGTAATGACCTTTTTATTTCTCAGGTGATTACATTTCCATTTTGTCAAGAGAAGATCAAATTTAACAATAAACCACTAAAGACATAATCAATAAGTGTACGTGGACTGACTAAACAGTGAGATATAGAAAGAGAGCACTATGGATGTACATTTTTAGGTATTATGCCAGAAATGCATAAACTGTAAAATAAAAGTGAAGAATACGAAGATTATTTTTTTACAAGAACAAATAGAATGCTGTAATGCTCGCACATATTTATTCTGTTTTGTTTTTGTTGTTTTGAGACAGAGTCTCACTATGTAGTGAAGACTGGCCTTGAACTTGCTTATGTAACCCGGGCCGGTCTTGAACTCACGGTGATCTTCCAGTCTCAGCCTCCAAAGTTCTGGGAATGCAGGTGTTCACCCCATGCTCAGCCTTGAGCATATTTATTTTGAAAAATTTTTAGATCTAATACAATCTAACGTAGTACCTTTAATTCTAAAGAGAAAATTAAAACAGGTGCATATCAGGCAAGTGACAATAAAACAAAAATTATACAAGCTAGTTACTGACCATCTGTAAGAGAATTTTTTGGTTTTTAAACCCTTTTTTTTTTTTAAAGAATGACTTTTTTTCTCCCATGAAAACTTTAATGAAGAGGAGCAAAACCCCAGTTGCTATATATATATATATATATATATATATATATTATATATTTATTATTTTTTTTTTCAATTTGGGCCAAAACCATGGCCCTTACAACAAATGACAACAGAAACTTTTCTGAACAACAGCACAGCATTTCCATTCTCAAAAGCTTTGAGGACTGTTAGATTTCAAGTAACAAAATAGCCGGGAAGTCACTGCATTTGTCTTATTTCAAGCTGAGTGTGTAAATAATAAAGGTCAAACTCAGAAAACAAGGCCGACAATTCCATGGTGACCAACCAGACTCTAGTTCCCATCATTTATTCATATGTTGATAGACTTCCCCAGGAAGCCTGGGAAAATAACAGAAGTAACTCAACTTTCCCCAAGAGAAAAGGCCTCATTTTTCCTTGGCAGATTCATTCCTAATCACATAACGGGGAACCATTATTAACATCTGGATATTCAAAAAGAGCCACTGAATTATTGTAAAAATGTTTCAAATCATCAGCCTAAAACTGAAATGATCTACAATGTGCATGATGCTTTTTCTCCCTTTAGTCAAGAAGATAAATGGAGAAATTCGTTGTATTTCAACTTCCATTACACATTTGTTTTTAATCTAGGAAAATTCATGTTTGCCTACTGTTCCTCCTTATCAAAGACTACAATGTCAGCAATGGCTTCTGCTCCTCCCACCATGAGTTTCTTCTGAAAGCAGAACTCTTTCAGGAGTAAGGTTACTGCAAAAATTAACCGGTTCAAAACAGCCAGAAGGCAGAGACTAAGATCGAATTAGATTCGCTATTAACATAGTTACATGCTATTAGATTGAACGAGAATTAGGAGATCAAATGTCGTCCACTTTTTAACCAGCGCCTGCTTTTTTTAAACACAATAATTAATTGTCATGGCATATTGCAGATACACTCAGATATTTCAATGCTGTTTGCCAAACCTCATCTCAGTCCTCAACATTAGAAGCTGGAGACACTTAAGTCATGACGCTAGCTTACCAGTAGCTTCCACTGCTTTCAGACATAAATTCCCACCACAGCCCACAAGGCTCTGCTTGTAGAATTATTAAGAAATCAGATTCAGATGAAAGAAATGCTTTGAAACCATCTTACCACTCTCCACCCCCACCCCAACAAGGATGGGCAGGTTAAAATCTGTAAGCAACGTTTATTTAGGCAAAGCCCATCCCAAACTTCCTCCCTTAGAATGGATAACAGCTTCCCACTACCCTACTCTCTCTCCCTATCCTCCCAACACCTGTTCCAGCCTGACCAGGTACTCCCTATGCCCCAACAACACCTGTGCCAGTCTCTCTTCCTACACTCTGCCCATCTCTAAATCACGTGAAACTAAGGCTTTGCCCAAAATCCTATTCATATCTATTCTTCCTGGCTCAACCCTACTCAGCCCCCTGATCTCAACACAAGAATCACTTCCTCAAAGACATCTTACCCACTGAGCAAGCTTGCAGATTCCACAGGCCTCCTCTGTCGCACTGAACACACAACTGGTAACCAGCTACCAAAGGAGTCTGTTCTTTTTTTTTTTTTAATGTCTATTTCCTCACTAAGCTTCATAAATGCAAACAAGTAGGCTTGTTTGGCTAGTGTAACTTCCCCAAAGCCTAGGAGAGAATCTACTTACAGGCGCTCTGAAAACATTGCTTCATTGTGCAAGAATTCTTCAGAAGGCAAAGTCCTCCTCACTAGGGTTTATATTCACATGCATTTCATTCAAATAAATATCAAGGAGAATTTCAGAGGGAAAAAGCTTCACAGTTGACTGGGTGTAGGAAAGAGAAGGTGAAGGGACTGAGGTGTTTTGTTTTTGTTTTTAATTTGACAATGGCTTTTTTATGGAAAAAATAAAACTTCATAGCAGAATAATAAGAGAGTAATAGTAGTTAGTAGTCTTTTGTTATCTTTAGGGTAGTTACTCAGAGTACAGGATATGGACATAAAAAATTCTCCATAGAATATTAGCACAAATCTCTCTTTTCAATAAACTAAGAGAAACTAGTAATGGAACTATTACGTATTTTGTTGTTTAGGGAACTTTTTGTTTGCTTATTTCCTTTTCCATTCCTTCCTTTCCCCCTTCCCTAACGCTAGCTCCTCTTTCCTTTTGAATAATTTTTTTCCATTTCATAATACCTATGGTACATTTCGATCCATATTTACTCTTTCTCACACCAGGGAGACAATATGATGTTTATACATGTGAGTCTGTTTAATTTCACTTAATAGTACGATCTCAAGTCACATCCATTTACCTATAAATGTCTCAAGTTTATCCTTCTTTGTGACTGAATAGTAATCCATTGTATAAAAAGACCACATCTTTTTTATCCATTTTGGCGGTTGCCCGCCTCAACCTTAACAGTTGTGTGACCAGTTCAAGATGAACTGGCTTAAATATTTTAGCTCAAGCTAATAAATAGCTCATTAAATATGTCCTATAGTCATACTTTGGAAAATATACCTTCAAAGTAAACTGAAAGTCTGGGCAACCAAACATTGTGAAACGTAGAGACTAATTAAGGTGGATTTTTAGCACCTAAATTATCTAGATTTTAAAACTCTCAAGCAGATGATAGAAACACAGCATACAGTGTGTGTTCTGAAAGAAATGCTAAGATTTATAGGCCGCTTAGAGTCCACTGCTACTGAACCAGGAAATCAATGTGCGCACAAATGGAAGTTGCTGGCTGAAAAGAAACTGCTGTTCTCTCTTAATCGCCCTTCCTCTTAGATATCTACCCCAAGAAGAAGTCTCACTAGGTCCCTCCTTTGTATATTTTTCAATTTCATATTCATCCTTGGTATCGCTGGACAGTGATACTACATGGCATTCTTCAGGTCCCAGACAACTCTTAACTTGTGTGCTGTTATTACAATGAGCACTTCAGCCGGGTGTGGTGGCGCACGCCTTTAATCCCAGCACTCGGGAGGCTGAGGTAGGTGGAGCGTTGTGAGTTCGAGGCCCGCTTGGGCTACAATGCGAGTGCAAGGCTGGCCTGAGCTACATAGTGCGACCCTGCCTCAAAAAACCAGGGCCGGGAGTTTGGCTCAGTGGCTTAAGTGCCTGCCCTGGCAGGCGTGAGGCTGTGATTTCGATCCCCTGTGCCACAAAAAAAACAAAAAACAAAAAACAAACAAACAAAAAAAAACAATGAGCACTTCGCAGATTATCCTGGGGTGAGAATCCCAAGAAGGGGAGAAGGACGTCTCCAGTGTCACATGGGTACACCTTGCCTTACAGGAGAATGTGTTACTCAAGTGCAGCGCTCCCATTGGCTTCCATCTTCCGCTCTTCTTCTGTTTTCTACCCAGAGATTGTCTTCTTCATTTCTGGTAACGACGTTAACAACTGTCTTTATTTATGCCCCTTTTCATCCTGTCTGTCAAGTAATTACCATAATCTTCATACTAGTGCCCCTTTAGAAATTTTAATATGTGATTTAGAACTAAATGTAAGGATCTATACATTCTTTTGAAAAGCGAAAGATCACATCCCAGTGTTGTAACATAAATAAAATTATTTCTACTGAGATTGTCTTGCACGGTTTTCAGGTTCCTGTATTTTGTTTTAGTAATAGCCTGAAAAAGACTTTCCCAGACTTCTTTTTTGCTTACCTAGTATTGCATTCATTTACTACAAGTTTTGCTAAGACAAAAATATTCCAGGAGTTAAGTGGAAAGAACAGACATTCCAATTGCTTAACTGACAGTGTTGGTTGAAGCATGATGACTTCTATTGAGAATCATTTTGCCTATGTTGATTTCTACAGTGGGTTCTCAGGTTGTGACTTGCTCCATAACTGCTAGAACAGAGAAAAAGGATATGATTCCAAGGTGAAATGTATTAAATAGACTTATTTTTCAGCTTCGTTTTCATTCCACCTCCAGGAGAGTTAATGCCTAATGATTCCAGGAAGTGAAAAGCAATTAAATTTCACTTGGTGTAAAGTTGAAGAAATTGTCCCATGTGAAAAGAATGTTTCTTTGCCACATTCCATAGGTGGCAATAAACAGGCAAATTCACTGGTTTTGATATAGTAGTATGAGCTTTCACAGGGCTCAGGTTGATTTCATTTTAAAAAGTTGAATTTATGGGACAGAGGATTGAAAGGTTTGTACTGACATGTTTAAAACCCTCTTTTAAAAAGTGGCATATTGCATCGTTCCATTTAAGTGTTCACACCACAGACTGAAACATAATCTGTTTACTGAAAAAACAACTTTTTATTGCTCCGTGAATAATTTCCCATTGAAAAAGAAAACAATGTACAGTATTTTAGTGCTTCATGAAACATCTGGAAATTTTTTTCAGTTGCTAAAGCTATGAAGAATTTGCATCCACATTCAAACTACAGGTTTTTAATTCAACACAGAACAACTTCAAATGTGCAACTGAGCCAACCTAAATGTGTTCCAAAGGCCCACTGAGCACACTCAGAGAAACAAAGCCACACATCCACTGCAAGGCAAGTCTGGTTTCACAGAGAATCCATTGGGGGTGTTTTGCCTCTTTGTCCTCGGGCTTCTGAAGGCTGTGTAAAGTACATTATATTGGTTGGGTTTATACCAGCTACTCTAACAATTAAACCCCAATCTCAGTGGCTTAGCATAATGGAAGATTATTTTTTCTTGCTCACCTAAGTATCCAGAGTGGGTGCACCAGGCCAATATACAGCTTCCACACGGAGGTACGAAGACCCTGCCTGCTGGCATCCGTGTGTCTGCCACATTTAACAAGGCTCTGGGCAACTAGGGGAAAATGTGGAGCCTGGGGGCAGTGCCCATTATGAGGCTCACGTCTCATTGCCTAGAACTCAATCACATGACCAAAGAAACAGCAAAAAAGGAGGCAGCAACTGCAGAGTAGCTAACCCAGGAAGGAAAAGAAAGAGGTGTAGCAAATAGTTAACCACTCCTTAGATCCTGGCCAGTGTTTTACAATAGTAACTTTTCCCCTCAGTTTCAACATGCACAGCTCTTAATCAAAACAACTTATCCAAACCCTCTCAGGAGCTCTAGTAAAGTACCCCACTACAGGCATTAAGATATTTCTGAGGTGAGTAACAAGTACAAAAAACCATGTGACTTAGACACACTTCCTGGTCTCAGCTCCTAAGCCTTATGAAAGTTATGAAATGGTAGTGATGATGAAAACAGCAAAGTAACCAGTTCGAACTCTGGAAAACAATGCAAGTTTTGAAGGCCAGATCCCTTTTTGTGTTTCCTTCCTTTTTATTTTTTCCCCAAAAGATTTATTTCTTCCCCCTGGAGCTTCATGCAAATTTATGACTCAGGTGCTGTTTGTAAAAACATCTTTGCACGGTTGCTTAAATGCTAGTGTGCAGGTACATTATTTAGACTTTAAAATGATGCACTGATAAAAGCCATTTTCTCTCAAGAACAGGTCCACCTAGAAGAAATTAACACATAAACACTGAGATCATGTGTGCATTCTTCTGTTTCCACTCTATACTCCTTCTTTTGCCCCAACTAACATGAATGGCTCTTCTCTGTTACCATCAGATGCCACCCTACTTAATCTCCTGAGGACAAGGGTCTGTTTACATATCAGCCTTGAGGGGCTGTGGGGAAAAAGGAACTCTTCTCCACTGTTGGTGGGACTGTAGACTGGTACATATCAGCCTCCTCTATTAGACTATAAATTACACGAAGAAAGAGACCCTATATCCCTGTTCATCCCTAGTGCATGCCACAGTGTACAGCTCCTAACGGGTGCTTGCTAAATATCTGTAGAATAAGTTCTTGTTGAATGCAAGTTAGAAAAAGATAAACTCCACAGACATCAAAAGAGCCAAAGCTACTAGTGCCTAAAAGAGAAAGTTCTTGTTGAATGCAAGTTAGAAAAAGATAAACTCCACAGACATCAAAAGAGCCAAAGCTACTAGTGCCTAAAAGAGAAAGAATCACACATCTAGCTCCAAGGAGGTAAGGAAGGGGAAATTATTTTCTGAAGCATTTCAAGTGGGGTGTAAAAGAAGGGTAGAGTTACAGCAAGCACAATCTCTGAGGTGGCAGAGACTCAGCCTGTGTAAATGTTTGGGAAAAAAAAGCAAAGATCTGCCTTAACAATAATTAGTATTCTGGTTCATCGTGTACCTAACACATGTGAAGAGAGGGCTAGAGACAGGCATGGAAAGGGGAGTTGTGGCCATTTTAGAAAGGATTTTGACTCTCATGATCTGTGGACCACGGAGAGCTAGGAGAAGTCTTGGTACAGAGAGGATGAATCTCCCAAGTAGGTAGAGAATGTAATGTGCTGGTGGAGGAAAGTAGAAAGACCTCTTGGAAGGTATGATAACCACCCAGGCGAACAGCAGAGCCCTACTTAGGAGGAATAAAGTGAGGGCTGAGACAGGAGAATTTCCTGGCAGAGGTCAGAGGGGAAACATAGCTTGTAACAGCCAGTCAGATTTAAGAAACTAGGCCTGATGGAAGAAATAAGATAAGTAGAAAAGATATAAAGAAAATTGTAATTTAAACACTGTGCTTTTAAGAGAACTACATCTTTGAGACACAATCAAAGGTACCCAAAGTTACCATGCCTTTCTCCCCACTTCCAAGCTACTCACCCCTAATTCCTAAGAGTCTTAAAAGATAACAATATGCTTGTAAATAGGGCCTGTGTCTTTCTTCTCTAAATCGAGACCACTGATTTCTTCCAATAGTATAAATTCACAAATTTACAGACTTCTTTCCTCAAAGAAAAAAGCAATATCAAATGGTTACTGTATCTCTAAACTTCAAACACATGCAGATGGTTTGCATTCTAACCCAGTCCACTAATTGGTAGCCCGATGGACAAGAGGAATATACAGACTGGATTCTTATGTTAGGGACGCTCTGAGGACCACAAAAATACCTCCAGGCCCAGATCATAATGCACCTCACTTCTCAAGTGCCTACATTCTTTCCTGAGTGTGTGCTTCTTGGCTTCTGCTGAATAATCTGCCTCTGCCTCCCTGAAATGCTTTTCGGTATGAAAGTCAGTGAACCTGCTTGTGGAGGGGGGTCAAGCTGAGATCCCCATCTTCTCTTTGGGGAGATATCCTCAAACCCCCATCCAGTGACAGAACCAGAGAGACGGAAGTGCAAGGTCAGTACAAATATGGTGCTACCACTCAAGGGAAAAGGAATTTGGAGAAGGGCTGAAGGGATGATTGGGGGAAAGTAAATAGTTTTGAGACACTGAGCTTTAGGAGAGGCAGGGCAGGGAGCTGGGAAAGTGGGACATAGACTGATGGGGCTGACAGGAAGCTGAGAAGGCAAGGCTGTGAGGCAGGGACTTAACAGCAGGGAGGAGGGCCATTTGGTCTAGGTATTGTGATCTTTAAACTATTCAAACAGGGACTCTTAACATTGCCTCTAAATAAATGCTATGGCCTGGATGCCCCACAAAATTCATGTGTTAACTGAATCTCTCTCGAGGTGGTATTAACAATGGGGCTTTAGGGAAGTATTAAGTCATGAGAACTTCACTCTCGAGAAAGGTTAAATGCTTTGTCAAAGAGCTAGCATTTGGCTTTCTTTGCCTTTCTGTTTTCCCACCAAGTAAGGACACAGCATTCATCCCTCAGAGGATACAGCAACAAGCTAACATCTTGAAGCCAGACTGGGTTTTCACCATACACCATACCTACTAGTGATGTGATCTCCAACTTTATATCCTTGGAACCTGTGAGAAACAAATTTTCGTTCTTTATCAATTACCCAGTCTCAGGTACTTTGTCAGAGCAGTACCAACAGACTGAGACAATGAGTATGTATACTCATTGAATTCATATAGTGTTGAAAGCTTGATAAATACAGACTTTGGAAATGTACCACATTTTTGCGTCCCTACTAGGATATTTATTCATTCTTCCAATATGCATGGTAACTTTTGAAAAATAGAAATGTCATCTGAGAAGTTTGGCTGGGGTTCACTCATAAAGTCCACCTATCTTCAACTGTAGCAATCTTTCCATTAAATAATGAAAAGTTTCCATCAGTTGTCACTGTGCTACCTGCTCATCTGCCTGCCTACCTGAGGACCAGAATGCTGTCCTGCTTAGTCAGAATCCCAATAGCTAGTCTGACCTCTGCCAAAGAAAAAGCAACTCAAAAATAACTTGGGAAGAATAGTAAGCAAAAAGAAACCCATGTATACTGAGGTTATAACTGTAGCCATTAAAGAAGGTAAAGACTTTATGGAAGAAATAAAATTATCTTTCTTTCAAAAAGGCAACAAAGGAAGTCTTGTAGCAATAGCAATGATACTTAAGACATGGCAGTTCTTAAATGCAAGCCAGGCACCATCTTTTGTGTGAAGCATCCCCGACATTAACAGGTAAGTTCTGTTCAACTTGGTGTTGGAGTATGGGGTGAAGAGATGGCAAATATCAAAGGGAATGCCAACCTTCATCTTTTTAACACCTTGGATTCCTCTTTTGGACCCATAGGGAGAGTCTCCTCCAGAGAAACTCTCAACCACTTTTACAACTCCTCGCTGCCTTTGGTGCCTAAGTAAGTACTCATGCAGAGAGATGAAGTCAAGATGTGGGAGATTTAAGCAGATTTGAAGTGAAGATAAAGCAATCCTGAAGTTTTTTTTTTTTTCTTCCTCCATTAAATCCTGGGCAGATTGCTTCAAGAAGAAAGAAAAACACATTGCCCAATTATGATAAGAATATTCTTTTGACACACCTGTTTTACTTCTTAAAGCTGACTTTGATGACCTTCATTTTACTTATGCTATGGTATAAATTTTCACTGAGATCGTTATCTCATCCTGACACCAATTAGCACATGAGTTTCAGCAGAAGAATCTGTGGCAATTTAATCCATACCTTCGAAGAAAAGGAAACGCTAATCGAAATGAAGACTGTCCCAAAAACCAATTGAACAGGTGTGCATTTCCATAATGGCTGTACAATTCAGCAACGAAGTGGTGTTTGCTGCTTTCACTTGTGAACTGAATTAGTAATCTTCACATGCCCTGTCCCGGTGATTGAAATAAATTACTTTGTTAAATTGTGAAGCAGGTTGACCCATCTGTTGGCCCATGAATGTTCAGATTCTCAGAGGGTTTATTATTCCAAATAATGACTGCCATATGCAGCGGTAAACAGTTCCTTTAAAACTGACTAAAGGATTTGGAGCTACTTTTGAAGGCAATTTATAAAGCTATTCATGTTCCCCTAAAAGAATCTGCCCTTCAACTAAACTTCTAGAAAAGTCATCTTGATCAGTTAATCCTGGTGGAGACATCTCGTCCTCTTTGGAGAGGAAAGAGAAAGCAGAGAGCAGAAACACACCTTCCAGGAGCACCTACTATGCGTCAGGTGCAGCACATTTGCCTGCACTGCTGTGAGGAGCCTCCCTACAACTGTGTGAGTCTGTCATTATTATTCCAGAGAAAACGGAGGGGTCAGGGAAGGGACGTGGCCCATCGCAAAACAACCACCATGTCACAGAACCGGGAGTGGAGTTCAGTCCAGCTGACTCCAGGACAAACTGTGCTACCAGAGCCTCTGATGGAAAGCGTTTAGCTTGAGAGGTGCACTGAGGATTCTGTGCATTCACAATTTAGACCCCAAAGTGGGAAAGTACTTATGCTTGTGTTCTGATTCTGCTTGGCTTTTCTTCTCTAAACCGAGAAGCCCTGTTCATCCCTTCCTGAAATTCCCTTTTATGGAGGACAGGACACGGCTTTGAACTCCTATTGGCAAGAAACTGATAGGAATATTTTAAAGACAAATACCTACAGGTCCTCTTTTCAGATGTACCTTTCTTTGCCTTAGATCATCTTCGTCTTCAAATCCCTGCGGAGGATGTGTGCTCTGTACACACAGTCCATAAACCGCTCCGACCACGGCCCAAGCCATGATTTGTTCATGATGTTCACAGTGACTCGCTGTGACTAGGTTACAGATGTTAAATTGCTGATGGATGGCCCATGGCCAGCACATGGTCGGCTCTTCTGGTATTCAACTGCGGTATTAATCATGTGTGGAAAGGTATTTTCCCCCTCTGTGAAAAATGAAATGGCTAATATACAGTATGGAATGAGTGCCCTGGAACAATTCCTTTTCTTAACGGGAAAAGAATAAAGCTATTAAAAGAATAAACTCCTGTATGTGACATGATGACAGTGGGATTTTTTGACAAGCTAAATGAATAAGCTCCCTCTCCTTTGATTTATGCTGGCGCAGAGTCGTTCAAAGCTTCAAAAGGCAGAGAGCACATTTGGAGATGCCAGTGGTCTTCACTCTCTTTGTTTCAAGGGAGTGAGAGGTTGATATTGGGCCAGAGGCAAGCATTTGACAGGCGGGGAACTAAAGAGGTCAGGGCCCTAAGTGCTCAGTCACAGAGCGGAGAAGGGGCGCCTTGGGGGACTGCCAAACCCTTTGGTTGAAGCTGGCTACCCTCATTTCAGCAGCCCTGAGGCACCTCAGCATGGGCCCAGCCAGGCCCTGCCTCTGCAGTGGGTCTCATCCCAAGACCAGAGGAAATCAGACCTGTTTCTTTGCTTGATTCCCAAGAAAGGATCTAAAAATTAGGATTGTTGTGATTGCTTCTCGGCCTTTTGGCTAAGATCAAGTGTAAAAATTAAGATTGTTCTTCACCTGCCACAAAGATGGAGCCAGAAAGAAACACAGCCCACATGAAGAGCCTTAGAGAAGGCTTAATATGTAAAAATAAATCCCTGACAGAGTGTACTGAACAACAGAGAGGATCACCTAGGTAACGTCCATTGAGGCAAAACTTGTAATTAATTATGTATTTTGTTTATTTAAGTTAAGAGCATATATACATGTATCAAAACATTACATCCTACTCCATAGGTAGACACAATTACTATGTATCAATTAAAAGCAGCAAAAAAGAAAGACAAAACATAAGATGAATCCAAATTCAGAAATGTTTGACAAAATAACCAGCCAGTACTATCCAAAAATCAGGAGGAACGGTTATCAGATGGGACTAGATAGGGAAAGAAAACAACAAACAATGTGAGGTCATAGACTGAATCTTGGACCAGATAAAGGGCATAATGGGACAAGGAAGATTTGATTAATTGATAGTAGTTAACTATTAATGGGTAGATTGGTTTAGCAATGTTCTATCAATATTCATTACCCGGTTACAGATCATTGTACTCTTGTCACTTATGAGGCTGATATTTAGAGAAGTCTTTGTACCATTTCTCCAACTTTATTGGTAAGGCTGAAATTATTTCTGAATGAAATATTTTTTTAAAGATGTTGATGCAGAAAGGTCCATGATAAAAAGAAGCAACACAGTGCTCACTGTTCTTCCACTCTTAGTTCTTTAAGCTATTTCTTCAGATTATTGCCCACGTATAACTGAATACTATACTTGAAATACTATTTTATGATTTATTAATTTTACACAACAATGACTGTTTTCCTACTATACTGAATGAAAATTTAGATTACTTTCTCCAGTCCTCTCTGCTCTATCCTATTCTTTTTTTTTTTTTCCCCTTTTTTTCCAGTACTGGAGATTAAACCTAGGGCTTCCACCCTAAGCTATATTCCCAGTCCTCTGGTTTTTATGTTTCATTCTGAGACAAGACAAGGCCTTGTTAAATTGCTCATTTGCCCAAGCCAGTTTGAACTTTCGATCCTCCTGCTTCAGCTTCCCTGAGTGCTGAGATTAGAGACATGTGCTACCACACACAGACTCCTATTCTTTTTTAATTTCTATTTTGAAATAATTTTCAAATTGAAGAAAGTTGAGAAGACCATAAAGTTCCCAATTACCCTTCACTCATATCTCCTTCATGTTAATATCTTAGCTAACCATAGTACAATTATCAAAATTAAGAAATTAACATTAGCAACATGCTGTTAATTAAACTACAAATTATATTGGGATTTCTCTATCTTTCCACTATGGAACTTCACCCAAGATACCACACCATATTTAGTTGTCATCTCTGCTTAGTCCCCTTTGGTCTGTGACAGCTCCTCTATTTTTCCTTGTGTTTATTGACCTTGACATGTTTGAAAACTGCTGGTCAAAAAAAATCTGTAGACTGTCCATTCATTTGAGTGTGTCTGATGGTTTCTCAGGATTAGACTGAGTTATAGGTTTTTGGAAGGAACATCACAGAGGTGACGTGCCCCTTACAACATTTCAAGGGTATAGTATCAGTATGTCTTACTGCTTGTGAAGTGAACCTTGATCACTTGATTAAAGAAATGTCTGTTTCTTCAAGGAAATGTTACTAATTTTCCCTTTTTCATTAGAAGCAAGTCACTAAATCCAGCCTATGCTCAAGGAGAGATCAATTAAACTCCAATTCCTAGAGCAAGTAATACAAAAAGAATCTGTAGACACATGTTAAAA
>RJWM01000855.1:0-184340 GCA_004363535.1 Dasyprocta punctata | reverse complement strand
TAGGGAACTGGAAGGCTGGGTGATGTAGGAAATTTCTTTCTCTCAAAAATGTCCGGACTCCTATCTGGGGGACCAGAAAGAGGGTACAGGTTTGGTCCTCCCTGTGCTGAGCTCTGACCCTTAGGAGGCCCGTGCTCACTTAGCCTCACCGGGTCTTCACTCTCCGGTCCCTAGGGCAGAGGTAATATCTTTGCCTGATCATCACCAGTGCTGTCGCAGCCCAATGCCACCGGAAGGCGCTTTGTGGATAGTAAGGTGCTACAAAATGTAAGTGGTTTAATTAAATTTTCTTTCACTGAGAACACTGTCACACATTCACACAAGTGGGGGAAACACAGCTGAGCCATTTCACAGCCACTCAGATGGCCACAGAAAACAAGCTACCCGAAAACAAACGCGGAGGAGGACGTGCGCAGAGGGGCCAGTTTCGAGTGGGACCCGGAGAAGGGAGGGCTCTGCCACAGGCCCGAGCTGCTGCGCCAACCGCCTGCCACTGTGGCCGTGTGATCCAGCAGATCAGCGGGACTGGAAGGGGCAGCAGCAGGTAGGGATGCGGCCTGGAGTCCCTGGCAGCCCCCACAGGTAAACTGCCATGCAGACTGTTAGGATTTTGGAGCAAGGTTTGGCCGTCATCTGCGGACAACTGCTCTCCCTTTGAAAAGCAGCTCTTGCCCTGCTCCTGGGCGTCAGTGAGATATGCACACTTGGCTGTGGAACCCCAGTTTACCTGAGGAGCAGACCTGCTCAGCACAAACTGGGTGCTGTTTGACCCCCCGAGTCATAAAGCCCGACATGCACAGCAGCAATCCATCATCCAGCGGAAGTGGCATATTTGTGTTCAGGCCCAAGCAGGTCTGCAAGACACAAGTAAGTACATGAAGCAGTGGCCCAAATGCCCCTGGTCCCTACAGCTGCTATACTGCCTTCTGTCCCCAGCCAGTGGCCTCACAGAGGGTCCACTATAATCAGTGGACAGAGGAAGAGGAGCCAGGTGGTCCTGCACTTTACACAAGCACCACCCGAAATGGCCAGCTGCAGGTCTCCCCAGGACACCCCTGAAGGACCGCGGTGAAGAGAGATCTTCGCAGTGGGCAGAACTCGAGGCAGCGCGCCTGTTTGTACATTTTGCCTGGGTGAAAACAGAAGTGGCCAGGAGTGTGACTATATCCTGATTCCCGGGCTGTCACCTACAGCCTGGCTTGATGGTCAGAGATACGGGAGGGAAATGAATGGATAATTGGTGATAAAGACTTTATGGGAGTATGGACATGAGCAGATCTCTCACACAGGCAAAGGATGTGAAGACACTTGCGTCCCGTGTACAAGCTCAACAAAAGGTGACCTCAACAGGAATTTAACAATCAAGTGGCTAGGATGACCCCTTCTGTGGCTAGCAGTCAACCTCTTTCCTCAGCTGTCATCTACGACAATTACCCACTGGCCATGGTCCAGGGACGGAGGCTATGCATGGGCTTAGCAACATGGGCTTCCACTCACCAAGGCTGCCCTGGCTGCAGCCACCGCTGAGGGCCCAGCCAGCCAGCAGCAGAAACCAACGAGAGTCCCTGGTACGGTACTGTTCCCCAGGGTAATCAGCCTATGACCTGACGGCAGGTTGATTATATTGGGCCACTTCAATCATGGAGGGGCAGCGCTTTGTCCCTACTGGGATAGAGACTTATTCTGTGGGTTAATTTGCCTTTCCTGCATGTACTGCTGCTGCCAAAACTACCATTCATTGTGAAATTAATCATCTACCATCATGGCATTCCTAGTAGCGTTGCTTCTGACCAAGGAACGCATTTCATGGCCAAAAAGTGTAGCAAAGGCTCACACTCGAGGAATTCACTGCTCTCACCGTATTCTCCATCACCAAGAAGCAACTGGATTGAAAGAAGAGTGGAATGGACTTTTAAAGATACAAGTACAGTACTGGCTAGGTGACAGTAACTTGCAGGGCTGGGGCAAGGTTCTCCAGGAGGCTGGATATGATACTCAGATTCTTCCCTGCCAAAGACTCACAGGTTTAGGAATCAGAGGGCAGAAAGGGAATAGTACCACTCACCATTACCCCTAGGCACCCACTAGGTAAACATTTGCTTCCTGTTCCTATGACCTTACTCTCTGGTGACCTAGAAGTCTCAGCTTTGAAAGGGAGATTTCTACAAGGAGACACAACAGTGATTTCACTGAACTGGAAGGTAAGATTTTCTCTGCTTTTTTGGGCTCCTCATGCCTCTGAATCAACAGATTAAAAAGAGAGTTATAGCAGGTGTGATTGATCTAGACTACCAAGGGAAATTGGACTGAAATTCCACAGTGGATTTAAGGAAGAGTGTGTTTGGAGTACAGAAGACTCCTTAGCATCTCCTACTATTACCATGCCCTGCAGTTACCGTCAGTGGAAAACCATAAGAACATGATCCAGGCAAGAGGACAAATGGCCCAGTATCTTCAGGAATGCAGTTACAGGTTTCTAGCCGGGTAAAGAACCCTGACCTGCTGAAGTGCTTGTTACCAAGTGGGTAGTGGAATAAGGTAGTTATAAACATCAACTATGCCCACATGACCAGTTACAAAAACAGGACTGTAACTGCATAAGTATTCTTTTCTATTTCGTGACTATTCTTGTGCATATATCCACATATAGTAAGCAAATATCTCTTGCTTTCTTTTTGCATTCTTACAACATGTAACATAACATGATTGTCTTACTATTGGGATTTAAGTATTGTTTAATCCACATTATAGTATTTAAGATCTGTGATGTCAGGAGAAGAATAAGCATCACCCAAGTAAAAGCTTCACTTCCTGTTTTGGACAGGGAGTCAGTGCATTTCCAGTTATATACAGGACAGTTCTATCATGGTGTATAGAATATGAACTTGCTATTGTTTTATCCAGATTAAGTGTATTTGAGGCAGTGTGTTTTGTTGTTCAAAGTGATTTTGAATTAAAAAATGCCTAGCAAATTCATAAAGCACATTTCTGGGGCATCTGTGGGGCTGTCTTCGGAGGTGATTGGCACGTTGGCCTGCAAGCTGAGGGTGGAAGCCCCTCCCCAACTGTGGGTGACAAGACCCAGTAGCCTTGCAGCCTGATGGAAAGAAAGGAGAAGACAGAAGTCAGCCTGCACTTGAAAAGCTCCACCGTGCTCGAGCCAGTGCATCTTCTGCTGTTGCCATCGCAGGTGGACATCAGACTCCAGCTTCCTCGGGCTTTCAACAGGGACTCACACCAGCGATGCTCCACGGAGCCTCCAGGCCTTCAGCGTTGGTCTACGCAGCATCCTTGATCCTTCTTGTCCTACAGTTTCCAGCTTCTTGGACTGAGCAGCTATTGGGTCTCCTGTCTCTGCAGCATGGAGACCATCATCGTGGACCATACTCCCATGATCTGTAAGCCTACCTAATAAGCCCCCTTACATATATATATGTATGTATATATATATATAATTTTTTCTAATACTTCTGTTTCTCTGAAGAACCCTCATACACTGAAGCAAAACACAGTCGGGGTATGGCAGTACACTCTTTAATCCCAGCACTCAGGAGGATCGTTGTGAGTTCAAGGCCAGCCTGAACTGCATAGTGAAACCTTGTCGCAAAAAAATACAGCCGGGAATTCAGCTTAGTGGCCTAAGCACTTGTCTGGCAGGTGCAAGGTCGTGAGTCTGATCTCTGGTATGAAAAAGAAAAGAAAGAATAAAACACAAAATTCTTATAGGACTCAGCAATTAAATGCCAAAAAATGCCAAGAGTTTGGCTCAGCAGCTTAAGCGCCTGCCCTGGCAGGTGTGAGGTTGTGAGTTCGATCCCCAGTGCCACAAAAAAAAAAAAAAAAAAGCCAAAAAACTTGCTCAAGAAAAATAAAACCTTTTGAGAGAAGACACATATGATTGTCCATAGCAGCATTATTCATATTACAAAAAAACTGGGAACAATTTGCTCATCAAACAGGAAGTGGATAAACAATTGTACCCATGCAGTGGAACACTACTTAGCAATGAGAAACACTGCACTGCTGATCCATGCTCTGTCACAGAACAACCCCAGGACAGTAGGTGGGGGGCACCAGCAGTAACAGAAGAAGTACCTCCAAATAGCTGCTCATAAAAGCAAAAAAGATAACAGCAAAATCATCAAAATCAACTTGTTCACCACTCTGGAGATTAACCAAAGACTTACAACAATCTTGTATATTTTTATTCAAGGAAAAATGTTGAATTTCAGACAATCACTGAGTTTCTGTGTCATTCTATTCCTAAAACTCTCTGTCCAGCTGTGCAGTCATGAGAATCAGCAGCTCCTGTAAGAAAAAACTGCAGCATTACAACCATTGGAGAGAAACAAGGAATTTGGAGCCCTCCAAGGGTCTCATTCCCAGGGAAGCGTGACTACTTGACCTGAAGAGGAGTTTCCTGGCAATCTCTACTCATGGGATTTACATGTATGTGCTTGCCCTCAGACCTGACTTTTACTGAAATGTCCTGTTCTCCAGGGTTGTTGTAGCTCTCCATTGTTTAAACACGCAACTGTCTGAGAGGCAGTAGTATCAGTTGGTGCTACCACAAGGCTGACCAGAAAGTTTCAAGGAAAATGTTACTGAGTGAGATGTGCATAGAGGGGTTTGAAAAGCTCTGATAGTATTTTTTGTTGATTATCAGGTTGTGTATAGGGTTTGCAAAAGACAATGAAAGGCCTCAGAAGGTCCTAAACTCTCACCTTAGAGCTTAAGGCTTTGACCAACTCAGAAGTGAACATTAAGGCAGAATTTTAAACTGGCTGAGAGCAGAAATCATCTTCCCAGATGCACAGAGAGCACCTGGGCAGAGATGGGGAGATCTTCTCCAGACACTTAAGGACATTTCATTGCCATCAATAGCTGACTACTAAGCTAGCAAATACAAATTATGTATTTACCTAAGAAAAGTCACTAAACAAATAACTACCAGCAATAATCACAAACACCAAGGAGGGAACAGAATTTGATTTACAGAGTAACAATATTATGTAATTTAAAATGTCCAGTTTTCAGCAAGCAATCATTACCCATGGAAAGAAATAGGATATTTAACTTAATAGACAAAGATTTAATCAGCTATTTTAAATATAGTCAAAGAAATCAAGGAACCCACATCTAAAAAACTAAACCAAAATATGGTCTTGCCAAAGAGAGAATATGAAGAAAGCTGTAGATATTATAAAAAGGATCCCAATAAAAAGACTGGAGTTGAAAAATATAATAATGGAAATGAAAACTGCAATAGAGAAGCTTGGCCATAGATTTGAATAGGCAAAATAAAGAACCAGGATATATGAATACAAATTGAAATTATCTATAGGAGGAACACTAAGGAAAACAAAGGAAAATTAACCAGAACATATGAATACAAATTGAAATAATCTATAGGAGAGAAACCAAGGAAAACAGGAAAATTAATCAGGACATATGAATACGAATTGAAATTAGACATAGGAGGAACACTAAGGAAAACAAAGGTTCTGTGGGACCAGCAGGTGTGTAAACACATGTATCATAGAACTACTACGATAAGAGGAGCGAATAGGAGACCAGAAAAAAATTATTGAAAGAAATATTGGCTAGAAACTTGCCCAAATTGATGAATTACATTAATCTACACATCCAATCAGCTCAACAAACTCCAACTAGCATAAAATCAAAGATATTCATGCCTAAATACACTGTAATCAAAGTGTCAAATGCTAAAGAAAGAGAGAATTTTGAAAGAAGGAAGACAGGATATTTGTCACAGAAGAAATCCTCAGTAAGATTAACAACCAACTTCTCATCTGAAACCTGGGCACCAAAAAGCAGTGGGGGAACACACTCCATCCTAAAAGACAAGAACTGCTAACCTAGCAAAACATCCTTCAGAAATGAGTAGAAATCAGCAATACATTTTCCAATAGCTTAGGTATGGTCTTGGCTACTTTTCTCTCATTGCTGGGACAAAATATCCGACACCCAAAATGAAGGAAAGAAAGGTTTATTTAGCTCACTGTTTGTGAAGGTTTCAGTCCATAATCAGCTGGCTCCAAGGCAGGGTGGCATGGCACTGGGACAACACTTCAAGGCAGCAGCAGCAAAAGCAGTCAGAGCAAAAGGAGGGCACAGCAAGCCTTTTTTCCTCCCTCATATGGTATGCAGGCCTTCCCCCACCCCCCCAGGGCAGGTGTAGCACTCACAAAATCTCTGTGCCCTCCTCTTGCACAGGATGAGGATATTTACCAAGTAAACCCTGGTTCCCTACTGGATCTGTTAGTTAAACTTCTAAACTTCTCAGGTTGACACAATGTATCAATCATAGCAGGTGTCTACACACATTTAGCAATATGTAAAAACATAGGGGACCTTTTTTTATAAAACATAAAAAGGCTCCAATATTAACTGTATATACTTAGTAAATTTTGATATTGAGCAAAAGATTTTGCCACATCTTTAGTTTAATCTTTTTTTTTTTTTGGTACCAAGAATTGAACTCAGGACCTTGCGCTTGCCAGCGACTGCTTTACCACTGAGCTAAATTCCCAGCTTTAGTTTAATGTAGACACTATTTCAGAAGGTATATTGTGAACATCATCAAAATTATTTCAAGTCATAGAAGAAATTTAGAAGTTCACCCACCAATGGTTTTCACAAAATCTCCAGAGAAAATGAATTAAGGCAATGTATTATCCTGATTCAAGTATTTTTTACCTAAGATCAAAATCAGATGTTTTTGTTCATTGTCTTGCAGCCCTATAATTTCCTCAAAAATGTGTTTGTATATTTAATTCACATAGTGACACAATTTTAGCGATCCTGTTTGAAATAGTTGTACTAACACAGTTAGAAATGTTTTCTGTCCCTGAATACACACACACACACACACACACACACACACACACACTATATTTGTTTTTGATCACTTTCTACCTAAACGAAAAGCAACTGAGTTGACAGTAACCCGATTTGATTATAAAGCAGCTGATAAACTCTTTTTAAAATGCCTCAGCCTTTGTTGATTTATTGTCTATGTTTTCACAGCAGTAAATTTGAATTCTGAAGCTGCCCCAGATTATAACGTTACCATTATTGAAGATCTTGAGCCAGGTCTGGTGCTTTCCTTATGCCTAATTTTCCCAACAGCCCACAGGTAGACATCATTATTGTACCCATGTTGTAGATGAATGACACAAAGATCAAGTAGAAAAATGATCAGGCTACGGTCTGAGCCAGACCACCAAACCACAGTGAGAAAATAAGAGGATTTAATTCTGGAATTTGCCTTGCATATGGCTGACGCCTCTGAATCGCCTCTCAGAGACCCCAGTGGTCTCCCTGTCACAGAGCTGACACCTCCTGCCCTGAGCTGACCCTTGGCTTCTGGCGTCCCTGGCTCCTCCCTCAGTGGCACAGCCCCTCCTCCTGCCTTCAAACTCTTCCTCCTGCCTCCTTCCCGCCGGGCCACCTTCACCACTGGGTTCCTGGCCTCTTGCTTCACTCTGCTGCTCCCCGATAAAGGTGGAGACCTGCAGAGATCGTTGCAAGCTACTTTATCTTTATTCATTCCTCTCTCCTCTGACTCAGCCTACCTCTGTGGAGCATCTGCTGTGAACCAGCACTGGCGGGGCATTCGGATCTGGCAGTAAGCAAGAGAGCCAGCCTCAAGCAGGTGACCTGACACGGGTGACACCATGGTCCCTTGCCGCTGAGAAACTCCCAGAAAGGAGAAGCAGGCAGTGCCATGGTGAAGCACGGCTGAGAAACCCCCCAGCCTGGGGCAGGGAAGAAGGGCCGCTGCTCAGGGCCAGTTTCCCGAGGAAGCAACATTTACGCTGACAGGTGAAGGATGGGCGGAAGGGGTCAAGTGGAAGAGAATCATGCTGGCAAAGGCTCCGTGAAGGAGGGAAGAGCTTTTGCACATAGGAAGGGGACTGAGAGATGAAGGGAGGAGGAAGAGGAGAAGAAGAATTAAAATGTGTGATATGTGCGCACCAACGTTATGTACTGCAAACGCATACTAGTAAAAATCAAAAATAAGGAAAGCAGATAAGAAGGCCCCTAACAAGTAAGTCGGGCATTTCCAAAAAGCTTGGGAAAGGACAAAGCCAAGACGGGAGGCTAGAAATCCAGCGAGGCCAGAGTCACGCAGCGCCTCCCTGGCTGCAGCCAGGGCTGTGTATGTTCCCCAAAGTGCGCAGTCCCTGGAGGCTCTGAGCAGAGGAACGGCACCGTCTCATTTTCTTAAGGATGCTACAGTGAGAAGAGGTGGGGGCGGGGATTTAGCTGCCTGGCAAGTGCAGGGTCCTAAGTTCGGTTCCCAGTACAAAAACCAAAAAAGAAAGGAAAGAAGAGAAGAGAGAAGAAAAGAAAAAGAAGAGATTGGGGAGTAGCAGTGTTGGGAAACCACAAGCATTTCTGATCTGGCTTCCTTCTATAACCTTTAAATATTTTCTTCACTTACGTTTTTGCTCTTTCATAACGAGGCTGACATGATCTTCTTCCCCTCAATATTTTTATTGCATTTTTTAAAAATCCAAGAGTAATGCACAATTATATACTCATCATAAAAATTATTTTAAGCATAAAATAAAAAATGAGCATCTACATTGGTTCTCCACCATGAAGCACTTCATGAAAGTGAGGGTTGATCTAGATCCTATGTTTATGAAAATACAAGTCAAAGTGTCAAATGGAAAATGTTCTCATCAGGATGTTTGGGGCCATTTACTTATAAATGTAAGCCTGTCTTTATTAAGGATAGTTATACTATGGTAGGCAGTTAGCTAGGCGTCTGCAGCCTAAGGGACAAAGGAGGCAAATAAAGAGCATGCTTTGCTGGTGATAGCTAAGCAAATACACAAAGACCCCAATGTTTAATACATGTACAACCACTTGTTGTGTCTGAGACCTGGAGTGACCCCCACAGAACACAATGGCATCTTTTTATTTATTTTTTTTTATTTAATGTTCTTTATTTTTTTAAGAGAAAAAAAAACACATATAAGAAAGACAAAAAGCAAAAGAGACAAACAAATGAGAACAGCAAATCCACATCAGTGACATTATAGGTTTACAAAACAAGATGATAGGAACTTGTCAATGGTTGCAATGCTGAGTATCGTTACCGTCAACACGGTTGTTTACACAACGGCATCTTGATCCCATTCTTCCCAATAGCTGGCCACCTGGCTGTCTGTCTGCAAAACAAGGCACGCAGCCTTGCTGGGTTCCATGGTCCATGCCCAGGGACACCAAAAAGGGAAACATTCTTTTAACATGTTCACAACAGGGCAGTAATACGTGTGTCTCACCGCTGGGCATCTTGAGCCAGCAGGGGTACATGCATGACTGTCCTGTGCATGACTGTACCACTTCGACCCCTAGCAGTGTAAGCCACCCAGTGGAGCAGTCAAGCACGTACCACTGGTGGTTCAGATTGGCAGGAACCACTAAAGACCCTCCCTCTCTGAGCAGAGACCTGACTCAGATTCTCACGCCTAAGACCCCTGAGAGAACCCCGGCCACTGGAAAGGAACAAAGAAGATATTTTCGAGACATGAACTTCTAAAGTAACCACCAAAGAAAATGTCAATAAGCATCGTAATTCCCTGAACCCTGAGAGTGACCCATGGGTGCATAAAAAAGTGTCCAAATGCACACTTAGTGCAGATGTCTTGGTGACACTGCCTGTGTTCTCACTCCAGGGCACGATTCTCTACAACAAATGCAACCTGTACTTCTGCACGACCACCTGTGTGACTCGGCTGAAGTCTTCCATCAAGGGCACAAAAGAACCAAGGATCAAGGACGGATTAGCTGTTCATCGCCGCACCAGGACCTAGCTTCCCAGGGATAGCTATGCTGGCAGACTACCACAGGACTACCACAGGGATTTTTTGTTGAGTGTGTTTCATGTTCTCAAGATATTTGAGAGTGTGATACATTTGCTTCAAATATATTGTAGATGTTGCGAAAGGAAATGGTATTGACTGGGTGACCTGCTCTATTAGTCTGCTCGGGTTACCATCAGAATCCCCACAGGGAGGTGTAGGGGGAAGGGTTAGAACAGAAATTTAAATAAAAGATCGATAATAGGAAACAGGACGCAAATGGAAAGGGGCTGAAGATGGAGGAAAGGAACAGGGAAAGTGAAAGGAATTAGGATGTGTTATGTGTATGGATCAACTCCCGGGCTGAATGTCACCACGATGCACTCCAAACATGCACCACCACAAATTTAAATTTAAATTAAAAAATAATGGCAACTTATTTCTCACAGCTCCGGAGGGTGGAATTCCAAGATCCTGTGCCAGCACGCTGGGTTCCTGGCCAGGGCTTCCGCTGCCGATTTCATACAGCCGCCCTCTCACTGTGGCTTTGCACGGAATTTTCCCTATGTCCCTGGAGACAGAGACCTCTGGTGTCTTTTCCACGTCCCATAAGAACAACATCAAATGAGGACTCGGTCTTACGACCACCTTGACCCTTAGTGACTGCTTCATGTCCTATAGCCCTGTAGACTAGAGCTTCAACCTTTGGGGACTGAGAGGACACTGCTCAGTCCGCAGAAGCTGCTTTCTTTTCATCTCGGCCTTGGCGTGCATCTTTCTCCTTCTGGACTGCCAGACTGGGACATGAAATGGGCCTCTGTGACTGGCCCTCGAGCTCTCTTACCCAAAACACTGACTCGAAGGGTCAGACTTCAGCTGGCCAGGTGAGGATTAAAGCTGGGCATGGTGACCACCAGCCTTAGATGTCCATCACCCGTGCACTGAGGCCGGCAGACACAGCAATCAGGACGGCGCCCGACCTGGAGCCAGGACAAGGCACAGCATGACAAGGAGTTCTGGGGTCCCTGGCCCACGTCGGACCCCACATGCCTGGAACCTCAACTTCCACTTCTGAATGAGTTTTCAGTTGAACACACCACATAGCGCTGTCAAGCGTCTTCAAATCCTGCCTTCGCCCTCCCTGGAGCCCACCCACCAGGGGCAGGGGCAGCGGGGGCAGAGTGTGCACCCCAGTCGTGGGGCTGGCGCCCCCACCGAAGGCTCAGAAGGGGATCAGTCTGAGCCTCAAAGTCTCCCTCCAACCTTCGCTCCTTCTGTTTACCATCCGTCAACATGTCTTGAATGTAGAGTTCATTAAAACCAGGGACATTTGCCTGCCCGGATTCATCAGATGGAATTTTTTAAAGGGGTAAGGCTCGGTATTGTATAATGAATAATCTAGGTAGTTTCTCTTCTAGGAGATATGAGTGAAACACTACCAAGTGAAATTAAATTAAAGGGAAAGAATTGAAAAGATTAAAAGCACGGGTGAACTGCTGAGGGCTTCTGCCCCAGAGCAGGAAGGGAAGATTGCCTGGACCGCACGGGCGCCAGCCGGGGCCCCAGGGCAGAGCTCTGGCCATGGAGGTTTTTAAAATCACTTTTATATTACTATTTGATCCAGATTTTGCATGAAAAATTCACCTAAAAATTTAAATGGGAGCAAAGATAATATTTTCTTTCACAATTTCAAGATAGTGTTTTCATTTTATCTCAATTTTTTTTCTTTTAAATTTTTCCATCCCCCACCCAGTTTTCATTGATCGTCCCAGTTCCTTGGAGCTGTGAAATTGGATCTCCTCTCTGAGGTGTTACGTGTGGACCTCTCTAACCTTGCTGACCTATTGTATCTTCTTTCTAATAGTGAATTATTAAGGAGTAAGGAGGTCAAGACAGTGACTGGAGGAGAAGAGTAGCGAACTATAATAATGGCATTTGTGTTTACCTGTGATAATGTTTCCGTGTCCTGTGGTTGGGACAGATGGATCATGCTATGTGTCCACAGATGTATATGATACGATGTGATATCACACAGTACAGTGTCACTGCCCTAAAGCCCTCAGCGGCCCACACTCCACCCCTCCCTGCCCCCACCCCATGACGACCACTGTGCTCTTCGCTGTCTCCGCAGCGTAATGGCTTACAGATGGAATCACACTGGGGGTGGACTTCTTTCACTTAACGATATGCATTTCAGGTTCATCCAGGTCTTTGCATGGCTTGGTAGTGCATTTCTTTTTTAGTGCCCAGTGATATCCCACTGTCTGGATGCACCATGGTTTACCTGTTCATACATCAGAAAGCATCTTGGTTACTTGCAAGTTTCCAATTATGAATAAAGCTGCTATCAACATCCATGTGCAGGTTTTATGTTTGCTATCTTTAAAAATTTTTATTTAGAGTCTGTCGGTATAATTCACTGATGGAGCACTTGCCAAGCATGTTCAAGGACCTGGGTTTGATCGCCAGCGTCTCACACACACACACACACACACACACACACACACACTTTTACATCTAGCGTTGTCATCAGAGGTCATGGCTGTTATGATATTAACCTTTCAGCATCCTTCATGACACAAAGCAGCCATGCAGATGCTCCACAGGTGCTAGAAAGATATGTTTTGTGTCTGTTAAGTCGGTCATTCAGGAAGTCCTCCCACAAAATACTAGTAGGGAGTGGGGAGGTATGGCAGAGAAGAAAAGGCCAAGAGTGAGTGCAACCTCAGCACAGAGGACTGGAGGAAGTGGCCGCAGTCGAATCCCACAGGAGGAGGCTGTGTACAGGTCGTCCCGCAGAGCCAGGGCCCACACAGACGGTGACTGCAGGAGCAGCCACCCAGCTGATCAAGACCAGACAAGGCCAGCAGGCCTGGTTCTCACCGTGGGAAGCACATACCTCTGCCCCTCCGCAGCACACACCCGCCCGGCGTGCACTCACATATGTGGTAAAAAGGAGTGTGACACCCTCTGAGAACATGGTCCACTAGAACTACGTGTATTTGAGTTGGTGTACATTCACATAGCCACACACAGATATGTACATACTGTTGTACATATAACACAGCTAACAAATACGGCATTCTCACATGCATAATGTGCACACATATTCATACACTATACACCATAATATATTTTCAAAGAAGTGATAATTGCAGTAGTTCAGCTTGCTCTATCGGTTGCTAACAGGCAAGCTCACAAATCTCCAGCTATTGTCGGAATTAATTTACTTCTTATTTATAATTTTGTAAGTTGCTGCTTTGAATGTTTTGAAGCTATATGTTTAGGTGCATGCTATGCTCATGGGAAATTATCTGTTCTATTTGCATCTTCACTTGGTTATTCTTCACTAAGTTCTACCCTACACTGATTTCCCCTATCCTCAGCAGACTGTCGGTCTTTTGACACAAGTCGTCCATGATGACCAGGTGTCTGGCACAGCTGAGCATTTAGTTCGACTCTTGCTGTGTGTCCTGGTGAGGCCTCCTGTCCTCTGAGACCACAGATCCTAGTGTTACGACAGACAAGAGACACAGATTTCCAGAGTCTAAGAGAGTCATGCTAAGTAAGACTACTCCTGTTTTTAAGCTTTGGTCCTCAAAGTCATTTATCCCATCTTTTAGAGACATAGTACCATAAAATAGTTGTTGCTTCACGGTACATACTGCATCCTGAAAACTAGGGCCGTGACGATGGTAAAAATACACAGACCCAGAGCTGCAAGGGAAATAATTGCCTGAGGGCCCAACTGCTGAGCTCTAGAGTCACTGCTGTGCTTACCCCAGAGCCCCTTTCCCATCTCCACTCTGGTGCTGCTAGAGCCTCTTCTGCCCTCCGATGGGTCATCACGTGCAACGCAAAGATCCTCGATCTCTGAGCCCCCTCCCCTAAGTGTATCTGCATGGTGCTTCCCTGGGACCTCTTGTCCTGGGTTTTCCAGTCTCACTGTTTTTCAGGGCCCTGTCCAACCAATCAAGTCATTTGCCACTGCCCACGAGTCTGAGCTTTTCTGTACTTTGATCATCTCTTTCTCTTTCCAAAGTGGGTGACCTGTTACACTGCCCAACTCTGCCCACCTGGAAGATTTCCCCTCACTACTGTCTTTTGGGTCACTCCTCCCCTAAGCACAACTGGAATACAGGACAAATCCATTTTGGGGTCACACCAGAATCCTGAGCTGGGCCACCCAAGACTCAACCCTATAAATTTTTCTCTTCTTTAACTGAGCCAGGCGATCCTCCCCCCACTTATGCCATAGGTGTGAATGAGGAAGAAGTATTTTTACACCTTTGGAGGTGACTGACCCTCTTCATGGGCTCACTCTCTGGACCTCCTGAAGCCTGATCCTGAGTGTACTATTTTTATCTTACAGTGGGTTACTTGGGGGCCCTCTGAGCATCAACTTCAAATGAGTGATTCCAGTCATCTGCACTTCATGTCCCCTAGATTTTCATTTCTACCAGGGCCATTACCTGACCCAGGTTACTTTTTGGATAGCTTATACTTCCTGCTACAGATGTCATAGACTTAGACAGACGGGTCGAGGATCCTAGGGATCTTTTATGGGTTGTATTGTGTCCGGCCCCAAATGGAATCTATTGAAACCCTAACCCTCAGCACCTCAGAATGCTACTTTATTTGGAAATAAGGTCATTGCAAATATAATTAGCTAAGGTGAGGTTTCCCTAATCCAGTATGATGTATCTTTTTATCATACTGGATTAGGGGAATTTGGACAAAAACTTAGCACAAAGAGATGTTATGTAAAGATGAAAGCAGAGATAAGAGTGCTTCCACCAGCCAAGGGATGTCAAAGATTCCCAGAAGCCACCAGGGGAGAGACCTAGAACAGATTCTCCCTCACAGTGCCTTGATTTTGGACTTCCAGTGTCCACAGCTAAGAGATGACAAATTTCTACTGCTTAAGCAGCCAGCTGTGGGACTTCCCAGCAAGTAACCCTAATCTATGCTCCCTGCCTTCTGTTGGTGGGCACTGGACCCCAAAGCAGGATCATACCTGGAAGTCCAGCAAGGGGTCCTGACTTGTCAATGTAGTAGCTGACCCTGCGAGATGTGCTAGGTGGCTTTCATTGTGACCAAATACCTGACACACACACATAAAAGGAAATGTTTATTTTGGTTTGTGACTTCAAAGGTTTGAATTATCACAAGGCAGAAACATCACAGTGGAAGGCTGCAGTGGAGAAAAGTTACTCAGATGATGGCAGCCAGGAAGCATAGAGCAGGAAGGCCAGAGAGGGGGAGCTGGGGACCAGACGTCGTCCCCAAGTCACACCCCGTGACCCACTGCCTTCAACTCGGCCCACCTCTTGTTCCCATCAGCTCCCAATAATGCCATTGAGTTATGATCCCATTGATGAATTCATCCACTTGGTGACATTAGAGCCCCCATGAACCACTTTCCAAAAGCCCATCCTCTAATATGAGACTTTGGGGGGATATCTAAGATCTAGCCCAGATCACCAGGTTTCTACACAACTCATCTTGATCGCTTAGAACCACCAATGAAGTGTCCTTGCGGGATGCTCTTCTCTGTAGACAGGAGGAGCACCATGCTCTGCGAGCCATTTTCACAGAGCACCATCCCCGGATCGCCTGACGGTGCTGCCACGACGCCTTCCCTCTCACAGCGGGGTGCTGTCCCCAGTCCCTTCCATCAGCCCAGCAGGTCGGTTACACCACAGCCCAATTCCTCAGAGGCTGCTTTCAGTCTTGCCTGCAGAGCACAACACTACGGGGCTTCCCAGTGACGCAGGGGTCCACCTCGCCAACCTCATCCCCACCACCGAGGGGAATGGGCCACTTCCTAACGCCCTGGAGTGCACAGTTCAAGGGTGGGATTGGTGATCTCACAGGATGTATTCAGCCTGGCAACCAGCACAGCTCCTTGAGTCTTTTGACTTTTCTTTTTCATCCTCCACCTTAGCTCTGGAGTTTCTACTTCTTTTAAGGCAGGCCTTCGTTTCTCCTCCCAGTTTGCAAGAGCCATCGTGGCAGTGTATCAGGGCTGATCCCTGGGGCTGCCGCCACGGCATGAAGTTTGGGGACAGGGAGCCTGGCCTTATTCCTCCCGCCGTATGTCCCACGTCCTCTCATGCCACACCTCATGCCACACCTTCAGGATCTGTGAGGCAGACTCCCCTGGTTCCTTCTGGAATTATTGATCAGACCCTCTAGCTTTTTTGTTCACAATACATTTCCCACTTGGGTCATACTAAAGTTTGACCTAAGTGTGTTACCCCACTTTCTGTTGCTATAATAAAATATCAGGGACCAGGTAATCTTTAAGGAGCAGAATGGTTTTTGGCTGGGAGGTTCAAGTATATGACACTGGCACGTGCTCGGCACTTGGCAGGAGCTTCTTGCCGCGTGCAGCATGGCGGACAGCATCAGACCGTGAGAGAGAGCAAGTGCGCTGCTCTGGTCCCTTCTCCATGTAAAGGGATTTGCGCCATCATGAGGTCCCCGCCATCATGACCTCATGTAACCCAAATTACCTCCCGAAGGACTTTGAGCTCCTAAGACACGGGCTCCCGGTGACATACCCAGACTACAGCACCGGGTTGATGGTCTGGTGGCCAAGAAGCAGGGTGGCAATGGAGTCTGATGGGACGGCATTGTCCTGCGCCGCTGTCCTGGGAGGCAGCTGTCTTCCTCCAGGCCTCAGCAGAGCTCCCAGGAAGAGGGGAACGGGTATTATCGTCTAACCGGTCAGACGGGAGCCCTTGCAGGCTGTCGGGAAAGCCCGAGTCACAGGAGTTCCCGGAGTACCTGCACATCCTTGCTGGGAACACCAAGCATCAGGGCCTGGCCCTCCTTGATCCAGGCTGTTTACCAGGGCTGAGCTCGTGGTGAGCACCCCCGAGGGCTGAGCAAATGCTCCCCCACCCCGCTAGCTCCCCCTCGCTATGAAAGGGGTGAAGTCCCAAGCTCAGCGCGCCTGTCTTGTAACCGGGCCCACTGCATGTGCAGGTGCCCCTCCGAGGCCCTCCATGCCCTGCTGCCGGAATCTGAGGGCGGGGGAAGGCTGCGGACCAGCGCTAAGCTCCGGCTCCTGCCCCAGCTGCGAGGAATAAAGCGCTACCTCCGACCCGAGGGTCTGTGTCTTACGCTGGCATCCACGAGGCTGGGCAAGTGGATCTGTGAATGAAACAGATTCCCAGACTGCACAATCCTTCATAAGGGGCCAAGGGACCCCTACCCTGACACTGCCACTCTGTGTCCGAGGTCCAACTCCTGCTTGTCCTCTCCCATTCCCAGCACTGCCTCTGCACTGACCTACGTCCCCTTCCCCCTTTATTTTTCACTTTGAGACAGGCTCTTTTGAAATTGCTAAATTACATAGGCTGGGATCAAATCTGTAATCCTCCTGCCTCAGCCTCCCAGAGCACCGGGATTATAGGCATGTATCACCACACCCAGCTAAAGCATTTTTCCTTGAAGCAAAAATTTAAATTTTCCTTAGTAAAAAATAGCAAATGCAGTCTGGGTGTGGTGGTGCATGCCTGTAATCCCAGCACTCAGGGGGCTGAGGCAGAAGGATTCCATGAGTTTGAGGCCAGCCTGAACCATATAGTGAAACCCTGCCTCAAAAAAAGACCAAAAAATAAAACAAACAAATTCCGGTAAGGAGAACAATGTGGAGTTTCCACAAAATGGTACAAATAGGATGACCGGCGGTTGTGATTTGTGTCTAGATGCCCCTCACACAGTTATGGGGGGCAGGCCTTTCAGAGGTGGCCAAATCTACAGTTCGTGATTGACTCATGGTCCAATACTGGTGTTAAGGTTGTGAGTGCTACACCTGCCCTAGGGCGGGTAGCCTGCATACAGTATAAGGAACAGAGAGAGGTTTGACCCTTCTCTCTCGTGTTGCTTCTGCTGTCTTCCACTGCCATGAATGGCTGCCCCTCTACCATGTGCCACACACCCTTGGAGCAAGCCGGTTATGGACTGAAACCTCTACAGCTGTGAGCTAAATAAACCTTTCTTCCTTTAATTTTGGGCATTGGGTATTCTGTCTCAGCAATGGGAGAAAAGTAACCAAGACACCAGCTACATCACAGCTGGGCATCTATCAAAAGGAAGCAAAGCCAGTCTGAGAGAGTATCTGTACCCCCATGTTCATCGCAGCAGTATTCAAAGTAGCCAAGAAGTGGAATTAACCGACATAGCCATCAATGGACAAGTGGCCTTTGGGAGTGTAGTATTTGTCCATGGTGGAATATTACTTACCAAAAGAAAAAGAAACGAATTCTGTATCCCACGCTAAGGTGGACGAACCTGGGGGAAGAACCTGACGCTGTGTGAGATGAGACAGGCACGGAAAGACGTGTGGGCCACGGCTTCGTTCCCATGGAGTGAAAACAAGGCGACTTTAGAGAAGTAGGGAGCAGAGGAGCAATGATGGCAGAGGCCAGGCGGATGGGAGGTCTGGGCAGAGGAGACGGAGTGGATAAGAGGTATACACAGGAGGAACAGGTTGTGGCAAAGGATCATACAAAACAAGATTACAGGTACGATACCAAGGTGTATATTTCAAAGCAGTTAGAAGACCCTGAATGTTCCCACCACAAAGAACTGATAAATACTGAGGTGAAAGGTATGCTAATTGCCCTGACTTAGTCACTACACAGTGTACACGTTTATGAGAACATATTGCCCAGCATGGTGGCGCATGCCTGTAATCCTAGCACTTCGGAGGCTGAGGCAGGAGGATTGCTGCAACGCCAGTCTGGACTACATAGTGAGTTTAGGACCAGGATCAGGCCGAACTACTTAGTGGGACCCTGTCTTAAAATACTGAAAAAAAAAAGGAAGGAAAGAAAGAAAAGGAAAGATACCATAACAATAAGCAAGTAAAATTAAGTTAATTATTTTTTATTGTAACAAAATTAAAAGTTGGAGATAAGAATAGTTGCAGTCTTTTTTTTTATAGTGGGAAAACCATTTTCTCTGTGTCTAAACAGGGATAATGTTAAAAACACTCACCAGCAAGTGTGGCACAGCTCCCCTCAGAAGGGAGCACGGCAGAGGCCTGGGTTTCCTGTGCACCCTGTGGGGTTGGAGGGCTGCGGTGCCAGCTGGGATCCGGGAGCGGGGTACAGGTAGCGGGCAGGTCAGCACAGCGATAGTTTTCCGACAACCAAACAGCGTCTGCTGTCCTGGCTTGAATATAGGACCTGAACAGCGCATTTTTCAAACATGTGAAGTCATCCCGCCCTTAATTTGGTGGGCTACTTTTTTCAGTTCAACAATATATTATAGCCGGGCACACAGCCTAGTGGCACAGCACCTGCCTCGCAAGCGCAAGGTCCTGAGTTCCATTCCTGGTACCAAAATAAACAAACAAACAAAAACAAAATAATATATTGTAAGCATTTTCCCACAAAGGACATTTTCTATGCTTATCTCTTGGTTTCCAGAAAGGATTTGAGGCAACTGGGTTTTGAATCAGAGTAAGAGTGTCGAGGCACAAATGCTTTACACTTTAGAAAGTTCTTTTGAACAACTTGCCTTGTAATGTGAATTCTTCTCCCTTCGGTGGGGACAGGGGCCCTGTCTGCTTGGATCACCGCTGCATCCTTCAGAGAGAAGCAAGCATCTGTGGAATAAATGGGGCAAAGGAACAGTCTATGTGCACCAAGAAAACAAGGTGCAAAGTGCTGACTTACGCTTCTAAATCATAATCACATAGGGAAGCAAAACTAACTGTCTTTTAAAGTAGCATTTCCAATACACCCAGCTCTCTGGCAATCTGTCTCAGTATTTCCACCTGTCCAGCACACACGGGGTCATCATTTTAGGTTTTCTAAATGGGTTTCACATAGACCCTTTCAGGAGTAATGATCACTGGCTACGTATGTCTTGGTACTGCAGTGAGACTGACATAGAACAGAAGAAATAAAAAGAGGTAGAAAGGAGACAAGAAGACCGTAGCTTTAAGGAAATGGTAGTTTTTGAGAAACTATAGCTTTAAGACATAATCATGCATTTTTTTTTTTTTTTGAGACAGGATCTTGCTACGTAGCCCAGGCTGGCCTTGAATCACTGTGATCCTCCTGCCTCAGCCTCCTGAGTGCTGGGATTACAGGTGTGCACCACCACACCCAGTTCAAAACATAACTGAATTCACTCAGTTACCCATGCCTTCATTCCCAGGATGTGTTTCTCTTCAGGGGCCATCAATCCCCAATTCCTAGGACTCTTAAAGATGAATTCCAAAAATTATATCAAAGATTTCCATTTTCAAAAGAAACTATACATAAACAAAAGTATTAAGTGGGTACCACACCTCTAAACATCCAACACTACAAATGGTTTGCATTCTAACCTAGTTGATAAAGCCAGGTTTTGTTTTAACCCCACCAAAAGAAACAATCTCACTTTAGGATTAAAAAAAAAAAAAAAGCAAATAAACAACAGATGCCTGCGACATGATAAAAGATTCAAAGAATGTCCTTAGGCACAGCATCCTGGATGGCATATCCTAAGGACAACCCGAGACACACACAAACCCCCAACTGCGGACCACTGTGTGTCTCAGCCCAACCACCCTCCGCGTGAGTCCTGCCCCGGGTTCACCTCCTGAGCCCGCCCTACGCCTCACCAGCGCCTCTGGAAGTCCTTGTCTGCAGTGACACAGCTCCAGAGCTTGCCACTGTTGGGCTAATGTCCCCATCACCTCCAAGGATGTGTCCCTCCCGTGACACATCCACCAGCCAAGGTGCAGCATAAAACAGTGACTTCTCATTTATTCTAACTTACAGCTGAGCTCGCTAGGATGAGGATCGTACTACCTCAGTTTCTGCCTGCAGCCACTAAATTCCATTTCTGTTGCTATAACAGAACCCTAGAATTATTTTTCTTGCAACTAGTTCTCCGGTCTTTTGTGCCTTCTGCCTTTTCAGTCTCCCTCTACTCACTCATCTGAGCTCACACCTTGCTGGTTTTAAATCATCTTGATGTTTGTAAGTACAATGGTATCAGTTATCCTGTATCATGAAATCATAAGCTCAGTTTGGAACATAGAAAACTTTTATTTTTTAAATTTTAAGAGAGTATTTTGCTATTATTATTCAAGAAAAATCTCAGATTTGCTTCCAGTACACACAGCAATGTAGAGGCAGAGTTTTGCTAGAAAGCAAAGTTTTCTACTAGATTTAGTGCATGCTGGCCAAGCCTTCCTGTTTTCTCCTTTATAACCCTTTTCTTTGTTTTGGGGGTTTTAGAAATGCCACAAAGGAAAGTGTACCTGCTTGATCAGGCGCGTCACCTTTGAAATTCCTGAGCTCTGTGAACCAAGAGCCAAGGCTACCTTAAATGTTTATGCAGCACTATTGAAAACCTGCTAGGGGAACTTCAGACCCTGGTGCCAGGTTCTCCTTCTGAAGCGCCGAGCCTTTTATCTGACTTGTTTGAGAGGACTTCTCAGGGATGTTCGCTTCCTGATTTCTGTCCCAGTTGTTCGAGGAAATCTCTGAAAGCCTGTGCCTGCTGAGCCCAAGGGTGAGCCCTGCCAAAGTCAATACACGCCACTTTTCCTTTGCCCTGAGTGCATTTACAAGGGCTTCCAGGCTAGATTCCTTCATGCAGGTGGGGCGGTGGGGAAACAGCTTTCATCTCGAGTGCTTTGTGGAGAGTGAAACACGAAGAAGCAGAGTGTCCACTTTCAGACTTTACCGGATCCTTTCTTTAATTGGAATAAACCTTGAAGAGAAATGGAAAGACAAAATACATACATATATATATATATATATATATATATATATATATATTAGAGCATATTGGTGCAAAGCTGGGTTCCCTTGCACTGTTAGTTTTTATTCCCTTTGCTCTTAATACTGAGCTTTGCAGTCCTTGTGCTTGGACAATGGCTACTCCTGCTATGAAGAGGGAGGGAGTGGAATGAGAAGAGCTTGATTGCCATGTCTCTCATCTAGCAGCTCTGTGGAGGAGAAGGTGCTTGTCTTAGTTACTTTTCACTCGTTGCTGAGACAAAACACCTGCCCAAAATTAGGGAAGGAAAGATTTATTCCTTACAGTTCTCGAGAGTTTCAGTCCATATTCAGTTGGGTCCGGCACGGTGGGGTAGCCATTCATGGCCGCCACCAAACAAGGTGAATCGGCCAGAGAGAGAGAGAAAAGAGAAGACACGCCACCCTTACTCTGTATGTCGGCTCCACCCCTTGGCGGGTGCGGCACTCACATTGCCAATCCCAGCATTAGACAACAAACCAATCATGAACGCCAGACTTAGCCCTGTCCAAATTACATGAGGCCTTGTGGGGGACACAGGATCAAACCCATAACAGTGCTCCAGAGACACACAAGAGGATGAACCAATGAGTCTGTGGACGAGATTCTAGGACTGATATGAATTTGAGGGGCTCTGTGCTTCAGTTGTCACCCTTATTTCTCTGGGCTGTGAAACAAGTATGCCAAACTGGAGGATACCATCCTTTAAATGGGGTACTTGTGGCCTTTGTCAATATGATGCTCATTCAGTCCTTTTTTAAAGAATTAAAAAAAAACTTTTTTTAAAAGCCCAGCTCGGCACCCTTATAAAAGAGGCCCAGAAAGCCAGCTGTGTGAAGGCGTCATCTAGGAGCAGAGAGCAGACCCTCAGCAAACACTGTCACTGCTGGCACCACAGCCTCGGACTTCCAGCTCCCAGAACTCTGCAAAAACAAATTTCTGATGTTTATAAAGCACACAGCTTCTGGTATTTCATAGCAGCCTTGATTAGACTGAGATGAAATCAACACATTACCCCAATTGACTCTACTTCTTGCTTGCATGTTCTCGGTCCCTTTACTGGCCATTAGTGTGCTCATAAGCAGGGGCACCCACCTGGGTACAACTGTGCTGGGCACAGTGAAGTGGCAGCCACAGTACTCAGTTTCTACCCTGAGACACGTTTCTCTTTGCTGAGACAAAATACTCAGCACCCCAAGTCAAAGGAGGAAAGGTTTATTGTAGCTCACAGTTTGCAGAGGTTTCAGTTCATAGTTGGCCGGTTCCCAGACAGCGTGGGACGGCAGAGGAACATCGCAGAGGAGAAAAATTCATGGCGAGCAGAAGGCAGCAGAGCAGTGAAAAAGCGGCAGCAGGTCTACATTCTTGCTGTCCCTTTATATCCATCCAGGGTTCCCGCCCAGGGTGGGTCTTCCTTTCATCCACACCCAGAACTGGTGCCAGGGCCACCAGTGGACAAATTCAGTAATCACACACCCTTGATCCCAGCATCACACACCCTAGATCCAGCCACCTCTGAAAAGCCCCACCTATGACCCTGTGAAGCTTTTGGGGGACAGCTAGACACAAGCCGTAACAGCAAACTAGGACCTTCAGTTATTTTATTGCCAGAATTTTTATGTTTACCAGCATTAGAGATTGAACTGAGGCCTTCATTCTGAGCTACCTCCCCAGCACTATTCTTAATTTTTTTTTTTTTTGAGACAGGGTCTCAACGAACTCCTCAGGCTGGGTTTAAATTTATGGTCTTCCTGCATCAGCCTCCTGGAGGGCTGGGATCACAAACATGTGGCACCATGCCTTCTCAGAACTTTTAAACTTCCTATTTTGCAATAATTTCTAACTTACAATAAAAGTGCTAAAATAGTAAAATAACTATCCCCATAACTCCTTTGCCTATTTTCACAAATGTTAATATGCCCCCATTTACTTGTGCCTTCTGTCTTACCCTGGGCAAGGGTGTGACCAAAGGGGAAAATTGTTAAATGAAAATTATGGAAGGCCAGTGTTGGGGACTGAGCTCCTGCACTAGGACCAGCAGATAGACCCAACCAAAATGGAGCCACTCATGCTAAATGCCCCAGTGTCTAACTGAAGGGTTAAAGAAGCAAGCATTTGAAAACAGATCCATTTTTCCTGACAACATCAGTGTCCATTCTGCTTAAGCCAGTCGGATAGGGAAGCCCTGCACTGGCCCTCACGGCGGGCTGACTGATGTTAACTGGCTCCCCAATCACTCTGCCCCCTCCTTCCCTCCTAGGCCCCCCACTCTCTATGCCCAGTGACTGCACTGCACTATTGAGTAGCACGGAAACTGCCTCAGCCTACAATCAAATTTGTCCCAATTTTGTCTTTTGATAGAAACAAAGGCTGAGACAAGACAAATTCCCTGAGGGCTAGCAAAATGGGACAAAAAGCACCAGTTTCTACCACAGGAAACCGAACCTCAGTGCTATAGTACCCACTCAAGGTCTAGCTCGCTAGTGGCCAGTGCGAACTTCCAAGCAAGGCCCCAGTCCTGCTCCAGCAGGGTGCCTGTGCTCAGGGACCCCAGGGTGAAAGGGGAGCCACTTGAAGGTCGTTGTTTGTTCAGCTTGGGAATGCTTTCTTTTTCTTTCTTTTTTTTTTTTTTTTTGGCCCCGGGGATCAAACTAACAATCTTGCACCTGCTAGGCAGGCACTTAAGCCACTGAGCCAAACTCCTGGCCCTAGTTTTTTGAGACAGGGTCGCACTATATAGCTCTGGCCGGCCTTGTGCTCACGTTGTAGCCCAAACCAACCTCGAATTCACAACACTCTGCCTGCCTCAGCCTCCCGAGTGCTAGGGGATGTTTTCATTGGAGCAAGTGTGGCATTGAACTGCTGGGTAAAGGATTTTCACACTTGGTTCATTTTCGAGTAAACACAGTGTTTACTGGTTTGTGTTTTAGGGAGATTAAATGGAACACTTAATCAACAGACACTCGAGCCCTTGCTCACCCAAGCATCGTCACCAGGTCAGCCCAGAGCTGACCAGGCTCCTCCTGGCAGCCACGTGGGGAGGCTGGGCAGGGCTGCTCCCTGTGCTCTTTGAAGGCCAGGCCTCTGTGGCTGGGAGATCAGAGGACTTGGGCCCCAGCTCTCAGGAACCCCCAGTGCACCCACCTGGAGTGCTCCACTGGGTCCCCACCACAATCCACGGTTAGACCTGGGATCTCAGGTCCTCTCCTGTGACCCCAGGTCTCAGGGCACCACCGTGGGACCTGGGGGGTCCCCTCTGGACTAGAGCTGTCAGCTTGCCTGGTGGGGGTTGGGGGTCTTCAGGTTCTCCCGGTAAGGGGAGAGGCCTCAGGGTGCTTCAGTGGTGTCTGAGGCCTTGGGTTCTCCGGCAGGATCTGGAGTCTCAGAATCCCCACGGGGTCTGAGGTTTCAGTCCCCCTCCAGGGATCTGGAGTCTTGAGGTTCCCACAATATCTGGGGTCTCGGGTCCTCCCACAGGGATCTAGAGTCTTGGGGTCACCACAGGGACTGAGGTCTCGGGTCCCCTCTCAGGCTTCTGGAGTCTTGAGTGTCCCTTGGGTGGATAGGGTCTCGGGTCTGTCACAGAGATCCGGGATCTCAGGACTCCAGAGATCTCGGGGTTCCCTTCGTGTTGGGGTCCCGTCACGGGAGCCGGGTCACCAAGGTGCTGAGCCAGGGAGGGTCCCCAGTGGCGCCCCAAAGTCACTCGCAAGGAGCTGGCGTGATGCCTGGGTCGGGGGTGACTGCGGTGTGGGGATTCGGAGCGCAGGGGCACTCAGGCCCCTGAGAGCCACCGGCTGGGACAGTGCCCCGACCCCCGCTGCCAGGCGAGCCCAGCGGCGACTCTAGTCGCCTCTCGGGAAGCCAAGGACCTCGGGGACGTCACCGCAACAGCTTCCTCCGAGGATTAAAGGGATCAGCGCCAGGCCAAGGGGGCGTGGCCGAGCAAGCCCCGCCCCGCCGCCGGACGTCCACGCCCCTTCCCCGTCTCACCCGCCGTGTGGCCGCGCCGCGGAGCCTCAAGGGAGGGGCGGGGCGCGCCCGTCTCGCGCATGCTCAGTGACGCCTGCCAGCCGCGGGCTAGCGCCGTCGCGCTCGCTGTCGCCGCGCGCCATGGCGGCCTCCGGCCCCGCTGTGCTGAAAGGTGAGGGGACTTCCCGTCCCGGCGCGCGGGGCGTCTGCGGGGCGCGGAGGACACGGGCGCGCTCCCGGGGGCGGGGGAGCGGGGCGCCGTCACCTCGCGGCCGTCGGGGAGGCCCGGGGTCCCCGCGCGCGCGCTCGGGGCCGCCGTGGGCGGGAGAGCGGGGCCGGGCCGGGCCGGAGAGCGGGGCCGCGGGACTCGGCCGTCGGGGAGGCTGGTTCCCGGCTCCGCCGCGGCGGCCGGTGAAGTGCGCGGGGCCGGCTTTGGCGCGGCTCCCGCTCCCGGCGGCACGCCTGGAACTTACCTGAGAGCGAGTTGTGAGAAGCTGCACGCCCGGGCGGGCCGGACCCACCTGTCGCAGCCGGGTTTTGTGGGGCCCGCGAGCTGAGAACGCTGTTTCCATCGTCAGGTGGTCAAATACAGTAACGAAGTGGAAGAATAACAAGCGAAAATTGGATCAGATTTTCTTCTCCTTAAAGAAAGTTTTCCTAGAGCTTAACGGTGCCGGCTTACTGCCCATGACTACCTTTTTGCTCTCTGCCTGTGAAGTTAAGGAGTTGGATGACTTGCCTGGCCCACAAAGCCTACAGTATTCTGTCCATGTCGCTTTACAGAAAGTCACTCCTGCCCTGGGATAGTTACACCTTGTTTAGGAGTTAGGGGAGAATATTAAATATTAGGGTTGTAAGCCAGAATGTATGTGAGTAAAGTTGTTCTTTACTTAAAATTTTATGTGCCACTAGTAGCACTGGTGCTCCTTTGAATATGTTTTTAGTAGAGGTTTCCGATTTACTTTCTAATATAAATAGAACAAGAGACAACCCCTTTGGACACGGGGTGCTGGGATTACCCCCGTGTATTTCACACTAATATCCTGTTTTCAGATGTGGTGGCCTATGTCGAAGTGTGGTCTTCCAATGGGACAGAAAATTACTCAAAGACATTTACAAACCAGCTTGTGGATATGGGGGCAAAGGTAAGACATTCCTTTTAATGTTGATACATAATGACAGTTTTCTGATAGGTGCAGAGATACATTTCCATCTTCTTATTTGGAACATTATTAATTAGAACAAGAAGGGCGTGGCCTTGGGTAAGTCAGTGGTGGAAGAAAAAGCAAAACTCGAATCTGAAGAATTGAGAGCTGTGGTGCCTGCAGAGCCGTTGGTCTTGCAGGCACTGAGTGACAAGGGAGACTCTGAGATGAAACCTGGGTTCTGTCCCAGGCTGTGTGAGTGTACCGGGCTGGTAATCACAGCAAGGAGCATGGTACCAGTTTCCAAGAGAGAGTCTGCGAATGTGTGCATATTGGGAACATCTCCTGGACATTCAGGGGGACAGATCTGGAACTCAGGCTGCCCAAGACTGGACCATAAGACGTGAGGTCAGGACCCCAGGGGTCAGACAAGGCCACGACTGTTGCTTTTGACCACTGGGGCATGGCTGGCAGGAAGGCTGAAGGAGGAGGCCTGTTGAGGGCTTAAAGGCAAGGAATGGGACGAAGGACCCCAGAAGGAGTGAGACAGGGAAGAATGGAGGACAGGGAGAAGGCAAGTGTGGAAGACGGTTACACCTGGTTCCATTATTATTTCTCATTATTTGACCGAGGCTTATCCCCCTACTGCCCACTGTTTTAGCATTTTTCTTCTGGTTGTACTGAAGGTTCATGGTGACGTACTTGGTGTGATGTTGTGTTCTTGTGCTGGGCCCGCGGTGGGTGGGAGAGTTATTCAGAACAAATGTCCTTTACTTTGAGAAAGTTTTCCATAACCATTTCTCTTGCAGTTCTTGTTCATTTTCTCTATTCCTGCATCACTCTGCCTTGTTGCTTGCTGCTGGTCTGAGTTTCTGTGTCCTCTTTGCCTTCCCATTTGTGCTCTGAGGCCAGGGCGATTTTCTCAACCTCATTGTCTAACATTTCTGTGGGTTTTGTCTTTTTACTTATGTCATTTTTTAGTTTCTAACAGCTGTTTAGATTTCTGATCCTTTTGAAAAGTGATCTCATCTTATCTCATGAGTCTGTCTCCTGAAAATACTCAGCACTTTCAGGGGGCCTTTTTTTTGGAGACAGGGTCTCACTATGTAGTCCAGGCTAGCCTTGAATTCACTATGTTGCCCTGGCTGACTTCAAATTCACCATGATCCCTCCTGCCTCAGCCTCCTGAATGCTGAGATTATAGGCATGCACCACCACACTTGTTTTAAGCACTTTAATTTTAATTAGATTTGTATTTCCTCTGTTGTCTGTTTCCTTGGGATTTCATGTTCTTTCTCTTTAGAGAGCTTTTCTTAAGTATCTTCAGGTGTCTGACTTGCTCCTCCTCTTTCTAACTGCTATACATGTGGTTCCTCTTATCCACTCTTCTGTTCTCTTTATCCTTGTGGGGCTGTGATCATGTTCTTTTCATCCCACTTCAAGCTTCTCCTGGAGGAATAGCACTAAGCGTGCGGCATGGCACCTCTACTAACTGGAGCAGGTCCGAGATGAATGTAATTATTGTAAGTCACAAACATACGCTAATAAAAAATGAGAAACTGGAGCAGATGTGTTTTTAGCAGTGTTACACATTTGCCAGAGTATTCCTTTGATGGGTTCTGAGACATGGAATGTTGGGTTGGGATTTTAAACATTTCTGTTGTGACATTTACTGAATGGTCCCTTTTTTGACCCATTGTGCATAAGAATCTGTGAGTAAATATTAATGTATATTTTGTTTTCTGCATTTTGTTTTCAGGTTTCAAAAACTTTTAACAAGCAAGTAACTCATGTCATCTTCAAAGACGGGTATCAGAGCACTTGGGACAAGGCCCAGAAGAGGGGGACAAAGCTTGTTTCAGTGCTCTGGGTTGAAAAGTAAGTGGCTGTTGTATTTTTTCCTGGAGTTATCTTGTATTGGTAGAAGCCTAGTGTTGATAGTTTGCACTGATCATAGAACCAGATGAGGCTTGATGTTTATCTTTTCCCTACCTCTCCCTGGGCAAGTAATTTATATCTTCTAGGCTTGGTGTCTGCCGGCACTACCTAATCCCACCCAGACGGCAGACGGACGTGGAGTGGTGGCCCTGGGAGCGCTTGGCCTGTGCAGGGGGTAGTAAAGAGTGCAGGGAAACAGAGTCACAGGTCACCTCCTGCTGCCACGCACAGTGCCCAAGACTGGGGCTCCCAGCAGAAAGTCCTCGGTAGAGCCACTTTCTCCTGAGGGTCTCTGGGTGGCTGGTAGACACTGCTGTCTTCTCACGTCCTCGCAGGGTGGTCCTCTGTTGTGTCTGTGTCCCAGTCTCCTCTTCTAACGAAGGCATTAATTCTAAAGGGTGTGGGCTCACACCAGTGACTTCCTTTTACCTCACTTTTCTCTCCAAATGCAGTTACATTCTGAGGTCCTGGGGGTTAGGACCTGTGAGTATAGGAATTTTGGGGACACAGGAAGGCTGAATGAGGTGGAGATTGAGGTCAGGGTGCTGTGGGCACCGTGTGGGGGCCTCGTGGGTGTGAAGCAGAAGGGGACTACTGAGAGCAGACGCCACAGAATGGTGGTGGGGAGCCTTGGAGTATCCAGGTTGGACCAGGGTGAAGGCCGTGCAGTGGATGGGGGTTGCTCAGGTCAGGGTGTGGTTTTGAAAGTCATGTCAAAGCCGGGTGTGGTGGTGCACACTTTTAATCCCAACATTCTGGAGGCTGAGGCAGGAGGATCATTGTGAGTTTGAGACCAGCCTGGGCTACAAAGTGAGTTCAAGGCCAGCCTGAACTGCATAGTTAGATCCTGTCTCAAAAAATAGGACTGGGGATTTAGCTCAGTGGCTAAGCACCTGTCTGGCAGGCGCAACGCTGTGAGTTCGATCCCTCGGTACCAAAAAAAAAAAAAAAAAAAAAGTGATGTTAAACCAGATTTCCTGAGGGTTTGGGTGTTTCTAGAGAAAGGAGCCAGAGGATGGTTTTACCGGGGACTGAGACTGGGAAAGCTTCGTCAGGACTGGGTCTGGGGAAATCAGTTTTGTTTGAACATGCTGAATGTCACAGGACAGTCCAGGGGATAGTGTAGGCCAGCAGGTGTTGGAGTTAGAAATGTGGGGATTGCCAGGCACAGATTTATTTAAAGGCAGAAAGCAGACAGACCTGATCCTTACTACTGGGGAAGAGAAGAGGTTTTAGGACTGAACACTCCTGAGTTTTAGGTTGAGGAAGAGACGGAGGAGTAGCACCAGACTGCTGATAACCAGGCCTTACTGTTAGTTTTCGGAAATTAATGGACCTTTGTATTTGGGAAAACACACTGATCTCTCAATGCTCCAACACAATACTTCTGACACCACATCGATGAATTTTTCTGAGGCAAGCACTTCTTCCGCCTGCTGTGCTCCAGCTTGGCATCCCTCAGTTCATCCCATTCTGAGCTCCCACGTGGGATCCCACGGAGTAAGCTTCAGTCTCATGGAACCCGCTCCTCGAGATGCCAATGGCAAGTCCAGGCTACGTCCCCCAGCTGGAAGTTGGGTTCCCGACCCCTCCTCGGGTTCAGGCATTTGCTGGAACAACTCACAGCCTTCGGGGGAGCGCTTCCTTCCCTTTCACTGGTGTGTTGTGAAGGAGCTCTCCTGGCAGCAGCCTCATAGAAGAGGGTGGGGCTGGGAGTGGCGCGCACAAGCTCTGTGCCCCCCCCACACACACGAGGTGGTCAGCAGTGCAGCCCCACCCTCTGCTGGGGACTGGTGGGTGGGATGGAAGCTCTGCCCTCTGGACCTCACTGACCATTCTGGAGGGTGCTATTGTGAATAACCAAAGACTCAACTCAGATATTTTCAAGGGTTTGGGGAGCTCTATGACTGGAACTGGGGGCAAAGACCAGCTATATTTCAGATTTCAACGTTTTTTACACCAGTTTGCATTCAAAACAGAGTCAGACAGAAGTGCAAGGGATTTCCACATCACCCAGTGCCCAGCGCCCTCTGCACCAGCGTCCCGCCAGCGCTGCGTCCTCTCCAGTCCAGGACCGAAGGCTGGGCCTTACTGTTTGCTGTGTGCACTCATTTATATTCACTTTATAGACCTGGTCCGCTGCCTTGCCAGCTGTGGATGTCAGGGACGATCACCTTCTCCAGGGGTCTCGTCCCATGGGTCCCTCACCAGAGACAGCCAGAAATGGGCTTCTGTGGCTTCCCACCTGGGGTCATCAGATCAGGGTGATGACACAGCAGGGGCAAGAGCAGGCCTTGGTGGAGCACTCTGGGAGGCTGAGTCAGGAGGACTGCAGGTTCAAGCCCAGCTTGGACAGTTTAGTGACATAGACTCTGTTATGTTTGTGTATGGATGCCCCCCCTCAAAGCCTCATGTGGGTCATGGGGGCACGTTTTTTGTAGGCAGCTGAATCTAGAGTTTGTGATTGGTTCCTTGTCTAGTGCTAGGACTGGTGGCATGAGTGCTATACCTGCCCAAGGAGGGTAGCCTGAATCCGATATAAAGGATGAAAATAGGCTTGCTCTTCTTCCCTTTTTGTTCTCATTGTTTTTGTTGTCTTCTGCTGCTGTAAGGGTTACCCCTCACTGTGCCACCCTGCCCTGGAGTCAGCTGACTGCAGTCTGTAACCTCCACAAACTATGAGCTAAATAAACCTTTCCTCCCTCAATTTTGGGTGTCAGGTATTTTGTCTTAACAATGAGAAAAAAGTCACCAAGACAGACTCAGTCTAAAAATAAAAAGTAAAGTCTGGGAATGTAGCTTGGAGTAAAGGACCTGGGTTCACTCATCAGTACCGCACACTAAAGCAAAAGATAGATTCTGATTTTTGGTCTAGGGGGTATTACCAGGAATCCAAATCAGGACCAGGACCTAATGCTTTCCAGGCAGGCAATGTACCCGACCCTCTTATTATTAAAAGATGTGACAAATGAGTGTATTGTTAGTGCAAATGACAGAAAGAGTTTCATAGCTTCCTATGATGTGGCTTTGGAGGGTGGGTGTTGTAGTAGAGGACTTCATATATGATTACACAACTAAAGCAAGGAGGAAAGTGGGTAAGTTAGCTTCATGTTACTGTATCGAAATACCTGAGACAATTGACTGATACAAAGTAAAGGAAGGAGGAAGGAGCAAGGGCTCATGGTCCCTTTGGGGAGCCTCCCCCCACCATGAGCCCTCCCTCAGGGCCCACCACCCAGATGGTGCCTCCCAGTAGTGTCACCTTGGGGACCAGACCTCCAGCATCTGGCCTTTGTGGGGCACTCACCCAAGCCGTAGCAGGAGAACTGTTTTATATGAAAATGAAAATTCTTGTTCCTCTTTGGAATTTGCATCTGCAAACGTGACTGGGAAGTCTATTGAGCCTGTAAGGATTTGCCAAGGGACCCTCACCGTGTTCTTGTAGCGTAGTTTTGTCTCTCCAGCCCCAGATCCTAAAGTGTGCTTAAATTTCATATTTCTGTAGTCTGAGCTGTTTGTCTCTTAGAACAAGGATGACCATCGTGTCGCTGCCCCTGCCACCCCCGACTGCAGGCATTCATTCCCCAGCAGAGGTTCCTGAGCAGTGTGTTCTGGGGCAGTTCACTGGGGCACAGCACTCGTGCCCTTTGGGGCCGTGTCCATTGCCATCCCTTGAGAGCTTGCTGGGAGGTTCTAGCAGGGGAGCACAGCTACTCCTGTACCCTTGATGAGGAAATGGTCCTCCTCTACTGAGAGTGGTCATCCTGTTTGACTGAGCAGGCGTGCAGCATTGAGGGGACACACGTGGAGTGGCGAGGGAGCATAGGGACACCCGTCTGGCCAGCCTGTCAGCCGAGTCAGCCCTGGTGATCAGCAGGGTGACAGGTGTCTCACATCCTCCTTTCCTGTTTCGGATTCTTTGATCTGTTGGCTTTTAAAGCTGAAGCACTTGGCATTTTAAAAATTTAAAAACTGTTTTAGTGATTAGTGGTTCTCATGTGTATTATTAACTTTTCTAAGTCTGCTTAGGGTTAATACACAGGTTGGCTATCCCATATCTGAAGTGCTTTGGACCAGGAGTGCTTCCAATTTTTGGATTCCTTTGGATTTTGGAATATTTGCAAAAACTCATCGTTCGAACACATCCCTAATTCAAAAATCTGAAATGCTCCAAAATCCAAACTTTTAAAGCTTTTTATGATGTACCTATACAACACTGAAAATGTTTCAGGCCTTGAGTTTTTAAATTAGGGATGCTTACCCTGTACCGCTTCATAAACAGAAGAACCAGGTACTTTGCACTTGCTCACAGGTGCCCTGCACTGTGTTAGAGTTGTCTCTGGTGTAATATCTGCCCACATTCAGAGGTCCACAAGATGGTGCTGTAATCTGTGCTTCAAGCAGTCATCTGTATTTTAAGTATGTTAGGAAAAAACAGTTTCTCATTGTTTATATGTTTCTGTTAGTCTTCTTTCATTCCTGAACATCTGAGTTTTCTCTGGTGCTTTTTGTGTGTGTGTGTGTCCTTTCAATGAATAGACGTTATTCTTGTAATAAGGGTGAGTAATTCTGTTTACTATTTTTTTCTTTTAATTGAAGTAAAAGTCACATATCACAAAATTCACTCTTTCAGTATATAAATTCAGTGTTTTGTAGTCTGTATATTCTGTTGACAGAGTTGTGCAAGCATCACTGCCACTGTGTGTTTCAGAACATTTCTTTAGCCAAGCAAGAAGCTGGATGCCGGTGAGGAATCACGTTTCATCCCTCCGGTGTCAGCCCCAGCGACTGCTGCTCTCCCTGCCTCTCTGTGGATGTGCCCCTTCTGGGCGTGGCCCATGAGTGGAGTCCTACACTCAGTGGCCTTTCATGTTGCTTCATAATCGGAAAGTTCGCCAATGTTGCAGCCTGTGACAGTACCACGTTCCCTTGTGAGGCTGAATAACATATCATTGTATGGGCATAACACATTTTGCTTATACATTAAGGAGTTGATGGTCACTTGGGTTATGCTTTTTGGCTGTTATGAATAATGCTGCTGTAAACAGTTTAGTATAATTTCGGTGTGAGTATGTATTTTCACTTCTTGAGTATATGTGGCCCTGCTGGGACATAGGGGAACTACAGCATGAATGCTTAGCTTTTTGAGGAACTGCTCAACTCTTCCAGAGTGGTTGCGTCATTATACGTTCCCAGCAGTGATGTCTGAGGGTTGTGATCGCTCAGCGTCCTCACCGACACTTGCTATCACTTGTTTTGACTAAAGCCTATGTAATGAGTGTGAGGTGGTGTCTCACTGTAGTTCTCTTTTGTATTTTCCTAATGGCTAATGATGTTGAGCAGCTTTTAATTGTTTTCTTAGCTGTTTGTTTTCTTTACAGAAACTTCTGTTCAGATATTTTGGTCTAATTTTTAAAGTTGGGTTATTAACATTTTGGTATTGTTATGAGAGTTCTTTATATATTCTGTATATAAGACTTTTGTTGCACTTATTTGCATACATTTTTCCCACTGAATTGCCTTTTCACTTTCTTGATAGTGTTCTCTGAAGTACAGGAGTTTTGAATTTTAATTAAATCCAGATCATCTATCTTTCCTTTTGTTGCTCGAGCTTAAGAAATCATCACATAATCTAGGGCACAAAGGTTTGCACCCAGGCCCTAAGAATTTGCAGACTTACCTCTCATGTAGGTTTGTGACCCTCTTTGAGTAAATCGTGGTGTGTAAGGTAGGGCTCCACCTTGGCTTCTTGTCTGTAGCCAACTAGCTGTGTCAGCACTGTTCCCTGTTTGCAGAGGTCGCGTTCTGTTCTCACCAAGGGGCTTGGTGCTCTGGTTGACCATTAGTTGGCCGTAGAGGTGTGATTCATTTCTGGACTGTCATTTCTGTTCAGTTGACCTATGTTAATCTTTGTCACTGCCACCCTATGTTTTTTTAAAAAATGATACTGGGAGGCCAGGGATTTAGCTGAGTGGCTTAAGCACCTGCCTGGCAGGTATGAGGTTGTGAGTTCGATCCCCGGTACCAAAAAAAAAAAAAAAAAAAAAATGACACTGGGAATTGAACTCAGGGCCTTGAGCATACCAGGCAAGCACTCTACCACTGAGCTACATCCCCAGCCCTCCCGTCTTGATGAGAGGAGCTTCACAGTAAGTTTAGATTGGGACATGAATCTTTCAACTTCGTTTTTCTTTTGCAAGATCGTTTAGCATTGCAGGTCCCTTCCATTTTCATGTGAACTTAGGATCAGCTTGTCAGTTTCTTTAAAAACAAAAACAAAAAACAGAGGACAGCTTTCCCCCGCCCCCATTTTTTTGTTTTATACATACTGAGGCTTGAACCCAGGGCCTTTGCACTGAGCTGCAGTTTCATCCCTTTTTAATTTTCAAGACAGGGCCTCACTAAGTCACAGACCTGCCCAGAATGGGCTCAAATTTGGGATCTTTCTGACTCAGCCTCCTGGAGTGCTAGGAATATCAGCATGCACCACCACACCTTGGCCAGCCCTTTTTAAGTTCTGTCTTTTTGATAATAGCCATGCTAATGGATGAGATGGTATGGTTTTTTTTTTTTTTTTTTTTTTGTTTTTGGTCTTTTTCTTTTGTGTACTGACCTCAAACTTCTGATCCTTCTGCTGTAATTTTCTGAGTAACTAGGATTACAGGATGTACCACCATACCTGGCTGGATAATATCTTACTATGGTTTCTGTTAGTTTCTGGATGAGTACTGATTCTTTTCTTTTTTTTTTTTTTTTTTTTGTGGTACCTGGACTTGAACTCGGGGCTTCTGCACTGAGCTATGCACCATCCCTTTATTATTTTTTGAGACAAGGTCTAGCTAAGTTGCCTAGGTTGGGCACAAACTTGTGATTCTCCTGCTTCGGCCTCTCAGAGGCATGTTCCACCACATTGGGCTTGTGGGGTAGATTGGCAGCTGGTGGTCAACTTGTAACATCCAGCTGAACTAAATGGGTGTGGTGCTGGGTGTGGAAGACCCGCTGGAGGATTGTTCCCAACAGCATGAAAAGGAGAACTGGAGGGGAAGATGGTGTGCTGTTGATTCTCCTGGAGAAGTGTGTCGTGCTGGCTTCCTGACATGAACTCGGCTGTTCTCGTTGTCGAAGGAGCTCAGGACCTCGCTGTTGCTAAGGGTGGCTGTGGTACTTTTCAGGGAGCTCTGGTCCTTACTTTGAGCGTCACTTCCTGGCTCCAGTGCAGATCCCTCAGCCTACTAGCATAGATCCTTCATCCCACTGGCACAGACTTCCTAGCTTCTGCCCCTGACCTTTAGGCCTTCCCAGTGCAGATCCGTGAAACAAATTTTCATGAGGCGTTGTCATAGGCTCCAGGCCTCCTGTTGAACTTGTAGGGGACATTGTCATAGGTTCTAGGTCTTCACCTGGACTCATGCAGGACATTGCTGTTGGATCCAAGCCCTCAGCTGGATTCTTTGGGTCTTTAGTGTGTGGACAGATTTCCTGTACTCTTTTGTACTTGACTCTTTGGGTGACCATTATAAAGTAATCCTATAAATTATGTGTCCTATCTTAAATTGTTTCCTTTGCAAACCCTGACTTCCACAACTTGTTTGTTCATGTACTTTTTCTTTTGTCAGTATTTTAATTTACTTTTCATCTATGTTCATAAGAGATACTGGTCTAGTTTTCCCTTGATAACTTTGATTTTGGTATTGGAGCAATACTTCCATTAGTGGGCTGTGTTCTTCAGTTTTCGAAGTGTTATAAGGGCTGATACATTGTTTTTTTCTTTGAACATTTGGTAGAATTTGTTAGTGAAGCTATGTTCCTGGCTGTCTTTTGTATTTTGGTTGTTAGTTCCATCCTTTTTTAAGCTCTACTTAGTTTTTTGCTTCCTTTTGAGTTGGTTTCACCAGTTTGCATCTTTCCACGGTCTGCACGAGGTGTCTGGGTTGTCCTGTCGGCATGCGCTTGCTTGTAGTCCTCTCTCAGTTTGTTATTCCCAGGAGGTCAGTGGCATTGGTCCTTGGCTTCAGGCGTCCTCTTCCCTTTATCTTGGTCAGTCTAGCTAAAGACTTGTCAATTTTGATCATTTGATAGTCCTTTTATTGATTTTTAACCATTTTCACTATAATCTCTGCTATGACTTTCTTGTATTTGCTTTGGGGTCAATTTGCACTTTGTCTAATTTCTAGAGGTGGAAGATTAGATTATTGATTGTATCTTTTTTCTTAATAGAAAATGAATATTCCTTATTCGAAGTGTTTAGAATCAGAAGCTCTTTTTGGAGTTTGTGTTTTGGAACATTTGCATATACTTAGTGAGTTGTCTTGGGGATGGAACTCAAGTCTACACAGGAAGTTCATCGACAGTCAGATGCGCCTTATAATTTGTACCACACCTGCAGCTTGAGTGTGACTCATCCCATGAAGTTCAGTGTGGAATCTGTTTGTGGTATCAGGTCAGCGCCCCAAAAGCTTGAGGCTTTTGGATTAAAGAAGCTTCATATGTGTTTACAGTAATAAATTTCTTGCTAAGCACTACTTTAGCTGTAGCTCACAAGGTGTCCTTTTCTGTTTTATTTTTATTTTATTTTCTAATTTTCTGTGTAATTTCTTCTTGGACCTGTTGGCTATTTAGAAGTGTTAGGATTGGAATCTGGAGTATTCAGAGGCTGGGCTTCTGGAAGCTGACTGGATTGTGGTGGCGCGTCGGGGAGGCCGGCTGCTGCCGTGTAAGACCCGAAGGGCGCGTCTCCCGCCCTGAGCCCCTGCTGCCTCTGCTCCCAGCCGCCTGGGGTGAGCAGCTTTCTTCCCCGTGTAGCTTCTGTGCTGGAGCCTCTGCCAGCCATGAACTGAACCAGAGTGAACCTCTCCTCCTTGAAGTTGCGGGTGTTGGATGTTGTGTCTCAGTGACGAGGTGCTTCTTTCTTAATTTTTCCGTATTTGTAAATTTGAAAAAAAAATTTCAATCATTTACAGTTTGTTTTAGGACCTAATATATTGTGCATCCAGGAGAATATTAAATACACATTTAAAATGAATATGTATTCTGTTACTCAGTCTAGCATTCTGTTAATACGCATCTGTTAGGTCTAGTTGGGTCCCACTGGTTTTTAGGTTTTCTGTTGCATCTAACCCTCTGTCTGGCTGTATGCCCACCATTGGAAGTTATTCAGTATTCATTTAGCATTTTGTTTAGTGCTTATCGGATGCAAGCAATCCCTGGGTACACCTTAAACAGAAACTGTGAAGATTCTGTTTAGATATTATTGACCTCAAAATAAAAACAAGAATGCAATTTTAGAAATTAGTTAACACTGCTGGCCTGAATTTTGTTTTTACCTGCTTGCATGTATTTGTAAAGTAAGAAGTTTCACCATAAACTCCATATTAAAAATGAACAACGATTTCTAACTTTTAAAAGTCACATATAAGCCAAAGTGCTCAATTTTACACAGAATCAAACCATTTCTGAAAATAATCTACAGAAATAATATATAAGCACACAGAACTGTGAAACAGACTAAGAACACCCTCCTATGTCCTATGGATCAAAATGTAAAGATCTGTTATGGACACATTGATTTGAGATACACTGCTGTTACATGGCTGTGCATACACATGTTACTATAAAACAAATTCTGACAGTGTTTCTGATGATACTATACTTTTCTAGTCTAAACCACTAGAAAGAAAATAAAAACACTATGAAACCTGTTTCTTTTTTTTTAAGTAAAGTTTTTAAGCAGAAAAACAAACCTAGCACTCCTCTTTGCAAAATGAATGGACCTCTAAACAGTTCAGAGTCAAGAATCTCTTCAGTTGTTCCCCAAGGTAACAGAATACATGCAGTTTTTCTCTACTCAAGAAGTCTGGTCATCTCCAGTATTTTGTCTTAAAAGCTGCTTCCCGAGAAATGAGGTAGCCATGCTGGTTAAATTCTTCCTGCTGCCCACCTTACAGCTGATGTAAGCATACAGGTTGGCACCGAGTAGCTCCACACCCGTGATAACCCCCACCAACCACTTTATTCTGAAGGGGAAGAGAGCACTAAGGCAAATCTCACCCGCAGCACTGGACAGGCAGTAAGTCCTAACCAAAATATTCTTGATTCAGCCTCTGAAGCACATTTATTCTCTTGAGAAGTTGCCTTCCTGGACTCAAACACCCATTGGCTCTTTCCATCCTCAGCAGTATGGTTTCCCCAGCATAGGCCAACTGTTAGTCTACCTGTGACATTTTCCCTGCCCGAGAGTCACATGTTAACAGGAAGATAATGGTGACTGTACAGGCTGACCAAGTCACACAGAAGTTAGACTATAATCCACTGACTCAAAAGAACAGGTGGAGAAGTGATGTCACGGGATATCTGACTTTGGATCTTTGCGGTCTGTTAGCTGTTTCTTCTTCTACTTCAAACACTGAAACATCTTCAGTAGCATCATTACTGCCTTGTGGCAACATGCTGACCCTCTGTAACACTCTTAAACATTTTCCTTTTTCCTCCTGGCTCGGAGCCTGTCAACTGCGGTCCTGCCCACCCAGGCCCCTTCCTGAAGCAGAGCTGTCGTTGACTGCGGGACATCCTGGGAGACCACCGCTTTTGGCAGGCCATCCCCCTGTGCTGCCCGGCACGGGGTCTGTGCTGGCATTAGGCCCTTCTGCTCTCCATGCAGCCTTCAGCCTGTTTTCCTGCATTCTGTGCCCACACACTTGCAGCTGCAGTGGAATCTGGATTTTTTTCTGCTCAGAGTTCGCTGAAAGTGTGCCTTTGGTGAGAGTGCAGGTCTCGTGTCATTTAAGTGCCTTTTCTATTCTGTTTTCTTGAGGATATGGGGGAGGTGCAGACCAGGTAGCTGCCATTCTTTTTCAAGTGAAAAATTCTCACCTAAGCTACCTCTTGCCTATCTTTCCTTACACTGAAAGAGGCCCACTGTGGGGAATTTAGGATACATAGTTTCAGACTTACTAATAAAGGCATAAAAATGCATACGTATACATTTGTAAGTTCATATATAGTCCATATAGAGAACTAGATTTTGATTTTTTAGTAAAACACATCGTCCTTTAGTTAACTGTATCTTAGAGCACATCTTTCAATGTTTGTACATAGAGATATGCCCCACTGTTTTTAATATATGAATGGGTATAACCTTTTGTAATAGATGTCCAGTAATTCATGTAACTGATCTGTGGGTATAAGAGTATAGTTTTTTTATTTTTTTTTTCCTGTCAGAAATACTGTGGCATTGTGCCTCTCCATACATTACTGTTCTGTGTGTATTAGCCTTTCCATAGGTTTAAATTCCAGAAGTGGATTTCCTAATACACAGGGTTTGCATACTTAAGTGTATGATAAATGCTGCCGAGTTACCCCTAGGATGTGCTAGTTTACCTTCTTTAAAGCAGTATTAAAGGGCACCTATTTTAGTACCTTGCTTTCCTCATTTGTCGTTGTAAAATAGTGTGTTTTTATTTGTGTTTCTGACTGCAGTGAACTTGAACTTTCTCCCACAGAACTTGAGGTAAGATCCAAGCTGAACTTTCCATGTTGCTGACTAGTTGGGCTCTGTCGCCTGCCCCGTGTGACTCCTGGGTTTCCAGACTCTAAATGCTTAGAGCGCATGTGGTCGCTAGGTGTCACTAGAACCTCACTTTGCTGGGAGAAAGAGCCGGTTGTGTGACAGCCATTGGTACAACTCTGGCATTTCCTTTGGACTGTGTGGACTTCTATATTGGATTTAAAAAGTAAAGGTGGAGGATATAAAGGCCAACTTGGCTCTCATCGCCAAGTTCTCTTGAAGAGGTTGATCATAAAGTTAAATTTTGTGAACAGTCACCATCACATTGAAAAGCTGTTCACGGGTTTCTGTCTTCACTGGCCTGAGAGACCACTGTGGGCTGGATGCTGTGGGCCCCGCGAGTCCGCGCCCTGACCGAGCTGGGCTCCAGTCTGTGCAGCGTTGGTGGCAGTGATGACATTGCTGAAGATTGTTGACCCGTGATCGGCGATGCCCCATTTGGGACTGTCATGTCCCAGCAGAATACTCAGCTTCTTTCTTCTCACCATGCCCTTGTCTGTGCGCGTGCTCTGGTGCTGTGCTGGGAGATGTAGTTACTGGCTGGTCTCCAGGGTGCCTGCCTGGCCCAGGAGGCAGTGCTCTCCCACAGTGGTGTAGTCTGTCCCCATTCTTCAGTCCCTGGGAGTGGCAGTGTCTTATTGCTTAGGCACTTCTGGATGGGCATGGGGTAGCTGGAGGGGAGGCAGTTGCCAGAAAGCAGATTGATTCGAGGGTCTGTGTAGAAGAAGATTCATACACTTGCTGAGCAGGCTGGGTTCTCGGGCTGGCAGAGGAGGGAGAAAGTGAGGGGGCCCTCCGAGTCGGGGTGGTCCTGACCTAAAGGGCCCACAGGTCGCTTGGGAGGTCTGCATGCCGAGCTCATCAGAGGGAGGGCTCCTTGCTCCTCGGCCTGAAGGAGCGGCGGCTGGAAAATGCAGGCCCATGAATTTGTTCTGTGTCTGGGGCATCCTCGAGGCGCTTCTCCTTTTGACCACTAGATGGAGGGCTAATATTATTTTATATTTCTGAGGAAAATTTGAAATCGAATAAGGAGATGTTTTTATCTATGCAGCACACTTTGGGCAGTTTTCACATAGCAGTTTCAGTGCTCTACCGTGTATGGCAATGTGCAGGTTGTTAACGTGCAGTGTTTTACATCACTTCTTCATTGTGCGAATGTTTGAACCCAAGCAGACAGTGCTTAGGGAGTGTATCTCTCTGCATCTTCCTGCCTGCCCACTCTGATAGGTAAATTGGTGGGAAGCTTATTCTCCAAGGGGACAGAACATATCTGTTATACTTGTGTCACTTTTGTCAGACAGTTTTGCTGGGTTGAGTTGAGCCTTTCCGGAAACTAACCATAAAGCAGGCTTCCTGTAGCTCAGCTGTCGTGATCTGGCAAATGGTCTGTCAGCTGCACTTTCCACTGTGAAAGAGGAGGAAAGGTACTGCCCATCCACAGGTCGGGGTGACACTCGTCATAAGCCAGCTGAACTGCATCGTCATGGCGAGTGGTTTGATACTGTGCATGGGACAACACACACCCAGGTTCTGCTCGCCACTTCGTCTGTGCAGCTGCTTCCCAGCCATCCTCTTCCTCTTGCTGTTTCCTTCCTAGTATGAGTAGTAAGCAGATGATATTCTCTTAAATGGGGAGGAGCTGGTAAAAACCGTGTAGGGTTAAAAATCCATGATTTGCGAGTGTCTCGAAAGAGGCCAGCCTGAGAAACACTTCCCTCCTGGTTGTCTTGCACTCTCTGCTGGTTTCCCATTCCTTCATTAGGGCCAGTGCTCTGCTCACCCTGCAGCTGTGCACATCCCACAGACTTAGGCGAGTGGTTTGTTTCTTAAAATCAGCCTCACGGAGACATGATTTATGTAAAATGTACCCATTCTAAATGCACAGGTCACTGAGTTTTGACAAACGTTTCATTACTGTCACAACCTCATAGATTTCTGTCACACCACAGTCCCCTCTGTCCTTCTGTGTCAGCATCCCTCCTGCCCCAGCCTCTGCCCTGGACAATCCACGGGCCTGGTATTCTGGGATCTCATACAGTGATTCTTCCAACATGTGCTGTTTTGTGCATGGCTTTGTGATTTTTTTTTTCTTGACATTTATCCATGTTGTTGTATACAGTGATAGTTTTACTTCCTTTTTATAGCTAAGTAGTATTCTGTTGCATGCATATACCACAGCTGGTCATGCATTCACCATAGATGGAAAGTTTGGATAGTTCTCCTCTGTTGGGTATTGTGGGTGAAGTTGCCATGGACACCCGTGTTTGTGTGTGTTCCCCTCTCTCCCTCTCTCTTGGGTCATTTCCCACTCTTGGCTCTGGGGTGGGTGGTTTCACATTCCCCCCAGCGGTGCTGGAGTGCTCCATTTCCACCACCTCCTCACCAACGCCTGGCATGTGTCCATGTGTTGAATTTGAGCCTTTTGAGGGGGACACAGGGGACTCTGTGTTTTCTCTTTTCCTAACTGTTCTCAGATCTAATTGCATACCATACCACTTTCCCATTTTAAGTGGGAGATTCCTGGTTTTAAACATATTCATAGAGTTATGCAACCATCTCCACAACTTCACAACAGTTCCTTTGCATCAAAGCCTGTACCCTTCAGCCATCACCATGTTCCGAGGCCACTTTCCTCTTCTGGATGCTTCATATAAATGGAGTCATATGTGATGTGTTGCCTTTGTGCTGGCTTCTTAGCAAGGTCCATACATGTTGTCATGTGACCAGAACTTCCTTCTTTTCTCTGGTCAATGCGTGCCACCCTGTGGATGTCTGTGTAGGTGGACACTCAGTAATGAGCACCAGGTCGTCCCGAAGCCAGAGCTCCTGCGGTTCAGTTGCCTGACACTGACTCAGCCCCACTGGTGGGAAAAGGGGGCCTCGCGTCCCGTGCATCTCCACCCCGAGTGCACTGCCCGGTCTGGGGGTGCTGTCCTGGGACTCCCTGTGGACTCTTCCCTGTGCTCCGGCCCCGCTGGGCTTTTTTATTTGTTTGCTTTCAGTTCCTCATAGCTCTTATCTAGTCTTTATTTTTATTGGTTTGTATCATTTTTGTTTTCCTTTACTGTCATTTTATTGGGTTTTTGAAGGACAAGAGAAAATCATGTTTATTCTACCAGATTTAACCAGAGGTCAAGGACTTTCTGTTTTTATTACCTAGGTATTGCTCAGTCACCCTCCCCCATTCCAATAGCCTCTGCTGAGCTGTCAGCATCTCCCACCCAATCACTGCAGAGCCCAAGGACGGGTCTCCCTGTGCTGGAGCTGTCACCCTGGGGCTGAGCCTCGGGCACCTCCCACCTTTCCCTCACACCTTTCCCAGCTGGGGCCTCTCCAGGGTCCTCGCTCCCCACTGGGACTGGCACAGCTTCTCAGGCAGTCCTGTTGCTCATCGGTCGTTCATTCATGCATTCTAGTGTGAGTGCCAGTGCGCCGTGCTGCTCCGGCCAAAGTGCTCTGCGCTGTGTCTGGTGCAGTCCTGCGCTCACAGACCCATCTCAGCCAGAACCAAGACACCTCTGCCCCCCAGTGTTCCACTTGCCCAGCCCTGCCAGGTTGCACTTCTCTGGCTGCAGTTTCTGCTGTCTTAACCTCAGGTTTGCACATTTCTTCTGTGCGGCCTTCCTGGAGGATAGCTGCTCTGTCACATCTGCCTCTGTGTGCAGTTAGGGCAGCACACACCTCTTGGTCTCCATAAACATCGTGTGCCCATAGAAAGTGAAAGAAAGTGTTGTATTGTTGTGAAAATAGCTTGAGTGTCTCATTCCCTCGGAGGGATGGCGGGGGTTTTCTGAGCACTGTGCATTCCTCCCACCAATGCCCACTGTTGTCAGTTACCATGCTGCATGGGCTATGCTGAATGGTACTTCTTTTTCTTTCTTTACATGGCTTAGAGACCTTTCAATATCGGTATGAAGTATCATCACACTGTGTTCGAATTTTTTTTCAAATCTTTGTTTGCATTTTAGACGTTGAGCAGTGGTAGTATTATGAAAGGTAGTGGGCAGTGTGGTCAGGGTCCTTGTCATGAAAACAGCAGACATGTGAATTCCTTCTGTAATCATGGGAGTGACAGAAGGTTTTTGACCTGTTGAGGGAAGATGAGTAAAATGTTCTGAGAGTGATCATTCAGTAATACATGAATAAAATGGAAGAGAAAGCAGAGGCAGCAGATCATTTGGAAAATGAGTGCATTATTTAGCTTTAGTGGCTGAATGCTTACGGGAGGTAACAGTGAGGGCATCCCAAGACTGAAGGGGGAGTAGTATAAGGAGCAGTGATTTAGTAAGTATGAGGACACAGGCGTGGAAAGGCAGGGGCGCATGTACCTGGTCCTCCAGGTGTCTTGACAGACATACAAATGCAAGCCTAATTTTAGAAGAATGACAGTCTTTGGCTTTAATTTCATTAGGTCCCTCCTAGCTGTGATCTACCCATGTTATACTCTTGCCTTATGTATTTAATAGCATCAGATTTTACCTTTGTCAGTAGCATGTATTGGTAGTTTTGGGGTATAAATCTAAATTGTATAAAAATTTTACTTCCTGTACCTACTTCTCTCTCTTCTGCTCTTTCACTTTAAAAAAACTCCATAACTCCATGTGGAAAAGATTTGGGAAAGTTTACACTGACTTTTGCATTTGGGGTTAAATACATGTATTTGAAGAGAAATAGCTGTTGTGGCAATCTACTCAGAGTTTTCCTAAGGTGCCACCTGACGTGTGTGCTGATTTAACTCAAACTCTGCATGTTGGTTAGTTTTGTCTTGTTGCTGAGACAAAATACCTGATGCCCAAAATTAAGGAAGGAAAGGTTTATTTAGGTCACAGTTTGTGGAGGTTTCAGTTCATACTTGACTGACTCCAAGGCAGAGTGGCAGAGGGCAACAGTTTATGGTAGCTGAAAACTGCAAAAGCAACAAGAGCAAAACAAGGGAAGGAGTGAGAGAGCAAGCCTCTTTTCCCTGCCTGTTGTTGTATGCAGGCTACCCGCCCTCAGGCAGGAATAGCACTCACACCTGGAATCCCAGCATTGGGCCGTGAATCAATCACAAACTCTAGATGCCCACCCCTTGATTGTATGAGACTTTGGGGGGACATCCAGATGCAAACCATGACCCTCTGAGTTTGGTAGATAGGAATGCTTACCAGACTCTTCTCCTTGCTTACGCAGGTGCAGGACCGCTGGTGCGCATGTTGATGAGTCCTCATTCCCGGCAACTAACCCCAGTGAGCACACACTAAGCCTGATTAAAAAAAAGGTAAGTGTGCAGTCTTGGTGTAAACTGTGGCAATTATTTATTAACTTTTATTTTGTATCCCTAGGAAATCATTTTCAAATATTTTCCAAGAGCTATCTTATATATTAAAATTACTGTTTTCTGGTATTTTTAGGTAACTAAAGATTTCTTTAGCCTAGTGAAGGTGAACCTGTGGCCCGTGTGCTGCAGTGAGCTGTTTTTTATTAAAAACTAAAAGGTTCACCATCACTGCTTTAGCCCGTGAATACTTTGATGTCTTTTATAAAAAATGGAAGAGACTTGTTGGCCTCAGGAAACCTAAAAATTACCCAAAGACTAGCCACCTTCAGATGCTTTGGCATTTACTTCAGAGTTCAGAGTGTTGAGTCCTTAGTAAAACTGGAGGACAAGCTGCATAATGGCCAGGCTCTGACCAGGTTGCAGGACCAGGACCTGACACATTTGTTTATGAGAGAGGGAGGGAGAGGGAGCGACTGATGTTCTGAGTCAGCAGCACAAGCCTGGGCATAGTCAGAAAGGGCGGAAAGAAGTCCTGTCACTAGGAACTCAGACTGGTACCTGGATAAGCAAGTTGAGCTGTACCCTGAGAGCATGAAGCAGAAGACACGCTTCTCTGGGGTCCCTGCTGAGAGCACCCGGCAGAGGTGGCCTCTGTGGTGACCGTGGCCGGCGAGGGAAGTCCGACGGCAGCTCTGGCCATAGTGGTGTCTTGGCAGAGTTGCTTCCTCCTTTCTTTCCGAGCTGGGTCCTGTTCGATGCGTGACCAGGACTGCACTGGACACGGGCTCTGGGCAGGTCCAAGTGTGGGCCAAGTGGGCTGCTGTGACTTAAAGACGAGAAGCTGTAATTAAATACTGATTCTTCTTTTCGGTAATTCTAAGATAAGTGCTTTTGTGTTTTATTTCTTATGTCAGGTTTTGGAGGGAAGATGACAAGAGAACAGCTAAAAATGGTGAAAAGGATAGTTCCAAGATCTTTTGTGGAGACTTAAGGATGTTGGTATCCTGAAAGTGTCTTAGAAAGCAGTTATTTAGGACACAGCCTTTTATTGAATCTTTCAAATTCTGCTTTTTTAAAAAATGGCACAAAAAGAAATCTTACCAGTTCATAAAAAATGCAAAAACCCCTTGTTATAAAAGATACCAGAAATGTACGAAAAAAATATTTTTATTGCAGTGCAGCATTGTTAATTTTTATATCCTTTCTGCACAGCGTAAGTGCATGCAGCCCAAAGATTTTATTCCTAAAACACCAGAAAATGATAAAAGACTTCAAAGAAAATTCGAGAAAATGACTGAAGAGCTACAGAGACAAAGGACAGCTCCAGGTAAGGGTGTAGACGCCCTGGTGCCTTGCAGTTGCAGCCTCGTCAGCTGGGCTGGCTGCCGGCTTGTGGCCTGGATGGCTAGGAAGGCGGCACGGGTTAGGCCAGGCCGGAGGACACAGTACGGGGAGCCGTGATGGAGCGGCACAGGGGGAGCTGATGGAACACAGTCTTCATTGCGTCACATGGTGGGACTCATTATTGTTAGGGATGATTATAAAACAGAAGTAATATCTGATCAGCCTGATCAACACAAATCCCAGGTAGTTCTTGACTGTGTTCATCTCGACTGTGTTCATACTTGATCTTTTTGTTTTGTTACCTGAGGTAGACAAGTCTTAAATAATGTAGCTTTTTGATGATGTGAAAGAACACTGGACCCCACCTCATGCAGAGGGGTTGCGTGTGGGTGTGGGTGTGTGTTCAGCTGGGAGCGTAGTTAGCGGGGGCAAGCGCCAACGCCTGGCTTGATGTCTCATCTGAGAGCCACATTGCACTCTGGGTAACTTCTGTGTCTGGCACATTCAGCTTCGTGTGAGGACACTGGCATCTGGCGTGCACGTGGATCTGGGTAGGGCGGGATGAGGCGAGATGACTGAGGGGTGCTAGTGTCGCGGGTCACACAGGTGGTCGAAGCAGAGGTGGCAAAGCAAGGTTGCAGGGTGGGTATTCCTGAGGGAGGTCCTGCTGCAGAGATGCATAAGCATTTCCTTGAGCCTAAAGTTGAATTTTTGTCTATTTTCAGGTGACAACGTGCCTATTTCCTTATTTGAATGTTGTGGCTCATTGACATGTAGTTCCTCAGTTAAAATCAGTAGTCACCAGCACACAATGGAGAAAAGATTGCAGGAGATGAAGGAGAAAAGGGAACATCTTTCTCCTACCTGTAAGTGATTACTTTGTAAAGTGAAAATTATGCAAATATGTGAATGAGTTAAAGTGGAAAGTTTTTTCTTTACATAGATACTGTTTCCTGATATTTCAGTGAAGACCTTACTGATATTTATTCCAGGAAGTCATATGCTTCATTAAGATTTTTGAACCTTATATTGGCATATATAGTACTCTCTAGGTTTAAAATCCTCTTTGTCAGAGCTCCTTTGTCATTTTTGATATCTCTGGAATATTTTCTTTTTTAAAAAAATCAATCATGTTTCTCTTTTGAAAGAATTTACTCTGGATTAATGTAGCCAATGTGTCAGTGTATGATTATTTTAATGTTTTTAACTACTTAACTAGCAGTTTAATATCTAACAGTGTAACTCATAGTGAAAATTAATCTTTAGTCCCACGTAATTCTTTTCTCTTACTGGAGCGTGGCCTGTATTGTAACTTGTTTTTCCAGATCTTTTGCAGAGCATCATTCGCTTTGTGGGCGTGGAAATGATAGAGGGTGGGTTTCTGTGTAGAGGTGCATTTCTTTGTTTTGTTTTTTTTTTTACTTAATTTGGATCGTGATGTTTGCATTTTTGTTTAAGCATTTTCACCACTTCTGATATAACCCTACTGGGCTCTACCATAAATCCTTCCTTATATTTCTACATACTTCATATGTTTTAGTATTAATTCATAAAAATGATTTAAAAGTTTTGAAACACAAATTACCCTTCAAAAAATTTGAATCATAGATGTCCTTCACTGATTGTTTTAAAAATCTCAGTTTCTCCATACTTGGAAAACTCACTGGCATTAACCTGGAATCTTTTGTCAATCTGAAAAAAATTTAAAGACTGAAAAAGTTTAATTTGTTTTGATTATTAGAGAAGAATATTTTTTCATATGATTGTGGCTTGCTAAGTATAACTTATTATCAACAATTGTCTCTGAATTTTATGTCTTTGTCTATCTGCCTATTTTATTTTTCATTTGTTTCTGATTTGTAAGAGTTTTTTTTAAGGCAGCATAATCCAGCATTTATATTTTATATGATACTGACGGACACCTGTATCAGTTAATGTTAGTTTTAGCTGCATATAGCAAATAGAAAAACTGGTGACTTAGGTAAGATTGCAGAAGTGGGCAGCCAGGGGTGGACCAGCTGTGCAAGGTGTTTTTAGGAGACCATGGCCCCATCTTGGTGTGTTGCTTGGTGCCTCAAGCCTAGCCAGCCCCTCTCACAGTGCCCGCCCGTCCATATTTCCTCCTCATTCCAGGACCAGATCTCATCCTCCGCCATTCCGGGTCCCCCGCAGGACTGAATGCAGGCTTTACTAGGATGCAGTCAGAGTTCTGTTGTTAAGAGAGAGCTGAGAGTGGGCCTTGGAGAAACCAGCTTTGTCCCAGGTGGAATCCAAACTTTTGCCACATCATTCTGCATGTGAACTAATTTACCTTCAACTCCTTCGTCCTATTGCTTTCCACTTAACTGCGTTCAGCAGCCTGTGCTCACCTTCCTTATCCACAATTATTCTGGTTTTACAATGGTTGGATCAAGCCTTTGTCAGAAAGATTTCCTTTTGAGTCTCTTTAAAAGCTACCTTTGGGTGTGTGATCCATACACTTCTTTTGTTTCCATGTGTCGTATGCATCACATTTAAAGGTAACATCTGCAACCTTATTTAACATCATTGGTAAATATTATTGGATATTTTCTGTGAGCCCTTTAGGGTTTCTCACCCTCAGCACTATTGACATTTGCACTGGATGACTCCTTGTTTTAAGAACTCTATCAATACCATTCCTTGCCATCATATTCTCTTGTGACATCCAAAAATGTCTCCAGACATTACCAGACATCTGCGGGGGACCCACATCACCCCTGGCTGAGAGCCACTGCTCTAGTTACGAAGGTGACTAGTGGGAACTTCCTGGAAGAAAGAGTCTGGTTATTAACCTAGAAGACAAGCAGAAAACGTGCATGTACCTTAGTTAAGCTTCTGACTAGATTCGTTCAGGCAAGTTAGCTTTTCAGAGCCCATATAACTTTTGTGGTTCTATCGTTCAATGCTTTTTAAATATTATAATGGATAGAGGTATTTTGTGATTTTATATGTGGTAGATTGTCCTAAAGTTTTTCTGTGTGCTTACTGTTTCGTGTTAAGTCTGGAATATGGAGCAGATAGAAGACACAAGTTAATGTATATGTGTTACGTAAGACCAGGGAGACCCTGTCACAGAGTAAACCATGAAAAAGGGCTGGGGCTATAGCTCAGTGCAAAGGCCCTGGGTCCAATCTCTAGTACTTCAGAAAAAAACAAAAAACAGTGCGGTGGGTGGGCACAGTGTCGTCTTTCCCTCTGTCAAGCACTGAGGTCTGTGAGGTGATTCACTCTCTTGACAGGGTCCCAGAGGACAGAGCAGACCCCAGAGAACCCAGATGACTCTCTGTGTGAAGCATCTGTGAACACTTCCCGGAGTACTTTGTGTGCAGGTAAATTACTGTTTTCCTTATGTCACATTTAAGATACAAGAATTGAATGATTGTTTTATTTAGAATTTCATGTTACCTCTGATGATTCGAACAACTGGATTCAAAGATTTTTTTATGAAGCCTGTTATAATAAAATGAATGCATGAGAGATTCCTGAGTCTGATGTCCCCTCTGGTTCCTGTGTTTTTCATCCTGGGTGTTTGTTTTCTCGCTAGGAATCAATCGCACACTTTTTAAAATTCTTGTGACCTCATGTGAACCCGTCTGTGTGCACTTCAGACAGCAGAGCAGGGAGCAGTCAGAGCTTGGTGAGCGTGGCCTGGCTTGGCGTGTGAAGAGCAGCCGAGCGAGGTCCTGAATGAGGTCCGTGCACACCTACGTGTGTGTTTCCTGTGGGGCCCTAGACTGACTCACGGTGATAAGTTGCAACTTTCCTTGTCATTTTCTGACCAAGCCTGCAAGAGGGCCTAGGTCAGCAGTGGGGAGAAACAACTGTGTTCAGAGGTGCTTGGAATGTGGGACACCTTGTTAGGAAGGCAGCAGCAGCAGCAGTAATGCATAGGGTCACGAGGTCATAAACCTTGGCTTCCTGTCAGTGCATTGCTTCATCTGTTTCATTTTGTTTTATTGAGAAAATGTCTTGCTGTAAAATCCAGGCCAGCCTTCAAGTTGAGATCTCCCGGCCTCAGCCTTTGAAGTACTCAAATCACCAACATGTGCCACCACACCTGGCTAATGCATTGTTTTTTCTTGCTATTTCTTCTGTGTATGTTCGAGTTACTTTCTTTTTTAATCTTCTTTATACGTGATACATTTATAGTGGCACTTTGGTTCCTGAACACTTTTGTTTGTAAACAATTTGGTTCGCAAACAGAAGCATTTGGCAAAATTTTGTTCTGTGCTTAAACTCTGCATCAGGGGTCAAACACAGCTATGGCCATCTTTTTCCAAAATTGTAGAATAAACCAAGGTTCTACTGTGTTTCCCATAGACTGGAAACAAAATGATGACAGCAGCTCGTGCTGACACTGTTTTTACCATGTGCAGGTGCTAATCTATGAGTCTTACTGTACTCCACTGAAGTCTGTTAGCCCAAGGAGAAGGTGCCATCACCACCCCCATTTGTCAGAGAAAAAGCCAGAACACAAGGAGGTCAAAGCTTGCACAGGGTCACATGGCTTATGAGTGCTGGATGCAGGGCTCTGACTTAGTCTGTCTTTAAAATCTCAGCTCGTAAGGATGTGTCCCCTTGTGGGTCAGCTTTCCAAAGTGATAACCATTCAGTCGCTAAAGCTGAAAGGGACCTGTGTTCCAGCCTCAGCCCTAAAGATGCCTTGGCAGAGGCACCGCCTACTGCGCTGCTGGGCCTCCTGAAAGCTTCGAGGGAGGCAGTTCTGTGATCCCCTTTCTTCCTTGGTCAAGTGGAAGTTCAGTGAGTTCAAAGTGAGAGTGCTGTACTGCCTCCAGATTGTATGGTTTCTCCAAAAAGGGAGGGGCCTATCCTAGGCCAACTGTCCTCAGGAAGAGAAGGTAGTGTGGGTCCTCCAGCAGGATGACTCTGTGTGACTGGGTATCTGTTCCCATGCCATAGCGGGATGTGGCTGACCACACCTGTCAAGGTGCTGACAGCCAGGTGGTGTTGGAGTAAGAGTACAGGAGGGGAGTGTAGGACTTTCCGGAAATGGTCAGCAGCTTGGCATTGCTCTCAAGAAGGGTGTAAGCCATATGGGAGCTCAGAAAGTGACGGTTTCCCACATGGTTCACTTTTGAGTGTAAGTATAGTATAAGGATTTAATTAGAAGATTGGGAAAGTAAAGATGAGCAGTACTAATTAGGGTAATGTTTTGTGGAAGACTAGAGCTCAACCTTGATAGGCAATAGTTCTTACACTGTACCTACTGGAGAATTTGGTGAAACACTGGAAAAAAGCGCATATGCATATGAAAATATGTGTAAAGCTCTTGCAGCCTCTGCCTGTCCCTGACCCAAGCTGTGCAGAAGCCCAGATTCCCTGGTTGAAACTATAAGCCTTAAGGATGGTCCTAAAGGGAGATGAGAACCAGAATTGCGTTAGTACTCTTCTTAACTAATAGCTGGCCTAAAAAGTGTTATTTTATTGGTCAACTAAAGATTCTATTTATAGACTGTTTCACAGTTAATTCTTTGTTAATATTTCCAGATGAATCCTTTGCTGGTGGTTTACACTCATCTTTGGATGATCTCTGTGGAAATCAGGAGAGGAAATTGGGAGAGTCTGTTAAAGAAATTAAAAGTGACACATGCAGTTCCTCACCTGTACTGAAGACAAGTTGCACCCACTCATTACAATCGTCCAGCTGCCTTAGTGAGTTAAATCCCCAGAAATCCACGAGTGCACTTCCCAAGGAAGGAATCAATTGGCCAAGAGACCCAGGTGGTGAAATAGTCACCCCAGATAGAAAGCAGACTGCAGGGGTATCTGAGATGAGTGAGGAGAAAAGCAGCCCATCTCCTGCGACGTCTGCAACCAGAGGGCCCCGGAGCTCCTCAGCAAAGAGGAAAAGGAAGCCTGCGGACTCACGTGCGCTTCTGAGAGAAACGCCGAAGAGGAGGAGGAACAGCAGCGAGAGGCAGCTGCTCAGGTCCGAACACGGCCTGCAGTTTCCATTCTCGTCCGCTGTGGGGACTCCTGACAGTGGGGTGTCCTCTTATGAGGATTACTTCTCCCCCGAGAACCTCCAGGAGAGGACCTCAGGGAACCGTCCTCCTGGGTCTCAGCCTTTGGCAGGTCCTGCTCACTTCAGCTGCAGAAGCCTTTCCCAGAAGGAGAGAGCAAGTATCCTAGAAATGTCTGACCTCGCCTGCATTGGGGAAAAACCCAAATCGGTCAGCATCACTGACTTGACAGCAAAAGCTACCTCCAGCCTGCAGAGTTCTGCATGTGTAGCTGCAGAGGACACATCTACTGGGGAAAACCCGGGGCGCTGCGGGCAGGCTGGGTGTTCCCAGGGAAAAGATGCAGGGCCCACAGCAGGTGACCATCCCCATACTACCCACAGCCCTGCTGGTCCAGGGCAGGAGAGTAGAGCAGAGAGAGGACTGGCTGGCGGGAGAAGCACCCAGACAGAGGGCCCCACTGCTGCAGTGCCAAAGTCCTCTGCAGGGCAAGCACAGGAATGTGAGCTGCGTCTCGGAGGAGAGCGATCTGCAGAGGAAGAAAAGGAAAACGTAGCCCTGGAATACCGTGGAAGTATGTTGATCTCCTTTTCCCAGTATCTCTGTTACGCAAACACATCACAGCAATCCACATTTTGAATGCATCACAGATTCTTCATAATGTGTTTTGCTTCCCCCAACACTTTCTAATTTTTAAAAATGTGTGTTTGATATTTCCCAGTGGTAAGTTCTTTAGGGGTCGATTGCTTGTCACCCTGTGAGAGACATCCAAGCTTATTGGTCCAGTCGTTAGGACTGCACTTCCCCCTTGCCTTCTAGTGTCAGGGCAAGCTAGCAGTGTCCTTGTGGAGCAGGATCCAGAGGGGGACTTTTCCTGGCCAGTGCAGACCCTCAACATGATGTGGCCATGTGTGCAAGGCCACTGATAGGGCCCTTCAGGCCTGGGGGCATGCCAGTGAGGCAGCGTATTTTAAAGACAAATTACAATAACATGAACTGTTATTTTTTTCTGGCAAGAGGAGCTATGAAAAAATAAGTTTTGAAATTTTGACATTCTGTTATCAGTAATTTTGGAAGAAACTCTGGGTAATGTAAAGTGTAAGAAATATTTTTAAAGCGTTTTCCTCCAGTAGAAAGTTAATTTATAACAGCATTTGTTTGATTTCTATTTACTTTGCTTTAGGCATATCATTTAATTGATTTTATTCCTATCTTTAATTGTACACATTATAAGACTTATTCATTGGACATATAATAGGGAACTATATAATTTTAGTAATTGTGGCAAAAGTAACAATATTACAAAACACTTTGCACTTAAGTTCTAGCAAAGTTAAAGAAATCTTGAGCTTTGACCATACTGGCCTGAAAATTTGGTTAAAATTTGAATATAAGTTGGGTGTGGTGGTACATACCTGTAGTCTCAGCACTCTGGAGGCTGAGACAGGAAGATCAAAGGTTCAAACCCAGCCTTAGTGACTTAGTGGGATCCCATTTCAAGTAAAAAATACTATAAATAATTTTTAAAAGGGCTGGGGATGTAGCTCATTGTGAAGTTCTGGACTCAAACCCTGGTACTGCCAAAACAAACAAAAAAATGAAGAGGACCAACTTTCTGTACTCTTCCAATGATTTTGTTTTGTTTTGTTTTGTTTTGGGTTTTTTTGAGACAGGGGCTTGCTCTGTAGTTCAGGCTAACCTTGAACTCACTTTGTAGCCAGGCAGGCCTTGAACTTGCAGCAATCCTTCTGCCTCAGCCTCCCTAGTGCTGGAATTACAGGCATGTGCCAACCTGCCCAGCTGTTCTTCCAATGATTCTAACCACCATTTTCAAGATAAGAAGTCATGGGGGTTAAAATAATTACACATCTGTTAAATACCTTTTCCTAGAGCATAAACTCTCGAAAATTATCTCACAAAAAGAATGAAAACACTTTTTCATATTTTAAGCCTTTTTATATTTTAGTTTCCTGAACATATTCTAAAATCTACAAGAACGTATGTGCTGTTAGACCTAATGTGTTTTTAAAATATTTGTAAAATCATGTGGATTCTAGAGTATTAAACAGCATGTCCATAGAATTGTTTCCGTCGTTGAAATACCCTGAGGGAGGGCTCTCGTTCTCGGCTTCCTCCAGCCTATGTTTGTAAGCTTGTGATGGCGTGCACATTCAGTAGGGAAGCCTGGTGCCCCTGGTGCGGCACATCTCGGTCCTGGTGTGGGCGGGGTGGGAGAGTCCCTGCAGGCAGCTGCACTTCCTGTCCCGGGCTGCGCCCTCCGCATCCACAGCCCGAGCCTCTGGCTGAGCGGAAGAGGATGTGGCGCAGCCCTGTCGGCTCCCTGGACCGGGAGGACCTGAGAGCATTGGCGGTCACGGGGCGGGGCGGAGCCAGCACAGAGCGGGGCAGGGGCCAGGCGTGACTACGCGGGAGTCAGATGGACTCTTGTGCTCACCCGACCCAGGGCCTTAGTTCGCGTCATCCCCAGAAGTGCAAGAGAAGATTGTTGCCAAGCCTAGATCTAGCCCCTTTCGTAATGTTTTAAATTGTCCCCCGGACTCAGCGGATCTACCGTAGTTAGAACTAGAGAGCCTCAGTTTACGCGGACACTCCCTAACTACCAAAACTTCAGAGCATGGAAGACCACTCAGTACACCCAGCCAGCCCTCTCTAATCCTTCCTGTTGGAATGAAAGTCTTGGCGTTTCCGTTTTCAGTACACTTGCGGTTTTTGCTGTTGTTGCCAAGCTAGTGTGTAATAAAGGTTTCCAGGACAAGTTACCGACTCAGTAATGAACATTAACAACAAGAATGGAGGAAGACTTAATTTTTTAAAATAATCTTTAAATATTTTTTTCTTTTTTACATTTTTATCCCTAATTTTATAAGCAGTACTGAAGGACATTCCCATTGTAACAAAGACTGTTAAAAGGATAGAATTTTCCTGCATCACATTCCTCACTGCCTTCCTTCCAGTAGTTAACAGCTGTGAAATGGTCCACCTGTCCTGTCTCAGGCACCCTTCTGGTTTATGGGCTGCGACCTGGGCGCTGCCTCCTGAAGGTGCATTCCCGGGGCAGGCAGGGAGCAAACACTCAGGTCAGGTGGGTGAGCTAGGGAGCAGCAAGTGATGGGAGGACAAAGGCGAAGGGCGAGGAGGCTTCTGTGAGGAGGTGACACTGTAGAGAAGAGGCCTGTGAGCGCTGCTGAAATCCCTCTTCAGGGCAAGATCAGGCAAGTACTGGCGTCCTGAAGTAGAAGCCCGCAGACAGGAGGGGACCTGTGTGGCAGGAAGCTCTGGAGCGCAAGGAGGGTGGGAGAAATGGATCATCAGTGCCTCCTGTCCCCACTGAGGCACGGGTGGTTTTGATTAGTTTTCCATTGTGTTCAGAGCTGCTTGAGATTTTGAGCTGGGGGGGGGGCGCAAATCTGATTTGTTGTCAGTGCAACCCTGGGTACTTGGGAGAACAGACTGGTTTAGGGTGTCAGTCGCTGGAAGCAATCACAGCAGTGTTCTCTTCCAGACTTTGGAGCATGTGCGGACACTCCACAGCAAGCAGATGGTTTATGGCCCACTTGTGCACACATAAAATGACATTATGCCAGTGCCTTAAAATTTGTCACTTAATATTTCCTATATGCTTGAATCAGTAGATTTACCTCACATTTTAGTATAGCCTATTTCTGTAATGGGTCAAGTAGTAAATATCGTTTATGGGCCAAATTGAGGTATGTAGGTACTTATGTAGATAATAAAGTGATAGGAGAAAGACACTGTTATAGTTTGTGTCTGGATGTCCCCCCAGAACCTCATATGGCCGTGGGGGGGCTTTTTAGAGGCACCTGTGTCTAGAGTTCGGGATTGTTTCATTGTCTGGTGCTGGGACTGGCAATGAGTGCTGCACCCACCCTCGGTCTAGTGGCCTGCATGCCATATAAGGGAAGAAGAGGCTTGCTCCTCCTTTTTGCCCCTTTTGCACTTGCTGCTGCTTTTGGTGTCTTCTGCCATGTGCCACTGTGCCTTGGGGCCAGCAGATTATGGGGTGAAACCTCCACAAACTAAGCTAAATAAACCTTTCCTCTCCTAATTTGGGGCATCAGGCATTTTGTCTCAGCAACAAGGGAAAAGTAATTAAGATACTTTCATAAAATATATATTGATGCAACTCAAAATTGAGTGAATTTTTTGTAATACAGGTCTACTAGTGAGAAGAATAGAGTTCTTAGAGGAGAGGGAAAATTTCATTTTATTTCATTGAGGCTCAGACTGTTTCCATCACCAAAATTAATGTGAAGGCTGATGAATGATAAGATTTCGTGTAGTGAGATTTTTATGTATTTCACCACTGGAAATGCCTTCTTACATAGTCAGTGTCACATCCTGATAGCATTTCATGAGCAGAGGGTTCTCATATTCATTGCTTAGAAGGTACTTACAGGATTCTTTGGATTCTGGGTGCTGAACTTTCAGTGCGCAGACTAGTCATTGCACTTGGAAGCCAAGTGGAAGCTCTTCAGTTTTGCAAACAGGGATTTTATGAAAGTCCCTTTGCTCTTACATCAGCCCTGGAATGCTGCTGGAAACAGTTTGGGCTCAGGAAAAATGTCTACAGCAAAAGCACATGAGAATGGAGACATTTTTTTTTGGTAGGTTTTGACAGCACATAAGGCTGATTATTTTATTGAAGTAATCCCTTTCCTGTACTGACACTGCTGAATGCAGCTGTTGAACTACCTGGGGTCGCTTTAAAGTGCCACATAGATAAAACCGGCTGACATCTTGAGCTGGGTGGGGCATGACTGGGGGCCCAGTTGCCTCTCACTAGTAAAGAGGAAAAAGGGCTTTCCTAGGAGCCATGTGACCACTAGTGGAAACAGGTCCCTCCCACACTCCTCTATCACTGGTTTAATGCATTACCACCGGCTTGAACTGTCATTAGTGTGTGCATGACTAGTACCACTGGTGGTGTGAACAAATCTACCAGGTTTTTGGTCTTTTTCACTAGTTAATAAAAAGCTACACAGGGGGACAGTTGAGTATGTGCCACTGGGTGGTTCAGGCCACCCAGCAGCAGGACAAAAATTGCGGCCCCCTTGTGAATGTGTTAGTGCAGATTTTTTTCAGTGCTGTGTGATGGTATTTTACATGTCAGCATTTTGTACATGTGTGTTATCCTTAAACAGTGTGGACATGTCTATGTGACCATTAATCATGAGACCCATCAACTTGATTGGATTAAGAATGCCTGGCAGATGAGTAAAAGTATGCTTTTGGGTGTGTTTGGGTGAGTCAAGGAGGCACAACCTCGTGTCTGGTTCCTGGTCCCTTCTCTCTGGTGCTATTCACCTCCTTTTTCCTGGCTGCCATGAACTAAGCACCTCTGCCACACCATGTTCTTCGGCCGTGATGTTTTGTCTTGGAGACAGCTGACCATGAACTGAATCACATGAAACAGCAATCGAAATTAAACTTCTAATTTGTGGGTTTGGGGTATTATGTCTCAGTGATGGGAAAGCTAACTAGTGCAAACCGTTAGATTCTTTTTCAAAGACAGTTGTCACTAACTGTTGGATGTGGAAGACAGCTGTTCTGTCAACACGGCCTACCAGATCTTCATGGGGGTAAGTTTCAGATACAAACATGTACTGAACATTTGTCAGTAAGCAGAGAGGAAACTTTCCACCCAAGAAGTAAATACGGAAGTCCCAGTTTCTGTCCCTTAGTTGTTTGACTTACATTATATGAAAAGTTCTAATAGAAGCAGACAATATTTTCAGGGCAGATTTCTGTAAATTGCACGTTAGCCTCAGGCTGTGCGGTACCTTTGAACATGTGTTTTATCGCATGGCCATTGGATGTCACCCCTGGGATCCTCGCTTCTGCCTGTACTGGGTGTCTGTGCCTTCCTCCTGTGTGGGTAGGGATGTCCCTGTGTGTAAGCGAGTCTGTCCTCGAGTTTGTGAATGTAATCAGTGAGATGCTGACATGCTGATTAACCAGCTGGTGATGTCGCTGCTTTCAGCTCATTTCTCACCCATTTTACCTTTTTGAGACGGGATTTCACTATGCAGTTCAGGCTGGCCTGGGACTCACTTTGTAACCCAGGTTGGTCTCAAACTTGCAACGAATGATCCTCCTGCCTCAGCCTCTCGAGTGCTGGGATTACATAAGTAACCACACCCAGCTCCTCTCACCCATTTCAGCAGCCAAGCATTCAGTACTGGGCCAGGGACTGTGGAATTGTCTCTGGAGTATGGTGTGTATTAACTTGGTTGTTGACCACTCCCGGAATGTTTTTGGTGGGAGTGAACTAACATACTTGAATCACATAGTCTGCCAAAGTCTCCAAGCTACACTACAGTGATTATCAGCAAGTTCCTTCATGCTGGGTCAGTCTGACAGATGACAAGCGCTGCCAGTGCTGACTCAGACGGCTGAGGCCCTGCCTGTGCCTCTAGGTTGGAAGCACCTCGAGGCTCTGAAGGAAGAATCCCGTGGTAGGTTAGTCATGTCTGCCTAGAGGGGTGATGGTCGGATTCACAGCGAGGTTTAGGTTATCACTTTGGTGGAAAATTACGGGCGAAAATGCTGCCATAATTGTAAAACACACATTCATAATTCGTAATCCTAAAGTAATTACTTTTAAGTTGGATTTGTAGGTTTATGGATGTGCAGCGGTTTTGGTGTCTCATTGAAAGCAGCATGAAGAATCAGTTAAAAATGTTTTGTATGAGCTTTTTACCAACTGAACTTAGCCATCATAGACACTTTAATATTGTTTGATATATAATCTTTTGCATATCCTAGGTATTCATTCAAGGGCGAGTGCAAATTATGGTGGCAACATAAGTATACGGGTATTCCTTAAACATTTTAAATTGAGTAATTATTGTACTTCCTGGCAGTTCACGTAAACCACAAATACATTCAGAAGCATGTTTCAGCCCTCCTCCCCGCAAGACTCCATCTCGCTCACTTGGTGTTATGACTGCAAGCGAGCTTTGAGCTCAGTGTGGGCAGGGCAGCCTGACTGGAAGGCCGGCCTAAGGAGGGGAGGCTGGTGAAGATGTAGCTGGCTGGTCCATTCGGTCATCCATTTTTCAATGATCTACTGTGTCCAAGTGTTGAAATGAACACAGTGATGTAATATTAATAAGAAACTGTACTCTTTCCCATAAGGAAATTAGACAAGTAGGGATGCTGGGGTCAGATAATCCATGTAAAAGTATGAAGGAATTCAGAGGACGCAAATAGCTCCCAGTGGGAAATTGTATAATGTTAAAACTATTTTGTATATAGAAAACCCATAATTAGTTGTTTCTACAATAATTATAATGGAAAAACTTGCACATTAGCTGTTAAACATTATTTGATTTTCTCCTTTCCCCAGGTTAACAAGGAAAGTTTGTTATTTTGACAGCTGAGTCTCAATAGAGGCTCCGCTGAGGTTCTCTTGTGCAGAACCTGTGTGTCTTGCCCGTACCCCAGAGCTATGTATGGAAAGGAATTTCTCTGGGTATCTTTTAAAGATCTTTCCACAGTCCTCGGAGTTTGCATTCTGTGTTCTTAAGTAATTCATTCAGAATTTTGGGACTTGGAAGAAATTTCCCTTTGGGATATTGTTCTATACTTTTTAAATGTTAAAATGTTGGATTCTTAAATCAGCTTTAGAAGCCTTCTTAGTCCATGGCTTCGGCATAGTCGCTAATTGCTGCAATATCACCTGTGTCTGTGCGTGGCTAGAACTTGCCTTACTGGTGTGGGTCCCGTGTCTTAGAGGTAGGAAACTAGGGTGTGCACGAAGCATTTATTTCTCAGGCCCTGGCTCAAGGCACAGCTTTAACACGGGCCAAGTTTCTCTTCCCTCTTCCCTTTGCTAGGACTTCAGCTACTCTTGTCATCATGCTGCCTCCTTCTGCCTACAGAGTATTTTCATTGCACATTTTCTTTTTCTTTTGACAGCCTGTCACTGTAGTTCAGGCTGGCCTTAAACTCATTATGTCACCTAGTCTGGCCTTGAACTCATGGCAGTCCTTCTGCCTCAGCCTCCTGAACGAAGGAATTACAGGCATGCAGCACCACACCCAGCTCTCCCTGGACATCTTCCAATGCCAAACTTTTTCTTAACTTTATTTCTTTCTATTGAAATGTGAGGGTTGTTTGACTGATGTACACTGAAAACTGAACAGTGACCATTGTCTACCTTCCCTTGATGTGTCTGTATTTGGAAGACATTGTTCACCGAATTTTCTAATGGTAAAATTTCAGGCAATATAATATGGTGATAACAAGTTCTGGAGCATCGATACTATTTTCTGTCTATTTGATTATTTTATGAAAAAGAAAATACCAAATCGTGTATAATGAAGTTAGAGTGACCATGAGCGTAGTGCAGGATTTGTGCTTTTGACAAAGAGATACGCTTGGACTGAGTCGTGCCCTACCCCCGAATGGGCTGGCGTGGGAACATGGCCACCTGCACGGCGGAAGTCAGCCTGCACCGGAGCCCGACCGTCCCGACGACGCAGACCTGGGAACACGACCGCCTGCTCCCCACCAGTCTTGTAGAACCACCTTGCATTCTCAGCTGCTTTTGGTTTCCTGTTAATATCCTTAAGGAAAACGAGTCACCACATTGGCAGAATGTGTAAAATGTTTTAAATAACAAAGAAACCATTTACTTCCATCATTCTGTGACTGCCTGCTTTGTGGAATCCTGAAAAGTACCTTTGGCAATATCCATCCTTCTTAAGTTTTAGAAGGTTGTGATGCATTTCGTAGAGTTTTTGCTTATAGAAGGCTTTTCAGCCTGTTTTATTGATAGCAAGAACTGAGACAAGTGACTAGTATAAAATCACTTTTTGAATGCAAACTTACTCAGGATTCAGTAACAAGAGAGCATTTATCTCCAATTTTTTTATCTTGCTGTTTTAATTTGATACACTCTTTCTTTAACTATTTGTATTTTAAAAGGCAAATGCATAGTGGATACAATTAATATGAGTTCTAATGATGTAATTACTTTTCATCTTAGATCTTAAAGATTAAAAATAAGTTCTATTCATCCTTTTCCCACCGTAGAGGTTAGGACTTCTGAGCATTTAAAAACAAGATCGTTGAAAGTAGTAGGAAGTAATGCATAAATGACAGATAATCTTGCCTTCAAAGCAGTGAGTTTAGCTAGATCTTAGCATAAAATGTAAATTACATGATACCCTTGTACATGGCCTCCTAGCCCATCTGCTCCGCCCGCGGCCTGTGTTGCGCTGGCAGAGGTCACGGTGGTCAGGATGCCGGTCTGCATGCAGCAGGGCTCAGACAGTGTCACTCACCAGAGACTGGAGGAGGCAGGGCGGCAGGCTGTGGTTTGAGTGTCCAGGGGAATTCAGTTTGGAGATTTATAGGTAAAGAATGTTGGTTTGTGGCCCAGAAACCAACCTTAAAACGTTTATGGGGCCCAGGTTGCAAATAACAACCAGCTTCAATTCTGAAAAACGCTTAATTAACTATGGTGGTTCTGCATTTTTCTCACTTAGCTAGAACTCTGATTTTGAAAATAGTAAGTTTTCCTATCAGACTCTCTAAAACTTGGTTGTGCTTGGTTGCATCATACTGTCCAATAGATTTGGGGTGGGGGTGGGGGAACATAATCAGGAGTCATTTGTAAACGAATCTGCAGCTTGTGCTAGAGATTATCTCCTGTAGAAACACAAACCCTGAGGCTGAGGGACTTGCTGCCTCTGATGCGGCCGGCGTTGCCTCTCTGGGGAGTTGGTTGTTATCCTTATCTTAGGATCTAAGAATTGAAGGTTGAATAATGGGAAAGGAATCGGCCTCCATGTTCCTGCATTATCAAGTGGACTAATGTGAAACTATTAAAATTGTAACCGAATAGGCAAAATAGTTTCTGACCATTGGGTTAAATGAAGCGCTTAGGACATTTCATAGATTAAACTGAACATTCTAAGTAGATCTTAAAGCACCAGGCATAAGCAGTATTTAATTAAAGGGCCTCTGTATTCCCATTAACTATTTGCATAAACAAGTATAATTTAAAATTTTTGTTTTGCATAACTTGCATTAGCAGTCAGGCCATCTAAACTCTAGCTAACTTTCACTCTACTTGGGTTTTAGATGTTAAAAACAGACCTACAAGGCACGACGTTTCAGATGGCTCAGGGAAAGGTGTCCAGGACCTCATCAGACATCATGAGGAGTCAAAAAAAAGTGGGAAAAGCCAGGTCAGTGTGTGAAAATATTTCTAACTTTCGAATGCTGCTACATGAAATGTTCTACTCTGGGCTAATGAAGCAAACTAGTCTAAGCCACTGTTTTTTTTTAAAATACAAGTGAATGTTAGGAAAGTTGGAATGTAAACCTGAGAGTGTCGATGTCGCTCAGGACCGGGTTGGTAGTGCGCCGTCTCGTGGCCTGTGCGTCTCTGGCTTGTGAAGATGTCCCCGCCTCTCCTGAGCATTGGTTGCCTTTCAGATCTGAGTGAGTATTTATTAGATAGGAATACAAACTAGCAAAGCTTTGCTTTCTGACCAACTCTCCCGCTCTCTTTTTAATTGTTTTGAGACAGGACCTCACAGAGTTGCTAAATTGTTAGATTGGGCTCGAACTTGGGATTCTCCTATCTGAGCCTTCCCGAGTGCTGGGGTTACATCACCTATCACATGCCCGGCTCTGACGATTCTTTTTTCTTTTAACCGTAAACTTGAAGTAGCCTGTGTAGGTAGTGTCCTGTTTTGCCAGCCCTGCAGGGCAAGCTGGGTGACACTGTTCGTCCTGAGTTCTGTGCACCATGAAGGCAGAGGCATGAAAGGTAGGAAGGTCAGAGGACCAGAGAACCTGGAGCCTGGACGCAGAGCGGCCCCGCTGGGGAGTGGTGGCCAGCACCTGCCCAAGGAGGTGCTGCTCAGTGCACGAGCTCTGTGCTCAGTGGTTCTCCTTGGGGTTCTGTGGCTTCACTGTGGTCATGGCGCATCGTGATGCGTTGGTTCTTAGCCTTCTTCCAGTCGCAGCCTTCCTGTCTGTGATTTATTCTGGAAAAGTCTCAACAGCTGTTTTCCAGCGTCTGCAGTGCTGGGAATGCAGCCGCACGTGCTGCCCTGTACAGTGGAAGTCCACCCCTCATGAGTTTCTGTATCTTGGTCTCTTGTATCTCTCATTTCTGTCTGAGTTTTTTTTTAATTGGTTTTTTTTTTTTGTACATTTCATCTTTCACTCTTCGTAAGTCTATTCTGGTGCTAAATGTACATGTTTAATTTTTAACATCTTTATTATACTTTCCAGCCTATGTAATTCTGTTTGAATTTATCATTTTTGATAGTCTTAACAAAATTATTAATCTTATGTGAAGCATGTTTAGTTAGAAATTTGTAACTGTTCTTTTTCTGGCTTCTATTTGCTTCTATTTTTATTATCTGTTGTTTCTCTTAGTGTGCAGTCATGTGTTCTATACCTGTGTGCCTGGTTATTTTTCATTTGTCTTCCTGTCAGGAACCCAGATGATTTGAAGTTGGGCTTCTGTCTTCATGACGCAGACTGTGCCCAGGGAACCTGAGCTTCCGAGGCTGTCTCACCTCTGAGGGCTTCTGCTTGACCTCGCTGTGCCGGCTGGCAGTGTCCTCCCATAGCTGGTGCTCGCCTCTGCATCTTGTCCTGCTTTTCTCGTTGATCACAGTGAGAAGGTTGTTCCAAACTGCTTAGTCCTCCATTACCAGAAATAATGGCCCTTTTTTTAAAAAGAAGATTTTTATAAATAAAATTGTTTCTTTTTGAGACAGTCTCACACTGTTGCCCGGGCTGGCCTCTGATGTCTCAGTGATCCTCCTGTCTCAGCCTCCCAAGTGCTGGGGTTAAGGCATGTGCCATAGCACCCAGCTATAAATAGAATTTTGACATAGATCCTTCTGAAAAAAGCAATGAAAGACCTAGCAAAGAGAAAGGATTTTTAAAATGAACTTTCTAGTCATAGTTTGCGAAAGACACACTAAACAAACATCTGAAATGACCTTAATTCAGTTTCTCTTGAGCAAAAACAAATAGGATTCAGTAAAAAATAAGAATCTTAGAGTTGCAACTTCGCTGGAATGTTTTTGGTTTGATACTCACTTTTAATGGGAAAAGTCATGTCTAACTTAGTGAGGAAAACAGTCATCTTTTTAAGACCTACTTTATATTTTTTATTTTTTTGAGACAGTGTCTTACTGTGTAGTTCAGGCTGCTCTTGCACCCACTGTGTAGCCCTGGCTGCCTCAAACTCACAGTGATCCTCCTGCCTCAGCCTCCCAAATGCTGAGATTATAGGCGTGCACCACCATGCCCATTTTAGATTAATTTTAAAAACATATTTGTAAATTTGTTGAACTTTTCTGATTTTGACAGTAGAGGTAAGCAATTAAGCTTACAATATGTATGCCTTTTCAGCGAGTGAAATGTAAGATGCTGTGACAAGTTTAACCTAGTTCTCATTTGTTGGATGTTGTCAAACAGAGACCCTGAAGAAAATGTAGGTTTAATGCTGGCACTCTGCCAAAAGTACATGAATGTTTTTGCTCCAAGGTTTTTCCTTTATTCTATTACTTCTGGGCTTGTTGTTGTTGTTTAGAAGATTATTATCTTCAGCAGAATTTTTGCCCTGAGTCTAGATAGCTTTTCCTAAGTGGCTAAGTTATAAAATCTCATCTTGAAGCCATGTCTGCCAATCCCGACTGTCCTGAGAGAGAGGGCAGGCTGTGGGTCAGGGCACAGAAATGTTTACAGATGGCTTTCATAAGCTTGGAGGCCTGGGGAGAATCGGAGCACTAGGTGCAGTGCACTTATTTTGACAGTAGTTAAAAAAATAAAAAGAACTACACATCAGATAGAATGCTTACATTCCTAAAAGTTTCTTAAATAGGCTAGGAAACAAATGAATAATAGCTTTCATATGTTTTGATAATTGCTTGTTCTCACATTTTTTCTAAAATTCGAACCCATAAGGACATAGACTATGTCCTGTCTGTTAATACTCAGCATAAAATAGTAGCACACACACAATACTTTCTGAGCAAATAAGGGTTGTATTAATTTCCTTTTTATTTTTTGAGTGAAAATGTTTAAATCATTTCTCGTATTCCTAACCATCATTCAGTAATGTTTAATCATCATAATGTACTACTTTTCTTCGTGGGTATTTCTCAACTTAGGAGGTAGTTTTGTTTGTCCTTTTCTTTTTGAGTTGTAAGTGCTCTTTATAGATGCTGGATACTAGGATATGAGACACTTACCAGATACTTTTTGTTTGTTTTGGTATCAGGGATCAAACTCACAACCTCATGAGGGCTTGAGCCACTGAGCTAAATACCCAGCCCCAAAGAGATGGTTTTGTATCAGTTTAGCATGTATTCTCTAGCGGGCATGGTGGGGCATTTCTGAAATCCTAGCACTCTGGAAGATGGATAGGAGGATCCCAAGTTTGAGCCCAATCTGGGCGTTTTAGCAGCTTAGCAAGACTCTGTCTCAAAATTAAAAGAAAAGGAAAAGAAAGTGTTGATTCCTGGGTTCGTGCCTGCTGTTTCTTTGCTCTAGGAAGGATGGCTCAGAATGGGTATGTCACTGCTGTAATGGAGGCAGTAATACTTTTTGAATGTAATTTTCCATTTTGCAGTAATTCCAGGGCCTTGGCTGTTTGCCATTAGATAGTGTGCTTGGCTGGAAGCATATACTTTCGTGAGTGGTTTTGATTTTAATTTTAACTTTGAAGTTAAAATAACAGTGACTCATCAAAATGACAGGTGATATTTGTTTGTCTTGAAAATTCAGAGTGAATATTTTGTTATTAAACATTTAGGGGAACTGCAGCACTTCCTCAAGGATGACACATTTTTAAAATGTCCATGTAAATAACTTCCCATTGTTCATACCTGCTGTACACAGTGAGATAGGGCCTGCCTGGTGGGTGGATTCTCTGAGTGCCAGTCACTTCCCAGTAGGAGTAACCAAGCCCAGAGGTGTCCTTGATTCCTAGCGCAGGTGTCTGGCGATCTGCAGTTCCTGTGATAACGCACTCTTGGCTGTGGACCCCGCGTTGGCGGTGTGGGGATGTGTTCGTTGTGACAGGTGTGGGGTCCATCTACCCACAGATCTGACTGTGAGACCATTTAAAAGCCAGCTGTGTCTCGGTGGCCCAGAGTTGCTTACAGTTCCCACTAGCATGTTATTTTTTTCTTGTTATGTGTAAGAGAAAATATTTCTGTAACAAACATGAAATAGAATCTCCAAAGCACTCCATCTTTTCTTTAATGTGCTTTCCTGTTCAGCACAGGATGGCTCTGAGGTGCATGCACGACGAAGTGTGTAGTTCAGAAGTCCTCAAACGTGCTGCTCCTGGAGTTGGTGGAAGTGAGGGGCTGGAGTTCAGGGTCGCTAAATACTCTTGGGGCCGGGAGAGGCCTTCCCAGTGCCGATGCAGGAGCTGTGTGCGGAGATCTGCTGGGCGTCTGCCGGGAGGCAGCAAAGGAGAGGGTGCAGGCCCAGCTTAGAGGCTCGCATTTGTGAGCTTTCACGGTGTAGCTTACAGTAAACCACTGCAGCGGAGTCACCCATGGTAATTTGCCTTACTCGGTTTTGAGAGATGCAGAAACTCAAACAAAAATAATAACGTACCGAGTTAGCTGAATCCTTATGTTTAAAACAATTAGAAAAGGCTCCTTGGGTGTGAAGGAACTGTGGGCAGGTACGCAGCTCTGCCTCCCTTAGTGCAGTGCTGCCGCGAGCAGCCCTTGTCAGGGAGCGCGCACATGTCAGTGCTGCCCCCTCCCCAGAGCCCGCTCTGTCCCCAGGCGGCTCATCGAAGCTAATCACAGGCATTCTGTTCTCTGACCAGCAATTACTTTGCAAATATGACTCACTTCTGTCCAGTACGATGTGAAAGGAAGTCTTCCTGGGAGTTTTCTGGAAATGCGCTGTCTCACTGCGGATAGCCCTGGGAAGAAATGCTGGATGGGTCCCCCAGTTCACTGTAGCCAGAGGTCGAAGCCAAAGGAGGGGAACCAGAAGGGGAAGGAGCAGGAGGCCGGGAGGGCAGGAGGGCTGCAAATCTTACAGCTTGTTTCCACTGACATCAGAGGGTTGTTCTCATTAGGGACCATTGCTTCAATTGTTGTGTGTCTTGGACGTAATGTTGCAGACATCCAGAAATGCATGGCTGTGCCCATCTGTCCAAAGGACGCGGACTTCACTTTAAGTGTGTGTGTGTTGGGGGGTTCCCAAGCAGGTTTTAGATTCTTCTTTGGAGGAACACAAATTCTTCCCCAGTCATAAGGTTTTTATGACTTTGCCTTTCCTTAAGTCTGTTTAACACTTAACTCCTTTTAAAATTTATTGCTTTCTCAGTATTCAGGAATATAAATTATTGGTTATTAATCCAGAATAATTCTGATTTTTTTTAAAGAGCGGAATAAAATCAGGATTATTCAAAAGGAAAGAGTTAAATAAAATAGTGACAGATTAACACTGTAATTTAAAATCAATGAAGCATTATTATAGTTTGCTAAAAAAAATAAAATATGAATACTTTCAAATAGATTTTTGGCAATGCTCTTGTGACTTTTGGATATGAACTAGGATTCAGTTCATATATCAGTGGTGTCTCCATGTAAGAAAATAATATCAAGTTCAGAGACTGTCATACTGGAGCAGTTATATACGAAGCACGTATTTATCTACATTGTCAGTGCTTTTCAATTTCAGATATGTTATGCTTTTGAAGTTATGCCTTTTTATTTCTCTGCAGAATTATCTTCTGTTTTTCATTTTTAAATATATTTGCTCTTATAATCTAATTCTGTTCCTTAAAAAAGACACTGAAATCTATCTCAGTTTATAGAGTTGTATCTGTTTTCCCTTTCTGTCTTTGGTCTTTTTTACTAATTTGTTCCACTTCCTCAGATGAATGTTAACAGCAGGGAGGAGGCACAGATAGGAAACTCAGAGTCAGAAGCAGCGTAAGGGTGGGCTTCGAGGCACAAGCCTCAAGGATTCTGCAGGCGGAAATCACTCTCCCCAAAACAGCTCTGCTAGCCAGGAGCTCCCAGGACCTTGTTGTCCCCCACCTGCTTTGGTGAGTTGGCTGGGACGGTGTGCAGCAGGTTGGTGGGAGTTGTTTCTGCCCTGCATCTGAGCAAGACTCTCAAAGCCCACACCTCAGAATCTGAAGCATGGACGCCGTGACCCCAGCCCACACTTCCTGTGGTGGCTGGAGAGTGACTCAGGGGTTGCTCCCTCCTTGTCCACACTCTGCAGCCCCTCTTCCTGTGCCGCCGCCCCACAGCAACTCCTGGATCTTCTCCATTCTGAGGGTTGTAATTCCTCACTGGCATTTTTGGAGGAAGGCGTGATTGGCCCAGGTGTAGCCACCCAGAGCCCTGTGAAGCTGGGGGCCGGCCCAGCTCCTGTCCACTGGCCCTGCCCCAGACCTGCTCTGTCCTGAGTGGAGAACAGGACTGGCTCGAGGGTCCTCCTCACCGCAGCGTCTCCACCTTCTCCATGGCTCTGCCTCAAGCCCCAGCTCCAGAGCAGGGAGGGGGTGTGAATTGGCTGGAGGGAGTTTGAATCCTAGATTTGGGTGAAGCATCTTAGTAAGTGAGGCTGCGCATTCTTTTTAGCAGCTTGGACATTAATGACCAATTACTTGGGTGTATATTTTGTGTTTTACTTTCTTAAATCTTCAGTACAATGAACATTCAAAACTGCTGCTGATGCTATGTTAATCACTATTGTAGTATTTGAAAACATTTAGAAAAACTACCGTATATTTTTTAGAAAAAGTCTGAATAATAGGAGTCTTTGCAATTCTCCAAATAAAAACGTTTCACACGAGGAAAGATGATGAAGCTATGAAACCACTGATATGAGAAGTTAAAGAGTCTATACCCAGCGTTCTGGATCAGCCAGCTTCAAAGCATAGGATTTATCAGATTGAAGATGGGTGTGGACAGTCAAAGGGGACACGTGAGCGGCTTGTGTCACAGAGCTGGGCCTCAGCCCCCCAACAAAGCTGTCTGAAGCTGCATAGGTGGTGTGGCTGCCAGGCCGGATATGGGACAGCCTCACAAAGTGGCTTGAAAACTTGTCACATTTACTTTGTTCTTTTTTTATTTTCTCTATATTCACAACACATACGATAACTGATTCTGATCGTTCCCGTATGTCTAGTTGACTTCTATCAGCAATGAACAAGATCAATAATATTTGTGAAAATGTGGATTCTGTTATTTTATTATTTTTAAGGAAAAGAAGTTTTATTGTTTAAAAACTGGTGCCTAATCCCATAAGATTTCAGAGAGTGTTTTCTTTTAAAATGTTTCCTTTTATCACTAATAAAACAATACAGTTGTTTAACTTGACCTACCTACCTTTGATCTTATTGAAACAAAACCCCTAATGGTATTTCCCAAATGTCACAGTCCCCCTCCCTCATCCCTCTGTCCACAGGTTCCCGAGAACACTTTACTCCCATTCCTGGCTCCCCCTGCTCAGGGTGGCTTTGCGGCCCCCATGGGCGCCGTGACTTCATGGTCCGGCACTTTCCTGACTGTCGGGAATCAAGCCCTGCCTGCTGTTTTTCCACCAGACAAACGTGGTAGAAACATAAAAGAGTTGTTTTTCTGCTTTCTGTAATGGCATTCTGGAAGTGAGGGATACCTGGAAGTGAGGGAAGAGGTGCCTGGAATAAAAAGTTTCATGTTCACATATTGAAATAGCATGGCAGTTTCAGTGAGTGTTGAGGCTTCCCATATAATGAAGTTTTTTTGTACCTTTTTCCTTTCTGAGACCCTCATACTTCTAACTGAAATGTTAGAGTGTGTGCTTCCTGCTTCGGCTTCCTACCTTTAGTGAATGCACATAAACCTCTAGGTCTGCGGCCACGTCCTGAGCGTCTCTTTCCCTTGGCTCTGTGGTTAGCAGGGCAACAGCTCCCTGCCCCTAGCCTGCTTGGGAATGTAAGGGAGTTCTCAGCCTGTGTTGTCCCAAGTGCTAGGAGAAATCCGAGGAGAAGGGGTGTTTAGCTACGCAAATCATTTCTTTCATCCTGGCAAGAATTAGGAAGACTCCCTGGTTTTTTATAAACTTACACCATTGCAGAGGGACTTATCTGCCTCTTTCTCTAGATCTCTTCACAACAGAGCCTCCTTCCATATAAGTATTGCAGCTTTTAAACAATTTTTAATTTTTTAAAAGTTTTAGTAGGTAAGTGTTCTACCAATAAGCTACATTCCCAGACCTTTTTAAAACTATTATTTTATTTTGAGACAGGGTCTTACTAAGTTGTCAGGCAGCCTCAAAATTGAGAGCTTCCTGGCTCAGTGTCCCAAGTACTGTAGCTGAGACTGTACAGGTGTGTGCCGCCACACCCAGAGTGTGGTCTCCTTTAAACCCAGATTCAACCTCCTGTCTCCTGTTGTGTAGAAACAAAAACTGTGCCCTGCTAATTGCATGATCCTCAGGCTCTCCCAAGAGTAAGCAGTTCTGGAGGCAGTGTGTGTGTGTTCAGAGCTCCAGCTTTTATCTTTCTTCCCAGACGTTTGCGCTCATTCTCTCCTTATTCACTTCCTCCCTCCCTCTCACGTGCCTGCTTCCGGTATTCCCCAGGGCAGAAGCCAAGCCACCCACTGCTTTATGCCAAGCCTGGCATCCTCTCTGTCTTCGTTGCCCTGGGCCAGGTGCTGGTCCCCATCGTTTCCTACCCAGGCTCTTGCAAAGAGTTTATTGTTCTATCTATGCCTCTGCTCCAATTTTGCCCCAGTTCTTCCCAAGTTACTATCTTTGCTGCCTTGAGGTAGCTTTTATAGCCTAGGGGCAGTTGGGACCCCCTCCCCCCCGCCCATCCACCAGGTTCCTTTCCTCCCTCGGAGTAGTTGCTGGTCTGGGTTGCTGTTCATGGAGAGCACACAGTGTACTGGGGAGGCAAAGAAGGCACTGCCTTCCTTCAGGGCGTGGCGGTGGAAGGACAGGTGATGCAGGGTGCTCAGAGGTAGGCATGGTGGTGCTTGGGGTCAGCAGGAAGGGTGCTAGGTTCTTAAGTAGCTCTCCAGCTGACTGCCCATGGTGCTGCCTGGTCTTTGTCCCCTCTTGTGTGAAGGGACACAGGGCCAGCCATCCCACCCTGCAGCAACCATCGTGGCCTGCATTAAGGTGTCCAGCTCATCCTGTGGGGACGGCTAGCTCCCACGAGATGGGTCAGATGGGTGTGTTCTTGCTGACACTGAGTCAAGCAGGAGAAATTGCAGGCCCACTCGTGAGGTAGCAAAGAGAACGGAGCAGCACAGAAGCTCAGTGAAGATGGGTCATGTGATAGCATCCAGCCCAGTGTGCGGCGGGGCCCAAGCTGGTTTCCTGTAATGGAGAATGGAGTCATCTAAGGCAGCACCACGCCAGTCAGAGTTTCCACATCCATCAGTTACCTGCGGTGTACAGAGAGGGCCAGACCGAGGCCCCAGAGATGACGACGACAGAGCTGGAGTCGACGGCCGGGCGGAGTGCACTGTGGATACCTCATGGCACCCCACAGGGACACGCGTTTTCTGCAAGCTCCACTCTTGATCCCATAATCTCGGAGAAAGATTGTTTACAGACACAGCATAAGGTTGGACTCACTGGATTTATTTACGTAGGTGCAGCAGGAAGGCCTTAAGTTGATCTGTGTGTGTTTTCTTCAGGACTGTCAGATGGCTCATTTAAATCGGCCCAAGAGCTCACCATCACGTCACCCGTGGTGCTGTACATTTCGGTGAACTCCCTTTCTCTGAGGTCCCCAGCATACCCTGTGGCTCTCGGCCTGCCACAGGTGACCTCCATGCTCACCTGTAAGTCTGGGACCTGGCTGGGCTTGTTTCTTGAGAGGACGTGGAAAGCCCTAGTGCACGCGGCCAGCCACGGTTCCTTGGGTGTCTGCTCGTTGCAGAGGCATGTTCTTCTCCAGTGGGCTGTTCCCAGCATGCCCAGGGCTGTGCAGCAGTGTCTCCAGTTTCGTCCTGGTAATGAGGACAGGTGCTGTGTGGATCTGTGCAGACGAGTACCGTACACAGGTACGCCTGCCCTGAAAATGGTACTCAGTGAGTGTCTGAATTCTGGAGAGGTCAGACAGGGCGAGCGAGACACCATTTCCAAATGCTTCCTCTCCGTTTTCAAAGGCAGTCTACTAAATTTTATGAGATAGAAGGAGCAAAAAGAGAGCGGGCTTCCTTTAGATACACAGAACAGAACATTAAAAGATGAGCAGTCCTCTCTCAGTGGCTTATTTAGGCCTAGTAATTAATTTTTATTTTGCTTGGGCCTGGTTTAGCAGCCCTAGGAACCCATCTGTTTCTCAACTAGAGTTTCAGAAATCCTGATTTAATCCTTTGGGAGGTCAGAGTTAAACAAACAGAAATCCATAGGTTATTGTTGTTAACTGACTATTGATAGTAACCATAACTAAAAGATCGAGGAGAGTTCATTGTAAGAATAATGGCAAATAACAAAGTTGTTCATGGTATGCAGAACACTATAGAAAACATAGTAAACAATGATTAACCTTACTTTTTAAAAATAATCTTACTTTCTAAAAAGAGAATTGAAGAACATAGTCTTGCAGGAAAAAATTCATTAGCTGTAATAAAGTAGTCCTGAAGTATAACATACCATGAATATGTCAAGCATAGAATTAGAACCCAGGTCTGGCTAGGGGTAGTACACCCTCACATGTGGGTGATAATAACACTTTACCATGCAGGTTGATCCAGGCGGGACTGATCATCATCTTTGGTTTGAAAATTTCAGCTGTGCTACTCATCAGTGGTAACACATCAGATGGACCCAAGTATTTCTAGCACGTTCTTTTTAATAGAGTAAAGGAGCAAATATTTGTGATTTTCTAGGTGTCTGAAAAATTTCATACACCTTTAGGTGTAATGGTATTTAGGATTTGATATTCGCTGCCAAGAAATTTTGAACACTGATTTAAGACAAGGTCGTGGGTTACTAAACACAAGGAACGCTCACTTGCTCGGCCAGCAAGTCTGGACAGCTCTCGGGAGAATATCCGTGAGCACAATAAAAATGTACATCCTTATGCTTTATGTCAGTACCTCGTGGGAGACAGAGCTGCTTTTATTGAACTGGGAGTTCAGTCTCCTTCACTTCTTGGAATTTGAGGAGTACTCAGTTTTTAGGCTCCTGTTTCCCACGTGCCAGTCACAGTAAAGTTTCGTTAAGGGATGGCATCATCTCGACTGGTAACGCGCCTCCCACGAGAGCATGACCTCAGCCACTCTGAGATTCTAGTAGCAGAGCGGCGAGCATCCTGCTGGGTGGCCTACAGCCTGGTTGTGGGTGGACCAGATATAACCCCCCCACAGGGTTGCTGAGTTCACACCTGGGGCTTTTAGGACTGACTGGGTCATGAGGGTGTTGGTTTCGTCCCGGCGCACATTGGAGAAGTCACAGCTGAATGGGTTGTTAGGATTGGGGCCCAACTGCAGGGTGTGCATCCCTGCGCTGCGGCTCTCTCTCTCAGCCTTTCCTCTGCCCTTGCTTCCTCCTCTCTTCCCGCTGCCATGAAGAGAGCAGCCTTGCTCCCCACGCCTTTCCACCGAGCTGTTTCTGCCTCACACAGGCCTAAACGCGATAGAACCAGCTGATGTAGACAGGAGCCCCTGAAACCATGAGCCAGGACAAACCTTTCCTCTTTGAAGCTGGGTTTCTCAGGTACTTTGTCAGAAAGCTCGCTAACACCCCACCTGCTGAACCTAGTTCACTTCCTGCCTAGCCCATGAGACACTTGAAGCCCTTTAACTTGATCTGGTCTAATTCATTGTCAGGAAGTGATCCAATCCCAGCAATGCTCAGATAAGCTCAGAGAACTTCAAAGGATGTGGAGCTGGAAACCCAGCGAGAACTAACCCACAATCCTGGTTACCAGGGGAGGCCGGGCACTGTGGGCCGGCAGTCCTTTCGCTTGGCCACGTGACATGCCTGGAGGTTGCCTGGTGTATGGTGGATCCCATTTCTGACACCAACAGATATGGACATTCCTTCCCCTTCCAGGGTCCTGAAGGCCCACGAGCTGGCTAACTTGGGCCTTTCATTCCTCAGCTCAGCTCCTCACAGCTGCCGCTGGGACAGTGGGGAATGGGAGAGGCCGTGGTGCTGCTGATGGTATCCTTGCCTGCAACAGGAGGGAGCCTCAGTGACTGGCAGCCGTCCGCGGCCTGCGCAGTTCTTACTGACCAGCTTGATCTCGCCTCCGTATCTGTCTCCCTCCTTTCCCAGCTGTCTTGTCTTGTCTCCTTCCCTGTCCTCTCCTCCCCTCCCTCCCTCCTCTCCACTCCCTGCTTGCGTTTCTGCCCAGCAGAAGAGTTATTTGCACAACTACCAGTTTCCTACAACATACAAAGTTGTAAAGTAGCTCAGAAACACTGATGGGCATAAACGCCAGAGAATGTAAGGTAAACAATGCCAAGTGGTTCACTTTTCCTCTCCGACCTGATTTTACAACTGTGCCTTTTTGGCTGTTTTTACCATATCATATATCCACCCCTTTCTCCATCCATCATTTTAACATTCATTTCCACGTAGCTGCAGATATCAGTACCTGCCATATTCTTCAGAGTTTCTTTGATTAATCAAGAGTCCTACTGAATTTTCATATCCCTCCCTTGCCAGATCAGCAAGCAGATGTGCCTATTATAGATCACTTTTCACTTCATCATTGCATTTCAGGCCAGGGCCCCTCCATCCCACAGCTCTGACAACTTGGAGTGTCAGGTATTTTGTCACAGCAAGGAGGAAGGTTTAAGGCACTGAGTGTCATGGTCGTGTGAAATGAGAGGACAGAGATGGCCAGCAACCAGGGAAGTCACCTTCCCTCATCACACAGAATCGTGCAGCCGAAGTCCACTCCTGCTCATCTTGGTAGCCTCTGCTTGATAATTCCTTGGTGGGTGTCCCTGGGTCATGCTGTGGCTTGAATGTGTCCCTAAATTTCCTGTGTTGAAAACCCGATCCTCATTGCGACCATGTGGAGAGGCAGGACTTTCAAGAGGCCATGGGGCAGCATGACGGCGCACACCTAAAGTCCCAACTGAGAGCTCCAGATTCCGTCTTCAGCACAAGTAAACTGATTACAGAATAACAATGAAAAGGAAATACAGAGGCGCCTGGGTGATAGCAGAGCCTTCCTGAACAGGTGCATCTTGCTGTCGTGGGACAGCGTTCTTTGTCACAAAAGGAGCTTTCACAAAGGAGTCAGGCTGTTGCTGTTCTCCTGCCACAAGAAGACAGAGCAGGGCCCTCAGCAGGTCTGGGCCCTGGCCTTGCCCCTCCAGAGTACCCTGCCAACCTTACTGCAGTTCACAGTGCATGCGACTGGCTGCTGCTGTCTTCCAGCTGCGGAGAGCTGTGCTCCAGGGAAAATTCACGCGCAGGTTTCTGGCCCCTCGGACCTTTCATCCGGTACTGAGGAGAACAACTGCTGGTCCCGTGGGTCCTCCTCTAACTTGCTGAGCAGCTACCAAACTGTTTCCTAGGAGCCCGGCCGGGCTGCCCTCCCTCAGCAGCACGCACAGCGTCCAGCTCCTTCACCTCCACCGGCGCCGATCCCCTTGCAAGAGCTCAGCCAGCTGGTGCACGGGATTCTTGCGCTGAGGCTTCGATAGGAAGCCCCCTAATTCGTAGCGATGGGGGCATCTTTCATGTGCTTATGGCCCTTGCTTATTTTCTTTGGAAAGATGTTTATTCAACTTATTTGCTCACCTTTCTTCCCTTTGTCTTTTGATTGCTCACTTTTTAAACTGGGTTTTGATTTTTTTATTGAGTCAATAGTTTTTAGATTCTGAATATTAGGCCCATGTCAGGTACAGGGTGGCAGGCATGATGTGCCATTCCATGGGCTGTCTTTTAATTTTCCTAATAGTGTTGATGACGTAACTGTTTTTTTTTTCTTTGCTTGTTCTTTTGGTGCCTTGTTTAAGGAACCATTGCCTTTTTTCTTGTAAGAATTTTATAGTTTTCACCCTTAGATCCAGGTATTTACTCTGTTTTGAGTTAGCTTTTGTTTGTGGGTACGGTAAAGGTCCAGCTTCATTCTTTCCATGTGGATATTAGTTTTCCCATCATCCTTTGTTGAAGACATTGTTCTTTACCCATCCAACAGTCTTGGCATCCTCATCAAAACAGTGGACCATGGATACAAGAGTTGCTTTCTAAACTTTCAATTCCATTCCATTCTGACCTTCTGCCCATCTATCTCTATGCCAGTAGCATACAATTTTGATTACATAGTGTTACAGTAATCTTTACAAGTGGGAATTACAAGTCCTCCAACCTTGTTATTCACCTTCAAGATTGTTTTGACTATTTGAGATTCCTTGGAGTTCTGTATGAATTTGGGGGTGGATTTTTCCATTCCTGCAAAAACAAGAAAGGAAAAAAAAAAAAAACACCTCTGAAATCTTGCTGGGGTTTGTGTTGAATTGCCTGGGGTAGTATTGACATCTTCACAATATTATGTTTTCCAAAGCATGAGCATAGGACGCATTTCTGTTGATTTGGGTCATGTTTAATTTGTTTTAGCAACTTCTTTTTACTTTCAGTGCATAACTCTTACAAATGTATTGCTAAGTATTTTATTCTTTTTTGATGCTATTATATTGTTTTCTTCATTTTCTTTTCAGATTCTTCATGACTAATTTGTAGATGTACAACTGACTTTGTGCGTTGACTTTTATATCTTGCAGTTTTGTTGAAATTATTAGTTTTCATAGTTTTTTTTCTGGATTCTTTAGGATCGTCTGCATATAAAATCATCTCACCTGTGAGTGTTGTTTCACTTCTTCATTCCCAGTTTGGTTCTCATTTTTTGTAATCGACTGGTGAGAGCTGTGTTTTCCTTTGAGATCCTGATTACACTCCAAGTGGGGATGCCAGTAGGCAGAACGCTGGAGGCTGGAGTTTGGGCGTCGGGGCCCTGCAGGGCAGGGAGTGAGCACAGGGAGTGACAGTGCTGGCGGGGCAGGGACCCGGGAGCAGCCTGGTCAGCAGCCCGAGGGGTCAGATGCTTCCCTTCCCTCACGGTGGCTCCAGAGGGAGGCAGTGCCCACAAAGGGAGCCCCACAGGCTCCTTCAGGATGGCTCCATGGAGCTGTCTGGGGTGTCAATCCCTGGGCCTGTGCAGGGTCCATGCAGGAGGGGCCTGGAGGAGCAGGGCTGGGCTCCGTGTGAGCATCGGCTGCTCACGGAGACGCCCCTGAAGGCCTGGTCTCCGGACCTACTCGGAGCTGCGCTGGTGTTGCTCCATGTTTCGTGTTAGAAACATGGGTGAGCTAGCAGTCGCACGTTTTGGAGCGTGGCTACCCAGACAGGGAGTGACTGTTAGGTGAGCCCTCGCTCTGTAGAGCACTTCCTTTTTTGAGACAGGGTATGCCTGTTTAGTCCAGGCTGGCCTCAAAGTTAGGTTTGTTCTACCTCAGCCTCCTGAGTGCTGGGATACATGTGTGTGCTCTTGCACCCAGCTCAGAGTTCTCTCTCTGGATGTCTTTGATTCATGTTCCTTCTCCACTCATCTTTCCTTGCCTTCCCCAAATGCACAGTTTACCCCTTCGAGTCAGTGGCTTTTGTCAGCTTGCCGTCCTTTGGTACCTTTGGTTCTTCCAGTCCGGTGCATGTGGACCATTCAGTGGGAGTGCATGTGTCACTGTTTATACCAAGCAGTTGGCTGCATCTGAAGTCACGCGTGAGACTCTCAAAGTGCATGAGTGGTGTGCATTCATTTATATACACACATACTCTCACTGAGTACATTAGGCTGAACCTGTTACCAGTCATTAAAAAGTGGTCATTTCCGACAAAATTACAGAGCATTTGTATTCACATTTCTAATTATGTATACTTCAATAGCACCCACATTTTTGCATTCAGAGTGCATTTCTTACTCAGTAAAAAGTGCTTGAAATCTCTTAAGAAAGTGCACAGTTCTGGGTAATGGCAGACGCCAGCGCGGGAATCGAGGTCTGGGCTTCTGCGCACATTGGATTTGCACCTCCACACAGCGCCTCCTGGGCGTTGGGCTCCGGGAGTGCGGTGGGCGCACAGGTGCTGCCACTGTGGAGCCAGGGTCGAAGCAAGTGTGGAGGGGTAGCATTTACTTTTCTACCTCGTGTCTCCATTACTTTGGCTTGGTTTTAGAATAATATCTAAATTTCTATCTCTTGGGCCATTTTTTTCTGGAAATATAATTTTTTTCTTTGATATATGCTTAAACGTTTATTTTCAAATGATGTAACTAAAAAAAAAAACTTACTAAGGTTTACTTCTGTGGGAAAAGTTTCTTTTTATATTTCTGACTGTTTTTTGTTCCTTCTCTTGCAGTCTCAGCCAACAAGAACATTAGTCATGACAAGCATGTCGTCAGAGTAAGTAGTCCCTGTTTTGACAAGGCTGTCTTCAACGTGAAATTCAGCCTTTTCTCTTGAAGCATCGTTTCCACGAATCACGGATCTGTGCTCTGTCACTTTTACCCGTGATTGATGGTGCATGAGAAGCTGTGGCTCAGCGGGCACAGTCTAGTACTTACAGCAGTTTGTTTACGCAGCATTCACGGGTTCTGCGCTCTTTCTGGGATTGAGGCTGCTTGCTAAATTCCTGATGGCTTTGTTTGTCCACCCCTCACCTCATAGATATTCAGCATGCAGAGATGCTGCCTGGAACATTTTCCTTAGGGGCTTAATGCAGTGGTGGGAGGCTGTCCACATGCAGTGAGAGTGGCTGTCTGCGTCTTGCAGAAGGGTTAATGGGCTGCTGGCCTGCGCTTATCGTCTCCCTCACACATTCAGCACAGCAGGGAGCATCCAACACAAACAGAGGGCCAGAGTCTTTATAACAGATTTTTGAATTCTTGTTAGAGGAGAAAACCATGCTTTTTATATCAGTCGTAGGTTTTGAGGCTTTAAGACATTCATCAAAACATTGGGACCTGGAGGGGAAAATGTGCTGCAGGAAGAGCGTGCGTGTGACCACTTCGCACACAGGTCCTTTTGTGGCATGGAACTAAAAGGATTCGCACTTAACTGCACACCGCACACCATAGACTGAGGCAGCACATACGGAGAATGTTGTGAATGTGTTGCAAAGTAGATTGAACTTTTTTTTTTTTTTTTTTTTTTGCGGTACCGGGGATTGAACTCACAACCTCGCGCCTGCCAGGACAGGCACTTAAGGCACTGAGCCAAATTCCCGGCCCTGGTTTCTTTTTTTGAGGCAGGGTCGCACTATGTAGCTCAGGCCGGCCTTGTGCTCGCGTTGTAGCCCAAGCCGGCCTCGAACCCACAACGCTCCGCCTACCTCAGCCTCCCGAGTGCTGGGATTAAAGGCGTGCGCCACCACGCCCGGCTAGATTGAACATTTAAATAGTCTCCTACAGAAATTAGGATTGAATATGTGCATGATATTTTTTAAAATCCGTATTCAGACTTTAAAAACAAACATTAATGACTATTTTCTTTTTAAGGGCTTTGAAAAGAAAATTTTCCCTTCAGACCACATTCTTTCTCTTTTTTATCTTAGATTTCTTGTGTGTGGTAAAAATTTGACCTGGACACTTTGACTGCATGTTGAGGGTTCATGTCTTTAAAAGACGCAGTTGCTCATTATTTCATAGCTGCTGGTCGCACCCAGTTTGGAGGAGAAAATCTGATATCCAAATTGAAGAGCTCTAGAGATCTAGATTACAGGTTCTTACTCCTTTTTGCTTTTGTTTTGGGTTCCTTTTTTCTCTTTAGCATTTATTTTTTCCTAAACTTTTTCAGGATAATGGTAAGCATAGCTTCTCAGTTCAGGCTGGGCCAGGGCCAGTTCTCGAGGGTCACACTCACCTTCTCCGCCCTGTGGAGCTCTAAGAATTAAACATCCGGGTGTGCTTCCACCCTGTGTCTCACAGGCAGATCAAGTACTGGGGATAAAGCCTCCAGGCCCATGAGGTGGAGGAAGAGCCCGAGAGACAGCGGGGTCAGGCAGGGGCAGTCGCAGCCTCCACCCTCCAGGAGTAACGTGCAGAGGAGAGGCTTGGCTCTCTCAGCCCCCGAGTGCACGCGGCCGCACGGCAGGCTAGGTGGCCTCGCACACACTGCAGTGTCCTTTGAGATCTCCAGACCTCACAGGGAAAAGGAAGAAGCAAAGAACCAGAACTGGAGCTGCTGGAAAGGTGGTTGTAAAAGGAAGACGGTAGAACCGAGAGCTGCTTAGAAAGGATGCTAGGTAGAAAGACTGTCTTAAAAAGCAAAACTAAAAGGTACCTGCAGCATTACATGGGTGTCATACTGAAAGATAAACAATAATGAACTTTATGAAACCACATGCCACCGTCAAATTTGCTTTAAGATTTGATACAAAAGTTTAATAAAAAGGCTCTTTTTCTGCCTTAATAGGAAAACTATGTGTGGTACTCAAAAAAATGTTGTATTTTCAAAATAAAGTAAGTAAATGAGAACTGCGGTTCCAACTGCAGTGGTCCACTCCAAGGTGCCTGAGAAGGAAGAGCTGGTGTGGGGAAGGGCACGCGTGGGCCGTGGGTGGGGCCTGGTCCTGCCGTGTCCTCCGCCAGCAGTGGCCCCAGGGAAGCTCAGGCTTGTTTTCTTAGATGAGTGCAAATTGGGATCTGCGGCGCTTTTTAATGTCTCTAAATTTCATGTTACTTACTGATTGTTAACAGATGAAGCCATGAACACTGTAACCAAAGCCAATTTTAAATTTCACTGCCCAGTTTTAATTATCTTTCAGTATACTTGCCTCGGTGTTTGTAGGCAGCAGACACTCATCAGGGTTTGTTTCCTCCTGCTAGGAAGCAGAGCGTCGTCATGCAGGTGGTGGATGCCCTGAAAGGTTTTTCCTTTGCGCCTGAAGTCTGTGAGAGCACCACGCACGTTCTGGCTGGGACGCCGCTACGCACGCTGAACGTGCTGCTGGGGATTGCGCGCGGCTGCTGGGTGCTCTCTTACGAGTGGGTAAGCGGCTTGACCTCGGACGGGTGTGGTCTCCCTGAGGGATGCCACAGGGGCCCGTGCCTCTCCAGGAGCAGGGACCCTCTGGCTGGAGAAGGGCGAGGCCATGGGGCAGGGCTGGAGGAGCTGCGGGTAGAAATGGGGTCCAAACAGACTTGGGCTGCAAACACCAAGTCGTTTTCTCACACTCAACTGAGTGTTGCTCTGTGTTTGACCAAGAAATAATGTGACCAGTGCTGCTGATGGCTTGAAAAGCCGAAAGAATCCAGCGATTGTTTTTACAGATAGATTTACTTAGGATGAAACATGTCCATTTAATCCCATTTGTGTGTGTTTCGTCTTGTGCATGTCCACCCGTAACATCATTCGTCCATATTTCTGTGCATTAAAGATACCTTTAAAAATACATCATCATTTCATAAGTCATGAAATGGAAGTGGTCTGTTACCGTTCTGGTCTTACTCTGGCCCTCCACCTCTGGTCACTCTATAGCTCCACTCTGATGAACATGTCACCACTTGTTGTTTATTACTATTTTGCATACAACTGTCCACCTCCTTCCTCCTCCCCCACAATGTATTATATGAATTCTGTGTTAATTTAAACCAGGAGAATTACATTGTGCAAACTACAGATGGACTTTTAAGATTGGCTCTAGTATTTTTCTCATGTTGTAACAATCCTGTAGCTTGATTTCTTGCAATTCAGGACGTCTCTGTATCTTGATGGGTCACCCCATCCTCCAGTTTGTTTCAGAGGAGAAACATCCTCTCTTTCACAAAGCTATGTGTCTATGCTTGATTCTATCCTCAGTCTTCTCCTCTGGGACTAAGCAGCCCAAGAGTGTAGACATGAGGATGTAGCATTGACCGTTGACTTGGGAAGACCTCCCCAGAGATGCTGCACTGTGGCTCTGTGCTGGCCAGTGCTATCCTGCTGATCACACATGGAAATAGAACTGCACGCAAATTTAGGCCGTGGAAATACTGTGTGGGGTCCCTGGAGAAGAGCACAGTGGCAGTCAGAGACACTATTACAGTGGTCACATTCAGGCCTGACTCTGTCCTGGGGAGGGGAACCCTGAAATTGCAGTCACACACACGAGTGATAAAATTACCAGTGCAACAGGGCGAGAAAAAGCAGACTGAGACTAGAAAAGAAGAAATATCACATGCAACACAGCCTCACACATCACCTGAAAAACTCATAGAGCTACTCCCTGAGTTTGACAGGTTGTCAGGACCAAGGTTACAAAGTCAGCACTGAAATGTCTACTGTCATCAGTCTATTAAGGCATGTGCAGGATCAGCCTGCTGAAATCTGTTCAACACTGATTAACAGAACAAATAACCACATATAGACAGGGCATACTGTGTTTGCGGGTTGAAGACCTTAGTGCAGGGTCCCCGCTCCCCAAAATTCTCTGCAGGTGCAGCACTTGTTCAGTCTGCGTCTGACAGTCTCAGAAGATACAGACAGATGCTGGCCATCCTTGAAGCAGCAGTAACCAAGGCAGCGTGGGACTGGCCGCACAGTGGAGACTGCAGGAACGCACCCACAAAAATACGGTGTGTGAGTTGCGGCAAGGGCGATTCCATGGAGAAATGCAGTCTTCCCACAGGACGTTCACAAGCAAAGAAGAACCTCAGCCTCTGCCTCGCACAGTGTTCAGCATCTTCCTCAGAATGGATCGTAGGCCAAGCGTGCACGCATGAAACTCTCGGACATGAACATAGGAGAGAAATCATGACCTCGATTTACACAGAGTTCTTTGGTGTGGCACCGAAGGCATGAGCTATAACTGAAAACAGACTTCACCAGAATTGAACAGTTTTACTCAGATATTGTAAAGAAGGCTATTGATAATACTGATAATTGCAAATCTTACGGCTGGCAAATGACTTAACATCCAGAATATATAAAGAGCTCTGAAAACTCACTAAGGAAATAACCCAAACAAAAGTTGGCACCCAGAATTTTTTGAACATTTTACAGAAGATATACCAATGACAAGCACATAAGAAAAGGCACAGTAATACTGATCATTAACAAAATTCAGCTTCAATCTGTAATGACACAGTACAGCTTGTTTAGTAGCACAGCTAGAGTTAAAATTGCCAGCAACCCCCTAGCAAGGATGCGGGGCATCTAGAACTCTCATAGGCTGCCGCTTTGCAAACAGTGCCAGCTTCCTGTGAAGTGACACGTGCGCACCGCCGCCCCACTGCCAGACACTCCGAAGACACAAACCTTGTGTTCACTCACAGCCACATAGTGCTGGTAGCATTTTCACTTACAGTCACCCAAGCCAGAAAATGGCACAAATGTACCTCAGTGGGAGAACGGGTCTGCAAACAGGTTCGTATGTGCGGTGGAGCACTACTCAGTGTGAAGAGAGACGATGGCACACACAAGCCTGGATGCCTGTCTCTTGTGATGTAGCGGTTCTGTACTGTGCAGTTCCACTTACATAACGTTCTGAGAAAGCCAGACTGTTGGGAAGGATAACAGACGAGCAGCTGCCAGGAGTTAAATGCGGGGGTGGGGGGCAGGGTCTGAATGCGAAGGGCAGCACGGCCACGTCTGGGAATTGCTGCGATAGCACATGGGTGATGACAGGCATAGGCGCACGTGCATGCGCGCACATTCTGATGATTTACAGACGTTTTGTGCAAAGTTCGCCAAAGGTGGCTGCGGTGAAAACGACACTTGCACCTGGTGCTGCGGTTCGAGTCCCCTTTCCTTCCAAGCAGTTTCTCGGCCTCCTCTGGATGCCGCCCATCAGTACTTGGTCTTAAGCTCATCTCTTCTGCCTTAGAATTCTTTTCTTAATTTTAAAATAACGTCACCTCCCCTGGATTTCTCTGCCTCCTGGGCTTTTTTGCCTCCTCTGTGGCACCGTTCTCAAACATTCACCTGTCCTTGCCTCGCTCTGTGCTACCCCAACACTCGGCAGCACATCCTGCCTGGCTCCCACCTGTCCCCGTGCACCAGCGTGGTGCCTGCAAAGGCACTGATAGCCTCTGCACACTTGGATTGGTTATGCCACGTCATACACAGTGTACAGTTCAGCAAAGTAGTATAAAGCCAGCACCATGGTACAACCACCCAGACCAAGGAGAATAACATCACCGGCACTCTAGAGGCCCTGGCACACCCGATCTCCATGTCTTTAGTGGAACCTCCTATCTTGGCTTTTATGGTCATCAAGCCCTTGCTTTTTCCTTGGTTAACATTTGAAAATATAGCTCATACTGCATGTTTCTCTGCACTTTTTATTAGTAGGGTCATATAGAACCATGTTGAAATTAGCAGAATTGCAAAAAGTAGCCCTGCTCACTCACTGTGCTACCTGTGTGACCCAGGTCCCCAGGGACAGGAGGGTCATCTTCCCTCATAGAAGGCTCCAGGCTCATCTTCTACCAGGTCACCCTCTTGCTGCCCATGGGACCCATCTCCAGGTTCAGGCCTTTGATGTCCCGAGAGGTCCTGTAAAGACCCACTCCAGACCCAGACTCCTGAGGGACAGTGTGGCTCTGACGCACTGTGGGGAGGGAAAAGGTGGGAGCTGTTCTTAGGGAAGGTGACCCAGAGCTGGCTGTGCTCCCCAAGCCTGGACAGGCCACTCCTGCTCCTCCTGCTCCTCCCCGTGACCTCTCAGCTTTCTCTCCCCAGGAAACTGTTTCCTTGCCCAGTCGGCAAGGCAGCATGCAGCTGGCCCTGCAGTCCTAGCGTGCAGGACAGGGCCACACGGACCCTGGTGCTGGACTGAACTTCCATGTCGTGTGTCCGTGTGGCTGTACTATTGGGCAGGCTGTGGTGTTTGTACTTGACGCTTCAGTGCCTCCTTATTTTATGTACTTGTTTACTCTCTATAAAGAGAAAAGTTTATTTCAGCTCACAATTCAGCAGCACTTTCAAGGTTGGTGACAGTCATTCTTGATCCACTCTTGTCCCTTGGCTCCTGAACTGTCCCCTCCTTCCTGACCCAGCTGCTCTTTCTCATCCCCCGGCCACTCCTGTCTCACAGCGCAGAGTGCCAGCTGCCCAGGGTCACACTTAGCCCTGTTTCTACCTATCCTCCTTCCTGCAGTCACGTCAGTGCACCAAGTCCCGCAGTCAGATGCTCCCTTCCTGCAAGAGGACAGACCTGAGCCACCTAGTGAAACCTTGTGCCACATGGGCTTCCAGATTGGAACCCTAAGTCTGTGATTTTAAGCAGCATTTATGCATCATTGTCTCTCATAGTTAAAAACCATGCTCTGACCTCTAGACCCCCATGTCTTATGCATTTAAGATTTTCACTCAGATGTCTGTGCTTAGCATGTTAAATTGTCCCTGGTGTTTCCTGGCCTCAAATAGGTACAGTACCTCCTCTATCTCTCTCTACTCTGTGGCCTTGCTGGAGGCTGAGAAGAATCCTTCATTCCGCACCATCCCCGACCCCACCAACTCTGAGTTCATCAGTTCGGTTACCAAGTCACGCTCACTGCTGCCATCTCTCCTGGATGCGGTGGTCTCCCTTACTCTTCTTTCAGCAGCAAGAAGACCCGGGCCTCAGCTCATCATCCATCCTCCAGGCCTGCAAGTCCTGCTTTCTCTCTCCTGGCTTCTCCTCACATTCTTTCATCCTTCCCCAAAGCTGGACCATTCCACAGGCAAATCTAGGTGCCACAGGGCGTTGCCCAAAAGTACTTGTGCAAATATCTCTAAGAGTCGGACACTTAATAAAATCATACCGTTAGCAGTGATTTGATTAATACCATCTAATATCAGGTCCTTGTTCAGAGGTCCACAGTTACTTCGTTTTTTAAGTGGTTTATGTCACTTAGGAGCCATGTAAATGCTTTCCTCATACCTGCTCAGGTGATCCGCTGTGGTGTGCGATTTTGCTGGCGTACTCCCTCAGTGGCTGGCCGCTGCAGTCAGTGCTGTCCTCCATCCGTAGCCAGTCTGACTTCCCAGCCACCTTTCTTTCTGGCTGCCATTCCCAGCCTGCCAGTCTCCCACCTGGCTCAGATCCCTTTAGAATACCCGACACTCCTTCCTGTCCTCCACACATTCCCGTGTCTCCTTAGGAAAATCTCTGACCCCCACCCCAATGGAACAGACTAGGCTGTGTGTTACACAGTTTTAGGTGACATTTGTCCACATCACCGTTGGCACCAATGTGAGTACTTAGCCCGCTGTCCCTAGACTGTAGCTGTGTGAGCACAAAAGCTGGGCCAGCTTTGTTCACATCTCCAGTGCATAAATGCTCAGGGAGTGGAGGAGGGATGAGGGGAGGACACTTCAGCTACAGGGTATCCCCACAAAAGGCTCACTGTGTTGAATGCTTGCTTGCTGATGGGCTTTGGGGAAAAGAGTGGATCACAAGGTGATTCATCCACTGAGGAGAGCATGAATTTTTGGCATTTTGGGAGGTTTGGGGCCTAGTGAAGGCAGTAGATCATGGGACATGACCTTGGGGACTGTATCTGTGCCTTGGCTCTTGCTCCTCCCTTCTGTCTCTGCTTCCTGGCTGCCCTGAGGTGACCAGTGTTGCTGTACCATGTCTTCCACCATGGTGTGCCTCAACCTCGGGCCAGTGCCAGGGCCAAGCAGCCGTGAATTGAAACTTCTGAAACCATGAGCCAAATACCCTTCTCCTTTGCTAAGCTGTTTTTCGCAGGTATTTGATCATGTGACAAAAAGCTAACACAGTATCTGATGAGAATATCTTTCACCTAAGGGATACCAGCTGTCTTTGATAGATTTTTCTAATTGCTTAGTTAATTCCCTTTTAATATTAGCCTGCAGATTTTAAGTGTACCTGTTACTATCACCATTAAACTATGAGTTGTAGGTGTCGTATCTCAGATACTCCAGTGTAATGGAAAGAACTTTAGAGCAACATCTTATTGTGGTATTTGAGCTGATGGCGCCCCCTGCTATCTCAGTGTTTGCAGCCCATTGTCCCTGGGAGGCTAGGATTAGGGAGGTGTGCGGAGCCGGGCCTCTTCCCTGCATGTTAAGCTCAGCACCCACCCTAGCCATGGCTGCACTTCCCCCATCTCTTGAGCCGCGCGTCTGTCACTGAGACTGTGCAGAGTGACTACAGTGTTCTTTCTAACAGAGACGCTGAGAGTGCTCTGCTTTCCCCACCACCCAGGGGGCAGGGTACTCGGGTCAGAATGTAGATGCCTTTGCGTGTGCTACAAACTCCACGAGAGCATCGGAGCATGGCTTGTGGCTCTCTGGGATGGTCATTTTAAATTGGCTTGAATTTAACAAGGAAAAGCTTTCACAACATTTCGAGAGCCAGAGGAAGCCGACCCTAGGAACATGGGGCCCGACCCAGCGTGAGCATCTGCTGACCATGGCAGGAGCGCTGCGCCAGGCCCTGAGCCTTCAGGAGAGCAGCAGCCAGCGCCTGGCCTTCGACCTCCGAGCTGCGGACCTGGCTGGGTCTCCTGGACACAAGGCGGGCCGGTTCAGGACGGCAGCGTGCGGGGACGCTTAGGAGCGCACTGAGGAGAAGGAGCAGGATGGCCACCTGGGCCTACGCAGCGCAGCTGCCGGTGCTCCCCCCGGAGGCCCTGCTGACCCTGCAATGTGGGGGCGCAGAGTGGAGCGGGACGCCTTGACCTCAGGCTCAAGGACACGGGTCAGCCCATCCAAAACAGACCAGCACGGCCGAAGCCCAAGAGCCTTCCTCGGGACCGCGCGACGGGAGTGCGGGCAGTTAGAACGCTTAGGGGAAAGCTGATTCTGAATAGTGCCAGAGCAGCTGCCTCAGAATTTATCTTTATTAGGCCACGGTCCTTCTCTCCATCTCCTCCCGACAGCTTCACAGATTTTATTTGCCTACTAGCTGATACTAGATTCCTTGTACTCTGAGGGTGGAAAGCAGCAAACCGTCAAGAGAAAAAGAACAGATTGAAAATTACTGTTTAAATGTTACATTGAAAACACCCGTATCACGTATTTGTAAATATTGACAGCTGACTCTGTTTAGAGATTCCTCTGTATTTCCACTTTCCTACAGTTGGCATTCAGAATGCCTAGGTCAGCGTTATGCACAAATTAAAATTAGTCTGGAATAGAAACCCCCAAAATCTGTAACGAAGCCTCAGGCCTGGGCTGCGGTGGGAGCCAGCAGGAGGTGATGTGACTCAGCAGGAGTCCAGGGCCGCACAGCGCAGTGCTGTCGTCGTGGGGTCCCACAGGCCTTGCTGTCACCGCTGCACCCAGCTGCGGGCAGCAGACACTGCTGCACTGCCTGGTGCTGGGCCGTTGCGGCCCCTTCTGTGTGAGCATGCCTGCTCCCTAGGGTCCTGTGGCACGTAAGAGACACAGCTTTGCCGATGCTGCCTTACAACAGAAGCGACAACCTAACACCCCCCACACACCGCCGCACCCAGCAAGCAAGCTGTGGCAGCCAGCTATTATCTCCTGTTTCTCTCTGTTTATATACAAAAAGGATCCCATTGCCTTACAAAGGACCATTCTGTCCTGGGCTGGTGCATACTTTCCTGCATACCTGCACCAATCTGTGACAGGTACTTAGGAGACCAGAGCCACTGAGGTCCAAGTCCCTGACTGGGGGCAGATCCTGAGGAAGGGAAACCAGGGTGAGGCTGGGGAATGATGCATCAAGGAGCAGGGCAGTGGGCCTGCACTGTCCCTTCAGGTACCCGAGAAGACAACCACGTCCTTATCTGAGGTTAGTTCCATACTGTTTGAAACACCGCTTCTCTTAAGGCCACGCTGGCATTGGTGCTCATGCATTTTTCCTTTTTCACGAACCATCTGGTGCTGCCACCTCTTGCCTGGATCCTCTGCTTAAATTATTTTAAGAAATTCAGTAGTACAAACATGATGTATCTCTTTGAGAGAAAGTGGTTGCTGCCACCAATTAATAAAACTATTCCGTGTGTTGCCTAAAGCTTACAATACCCAATGTGGTACTCACCTACAACTCATGTATAACTTCAGATAATGAAACTCACAGGTTGCCATTTCCTTTAGGGTCAAGATGTGAAGTGTCCATATTGGCTGCCCAAAGGATCACACTGATTTCGCTGTAAAAGAGATTTCTGTCTGTCTTTCTCTCCCTCTCTCTCTCTATCTCTCTCTGTCTCTCTGTCTCTCTCTCTCTTTTTCTGCCTCTCTCTGTCTCTCTGTCTCTGTCTATCTCTCCCCTCCTCCCTTCCTCCTCCTCACCCTGTTTCCAGCACAGTTGGGGGATTCTTTAAATATTCTCTTTGGCTAGCACTGAAAACTTGCCTCCAAGAAAAACATTGCTGAGAATGTTTTTATTTCAGGGTTTGTGTAGTGTTCTCTGGAAATTTCTATAAAGGAGCGTTGTAGCAGTTCTTAAAGATTAAATGATTGTCAGTGGCCAATCTAAAAAAAATGTGATTTTATGACAAAATTCAGTTTTTATTATTTAATTTGTTGTGTTGTATTTTTCCTTGAGGATATCGTTAATAACTTCTACATGTTCACAACAGTTCCTACTTCAGCGTTAATTTTCTGTTTTCAGGAAAGACAGTGACTTGTGTTTTTCCTGTACCGTGACTGAATTGCCTGGCTGAGCCATAGGAATAAAAAGCTGAGTTCAGGGTTGCTCTGTTTCTTTTCGTGAGAGACAGAAAGTAACACAACAGAAAGTAAAGAAACTGATCTGGCTGAAGAGCCCCTTTGGATTCGTGCTGTTATGGTATCTCAAGCTCAGTGCTTTGAGTCTTCGGACGACCTTACCACCTCACCCCAGCGCGCTGTTGCCCACCTTCTCCGTTTCTGTCGCGTCTGCCTTCTGCCCGGCCCCTGAGCCTCTCTGTGGTAGCAGAAGGCAGGTGGTCCTGTGAGCGGGCTCTCCAGCTCCCACTCCGCCTGGCCCTGTCCCCCGCCCAGCCAGCAGGGCAGAGGTGTGCCATGCAACCTCTCCTCAGACTTGCACTGCTAATGCTGAGCTCCTGCGAGTAAAACTTGAATGTGAAAACAAAATTCACTATGTTGGGCAATCATTTAAAAGGATCAGCTGGAAAGTCACCCGACGGAGTGGTGCAGGCTCATGGAAGCCTGTCCCCATGTGCCCTTTGAGAATCATAGCCATAGGCATCACTTTGCTCTTTAGTGTTCTCCTGTGCTGACGCTTAACTCCTTCAGGTCTTGGCAGTCCCTGCTTGCGTCAGGATGGAGAACACTGTGGCTGACTTTGGAGCGCTGTCGGGGTCTCTTACACTTGGGCCCTGCACACTCTGTCACAGGCCCTAGAGCTTCATGTTTCCGGCGTCTTAGTCCGCAGTCACTTTAGCTAACCGCACAAAGTATCTTACCTTTAGGTTCTCATCAGTAACTGCACCCTTGATTTATCTGGAATCTTTTAAAAACCATCTTGAACTGTTTTCATTCAGACACCCACCAGTAGGTTTGGGGGTTTCTGAACTCTGTCCTGGGCCAAAAGCGATTGCCAAACTCAGCCATGAGTGCTGCCAGGCCATGAGTAAGTACCATCATGAAGTAGGCTTGGATGACAGTGCTAGCTCTTGAAGAAGACGGATGTAAAAAATATCCTAGATCTTACAAGACTTTGTTTGAAACTACAACCACATTTTTATTTTGCTACATGATATTGTTTATGTGTGACCCACACAATGCTCTTCTAAAATTATTTTATGTTATTTATTTATTTATTTTGGTACTGGGGATTGAACTCACGACCTTGCACTTGCCAGACAGGCGTTTATGCTGCTGAGCTAAATCCCCAACTTAAAATTTATTTTATAGATAATAAATTTTAGGAAAAACCTTTAAGGCTTCCCTTTACCAGGGAATGAGAAATAACTCAAAGATGTTTGTCAATTAAAGTAGCAGCCAGCTTATAGGTTTACAATAAGCCTGTTTATTGGTTCTTTTTAATTGGTTTTTATTTCTTTGAAAGAAAGTTTCTCCACCTTAATATTAAAAATCTTCATATCTAACATTGACCAAGCTCTGATGGTCTTGGTCTGTACACATAACTAACTCATGGAAAGGACAGAATGCGGCCATTCTCCTAGCTGTAACACTTGGCTTGCTGTCTGAGTTGGTAATAATAATGTCTGCTTTGTTTTCCTACAGCGAAGTGATTTTTCTGCCATTTATTTTAGTTGCATTGGAATTTGTTGTATTTGTTTCTTTGTTTTCATTTTGATAAGAGAATTTCGTGCATATGTTATTTATAAAGATGTTGGGACCTCGCATTTAAGTACAGTGGGGAAATTTGGGATCACTCTGGTCGTAGCTTAGCAGTATTTAGACAGTGGCGCTGAGCGGTTGCATTGCGGAGTGAATCTGACTTGTAGCCTGTGTACTGCAGAGCAGACCTGTTTACAGGTCACCGTGGACAGTGCAGCTTGTTGCGGTGCTCTTGGTCATCTAGAAAGTTTCCAGACAATGGCTCTTTTGTCCAGGGATCTCTTAAGAGCTAAATCCACTGCCTAATGACATCATCATATGTGGAGACTGTGACTTGACACTTGTAGTAAGTTGCTCCTGGCCATAGTGCTTGAAATGCTGAGTTTTGAACTTGAATTCTGCTTTACCACAATCCACAGCCCACACTTTCTCTAGCATGTGCTTCCTGAGAGAACCTGAAGAATATTTGTTTCTGAGGCTGAACTTAGACATTCTGACTGCACACCACCTAATGTGTTTTAAAGATGAGTGAGGAAACACTGATTTCAATCCCAACATTGGCAGTTACTCGCTGAGGGGCCCTGAGTGCGGCCCTGAAACTCTAGGCCTCAGCTTCTGACCCTGGGAGCTGGGAAGATCACGGGAGCAAAGTGCTCAGGACGAACTCAGTAAACAGACGCTGCTGCCGCTGTGCACCAAGCACGTGGGCACCTGTCACCAGCCTTCATTAACGTCACCCCAAGAAGAGGCTGAATGGGAGCCCCCACTCTCCGAGGTCCTGGAGCTAGTGCTTCCTTTCAGATGGCATCTCCAGAGTGGGCCCAGCCATCTGGGGAACACGGGTTGGTAGTTACCAGGGGACAGAGCGGGCAGAAGATGGGGAGAGAGCGCTTCGTGGGTCAGGGTGCTTCCTGTGGTGGCAGGAAAGGGCTAGAAGGAAGCAGGGGCCGCGCAGCACTAAGTCTGTGGCACACCACTGAGCTGAACACCTTCAAATGCTTAACTGTGTGTTTGGCAGTTTTCAGTTCAGTTAACAAAATTGTGTATCACAGATTGCTTCACTGAGGCAGGCATTACATCTCCACAATATGTTTGTGTATTTAAAGGGACTTCATGGAATTATAGGAAGCATTTCTCAGTGTTCTGAGATGTGTTAGAAATACAAAGCAATGGCTTATTTTGGAACAAATGTTGTTGCCTTGAAATGTCGCCAGTCCAAGCTGGCCTCTTGGAAGACTAGACCTCCTCTGTTCTCTGGCTCCATGGTGCTCGGGACATAAGGACCCACTTCTTTTGCTATTAAAAATTATACTATTGACATTGCCCATAGCATTGGCCTGAAGTTCACTGTAACCTGGAAATAGCTTCATTCCCACACGCTTTCACTAACCACAAGGTGACTCTTCTAGTTTATAACGATGTGTCACATGGCCCTGTGACACGGTGGTAGCTAACGTGCTCCGTGTCACAAAGCCGGGAAGAGCCCTGAGTGGCCAAGGCCATCGCCTGGGTTCTGTACACTGAACAGCGCGTTCCACTGCCCAGCTGGGAGGTGTCGCGGCAGTGAGCTACGCAAAGCAGTGCACACACTCGCAAATTCTGTCCAGCTGTGCTGTTTGAGAAGTCACCCTAATAACCGAGACAAAAAATCTATAAAGTCTGGGGAGAAATGTTTTACGATTTGATTTTTATAATTCTGTTAGCTAAAAATAGTAAACGAGTAACAAGTTACTTTCATCTCTCTGGCACTAAAGAAACTTTGAGATGCTGAATATGTTTCTGTACCTTTCAGAAGCCCCAACAATCACCTTTTCCACACAGTTGGCAAGGGAGGATGAGGGGGCTGTCAGTAGCAAAGAGAAGGCCAGCCACTGCTCAGCAGCTCGCGCCGGCAGGAAGTCGGCCAGTATCTGTTTACCGACGGAAAGCGGGGACTAAAGTAGACTTTAAACTGTCAGATTAACTACACGGTTAAATCTGTGGCACGAGTTCCTGTGTGATCTGATTTTTAACCAACTAACTCGTTTTCTGTACTCCGCGAAGTCTCTTGGGTGCAGAGAACTGTACAGACTTTTGCTGAGGAGAGGCCCTGTCCCTTACCAGTTCCGTTCCCAGGCCGTGCTTGGCCTTTGCAGTGTGCTCTGGCGATGGGCCCAGAGCCAGGATCGGGCAGGCCGGTAACTTTGAAATTCAGAGTCAATTTCAGTGTTAGAGTTACAATAACTTTGTTCATCAAAAACTATGTCTGTCAGTCAATAAACCAACATGATCAGTAATTCTTGAATTTAGTAAACTACATGTTTTAGTTCTGTTTTTCATATCAGTTGTTAATTAAAATAGCTTGGTATTGTTTCCCCCCTTTTAAAAAATTTTTTTGAGAATTCACAAATGAAGCATACCTCACTTAACATTTTTGCTTATAGAATACTTTGTGAATCAGTTTTATCTTAGACACTGAAGAGAATTTGTTAGGCAGTGAAGAAAATGGATACCTTAATATGCACAAGAACAATTTAGGTTTTTCTGCTCCCCTATTAATAACAAAATAATTGGCCTCACAAAGTAGTTCTGGAACCTGTAAAGTTCTCTCTCTTCCTCACTGTACTGGAAGTTGTGTCCAGTGTAACAAGGCAAGAAATAAAATACACAAACATGTTGGAAAGGAAGCGATAAGCTCCTTCAATTCACAGAAGATGTCATTGTCCACATGGAAAACTCCAGCAAATCTATCTCATTTAATGTTCTTACAGCTGGCAAATTAAGCAAGGTTATAGAGCTCATGGTCAGAATACAAAATTCACTGGAATCCTGGCAGTGAACAGCTGGAATTCTAATTTCCCAATATGCCCTGTATGCAAGCACCACCCAAAACTGAAATATGTAAGTCTCACAAAACATTTTCAGAATTTTTGTGCTGAAAGAAAGCCACCAAGACCCAAATATAAGAAGAGAGCTGTTCTGTTCCTGAATTAGTAAACGCCATGTTTTCTCATCTTGACCTGGAGGTCAGGTCAGCCCTGGTCCCAGGCCTTGCACAGTTTCGCTTTGGGCGCGGACACATGCGCACAGGCCCATACACTTCCGGTGGTTTTGTTCTGTTTTTTTCTGGGGCAGTACTGGGGTTCACTCTGAGGTACAGCCCCAACTTTTCTTTTTTTTTTTTTCTTTTTTTTTTCTTTTCCTTTATTGTCTTATTTTTTTTGAGACAGGGTTTCACTGCAGTTCAGGCTAGTCTTGAACTCACTTTGTAGCCCAGGCTGGCCTCAAACTCATAGTAATCCTCCTGCCTCAGCTTCCCTAGTGCTGGGATTACAGGCACGAACCACCATGCCTGGTTTATTTTTATTTTGAGACAGGGTCTCGCTAACTTGAGTTTGTGATCCTCCTGCCACTGCCTCTCAATGTACGCAACCTCCCTGGCATGGACCAGAGCATTTTTGAAAGAGAGGAGCAAAGCTGGCGACTCAGGTGTTGAAGGAATCCAGGTGAGGGGTAAATGGGAACTCTGTGACTTACTTTTCATGACTGTTGTCAGACTAACATTATCCATAGTAAAGTGTGTAAAAGATCAGGTGTAACATGGGCCTGTGGCAGAGATGGCCCACCCACAACACACTTCTCAGGCCTGGCCCTGCCCCGGGAGGAGCTGACCACTTACAGAGGCTCTTGTGTCTGATACCTGCCTACGTGTTTCTGTATAAAACGCTGTTCCTGACTGCTTCTGGTTTTCCACTTTTCGGCGTCATCTGTAGACTTCGTCTGTGGAAGGTAACGATGTGACTGTAAGCCAGCTGTTGGTGGCACACACCTGTAACCCCAGCTACTCAGGAGACTGGAGCAGGAGGATCACAAGGCTGAGGGCAGGCTGTGCAACTTAGCTTAGTGACATAAAAAATAGAAAGGCTGGGAGTGTAGTTCAGTGTGAAGACCCTGGGTTGAATCCCTATTACCACCAGAAAGAGAGAGAAAAAGAAAGGAAGGGGAAGGAAGAAAGAGGCAGATACATAGAAGAAACTGTGATTATATAGTTGTCTTTTATTGCTGACCTTATTTCCCCTCACCCATCTGCTCAATATGGTAAAATTTTTTACTTCACATTTTGTGTGTGTGATCACATGCATATGTTAGTATCATGTAGTAATTGTGGCCTGAGCCATTTAATCTACTATGATTATTGCATTTCTGCTAATTTTTTGTTTGCTTTCCCGGAGTCAATAACTGATCATTTGATGGCTTTTATCTTTGTACCCATCACTAACTGATGCACTGCAAGTTACCCAAGTTACAGCTCTTTTCTCAGAAGTGTCTATAGGGAACCTTTCATTTCCATTTCCTTTTTGGGAGACACGACTCATAAATTCCTTGGTGGTTTGGTCCACTCTGAACGGGTGTCCCCAGGCTCACAGACAGAGGCGTGTTTGGACTTCCCATGCCCACGGCCCCACGGCTTCCCTTTCTGCACGGGGCCTTGTGTCCCTGCGCGGGAGCCTCTTCTCAGCGGGCAGATGTGAGCCCCATATGGCGGCAGCCAGTTGGCATGGCTGAGCAGACCCCACTGACCCGCCATGGATGGGGCAGTGGGCGAAGGAGGCCCAGGTGTTAGTGTTTGCGTGCCTTTCTCTTCCAGGCTGACAAGGGCCCCCAGGGAGACTAGCCAGGGTCCTGTCGGGGACTCTGACCCTGGCAGTGTGTCAGCAGGTCTAGGGTCTCTCCCTACTACCTCTAAAAAGCCTTTCTAGTGTCACTTCATCTCGCTCCCAAGGAAGCAGGCTGGGGTGGAGATGGCTTCTTTTCACCCTTGCTGCACCCCCAGTCCCACAGATGCTTGGCTCCCCAGTTTCTCATGCTTCCTATTTTCTTCTTTCTCCAGACATTCGAGTTTCTGCCCTTTCCAGTGCGTCACTGCTCGCTCATGCACTCTGCAGCGTTTAAATCATTGTTATATTTTTGTCTTCCATGGACTCTTCTCCCTTTCCCTTCAGGCTATCCCTCTAGTCCAGAATCGGGAGATGGCAGGGAGGAAGCATGCCCATCTTGCTGTGGTGACTGTGAAGTCAGCTTCCTTTTCCCTGTTGAGTCCAATGCTGCCCTGGCTGCTGTTTAGCAGTGGTGGTGTTGTGCACCTTGAGCTCACTGCTACTTGCCTGCCTCACGTCACCCCCGCGGGGTGCAGTGGCAGAGAGGGGTGAACACCATCCGTCCTGGTCTCCTCGGTGTGGAAGGAACTGCATAGTCAGCCGGGCACTGTGGGGAGTTGTTTCTCTAGTAGCTGTTCGTTGGAGACTAAAACCAGAAGGTCTTTGTGGTGTGAATTCAGCAGCATGATCATTCTCAGTTACAAAAAGTACTATTTTATTATCCCATGTGTCACACACCAGATGCTGAGAATTACTGCAGTAGGTGCTGAAATAACTTCATACCCCTTTTAAGGGCTGTAAACAGAATTTGAACTTCTACTTTCATGCATCCACACCCCTTAATTTATTTAGCTTTTCAGTTATTTGGTTTATCAGATATTTTATGGGAAGTATGTTGGATGAATATTTTCTTTTTAAGTTCATTACAACCCTAATCTGTAGACCTTGCAAAGTAGATTTTCCCTATCCTGGACACTGGTAAAGTGAAGGTAGCTCTGGCTAATGAAACTACTTAAGCACAGAGCTTCACTGTTTTTCTGATTTGATGAATTTAGTTAGTGTTTTCTGCTATCTTATGCTATATTCTGAGGGTGTGCAGGTAGTTAAATGTATCAATTTACTTATCAAAATTGTGCTGGAGCTCTCTTGTGTTTTTATTTTCTTAACATTTAGAAAAGAACAAATTGACTTGAGCTTTCTCCTCAAGGCTGTTTAAAGTCACTTGACATTTTAATGTGGATTTTATTTGAACTTTGGTGCCACACACTTTTTTTAAGACTGGTTCCTGGCTTCTCTCAAGGGCACATCATGTTTCCCACCGTACTGCTTCACATTGCCTCATGTCTGAAAATGGACTTCATCTCGAAATGTTTTACATATTAATTTGACTATGAGCTTGTAGAGACCCACACATACTGATAGTGTCTGTTTCTCTGAACAGGATCAAATACAGAGGCTGATAAAAGTAAATACTTTGCTATTTAAATCTTTTTAACCACCACCCGTAAAAAGGGAGACAGAAACCTGATTTTAGTTAAAAAAAAAAAAAAGTTACCAATTTTCTAATACCTTGTTTTGTTGGATTCATTAATAAATTTCCCCCCAATGTTGTTTATGTAATAAAAAGGAGGGGAAAGTACCTAAATGACAGAATGCTGCTACACACACAAGGCTGATTGGAGAGTAAGCTGTTAAACTGAACAGGGCTCCTAAGAACACAACTTGCTATCCTCCATCTCTAGTGGAGATGGGTTTTCCCACGCGGAGCCCCGCTCCCCTCTGTATTGCCACCCTCCCACCCAGAGCCACTTCTCTGCATCCCCTCGGCTTTGCCCCGTGCTCACTGGGCAGCAGCTGTTGTGCGACTGCTGCCTCGCCCCGTTGGCACTGGTCAGCGCTCTTCCCTTTCCTCTTGTGTGTGGCTCATCTGCTGTAGCCGAGAAGGAACGGATGGGCCGTTCCCAGTGCCATTCTCTGTGCCTGATGACTTACTCATGATAGCAAACCCAGCTCCACATGTCAGCTCACACGGCCAGCTTTTCCTTCTTCTCCTAGACTGAGTTCGTTTGCTCCACCTGAGGATTCCCATGACATCATTAGAGACGCCGTGCTGTACGGCTTCCCTTCCCACCTCCATCCTGTGTGACTTCCCTTTGTGTCTCCATCTTGTGCTTTTTCCTCAAGCCTCCATACTGTGCTGCCTCCCTTCATATCTCCCATCAGGTGTGGGTGACTAAGGTTGGGGCTTTCGTTCCAGGAGCTAGCTGAGGTTTTTTTTTGTGGTCGGCTCTCATTAGTGAACACATAGTGTAGTGGTTGAATAAGTAAAGGTGCCTATTTAGAGATCCGGTTGGTGCTGAGAGCTACATTAATCTTCTGTGTCCTATTCTCATTGTTACATATCCCACTATTGGGCCTGTTCTTACTAAGAAAAACACATTGTTCTGTCACATTGCACAAAAGAGCTTTCAAGAAGCAAATATTTAAAACTGGTCTCCCATAAACATTACTGAACCTTAGAAACTAACAAATAGAAAGAATTGAACCTCATTCTAGATCACTTAAAAGAGCTCATACTTCAGGTAATAGGACAGTGGATTCACTAAATGTAAGAAATAGAAATCCAGATTTAAAATAACCTGAGTGTATATTTCAGTTTGATTACTTTAGCTGTAGAAGTTTATCTATGTGTAGAAATAGATTACCAGGGAGTTGGGTCATGGAATAGAGATGATTACAGAATCTCATTGTTGAATTAAAAGTGAAAACATTCTTTTGATCATTTAAAAATTTGCGGATTCAAATAATAACAGAGTGGTGGTGATGGTGAAGATACAGGCGAATGCTTGCTTATAAGGGACTCTACTCTCAGAAGACACCGCCTCCTGAAGGCACCAGCCATTGCTAGAAACAGTCACAGGTCTGAAGGAATACTGCTGTGCTTTGGGCTGGTGGTCTGTCTTCTCCCAGTGTCTTTTTCTAAATTATTAAAGTCACAGAATAGTTCCAGAGGAGTGTTTGTAAATGACTATAAATTGATAACTCAGAATTAAACTATTATTTCATATATTTAAGAACAAGTTGTTTAAATATTTGACTTCTCTAAGATAACAATTTATATTTCTAGTCATCATGAAACTTGTTCTTAACAAGGTATTTGTTACTATTCATAACTTTCATACAACATGGGTAGCCTGTGGGCACCTTGGTCCAGGGAACACAGCTACTTCAGCTCTGTGGAGTGTGTCACTGCCCTTTGCTTCTTTTGTTTTTGGTGTATTGTCAGAGTACCTGTCGGCAGTCATTGCCCACAAAAACCTCCTGAAGCTATCATCTGTTCTGCTTGCTGTGTCCCTTCCAGGTACTGTGGTCTTTGGAGCTGGGTCATTGGATTTCTGAGGAGCCTTTCGAACTCTCTACCTACTTCCCAGCAGCTCCTGTAAGTCAGATGTTTTTTTTTTTTTTTTTTCTTATGATAAATGCAGTTTTGTTTTTTGCATTGGAAACCATTATAAACATCAGCTCAACTTACTAAGTCAAGTGCAATCATGCTGAAATTAAAGACATCCACAGAATTTAATGCCTTTTATTTATTTATGAAATCATATTGAGAATGTCATGATAGTAAAATTGTAGTAAGAAATGTGGTCTCAAGAAATTTTAGATAGGAAAGCCCTCAGGACTGAGGAAAACAAGTAATTTTAGAAACTGTACTCTTGGGAAGGTAGCATTATATCTTTCATACTGTTTTAAAAATAAATGCCTTTACTGTCGACAAAAATAGAACTGATAGGTATAAAAATGGTGACTTTTTAGCATTTTAATATAGTCTATATTTTGATGGTTTTCCTAAACCCCACTTCAAATTTTAATGACTTTTAAGTGTTTCATATGTTTAACGGGAAAGTTCCAGGGCCTGTTTTTTTCAAAGATTAAGCAGGAAAAGTGGGTCATTTGACACTTTATGGGAGCACAATGGTACGTAAGTTGACTTTCATTTTCAGAGTTGTTGGCTGCTTTGTGACGGCTGATTCTTTCAGGAGATTGGTGGCCTCGTCTGCCACAGTCCCTCTGCGCCGCGTGGCTGCCTGAGTCGGCCTCTGGCTGTGACGGAGCGGGAGGCTCCATGTGTAATCACTGCAACTTTCTAGGTCACTGCATTGTTTTTGTTTTCATTTTTAGGGTTATTGTTTTGATTTCCTTTCAACTTTGTAAATGTTTTCTTAAGGAGAGAAAAAATTCCTCTCAGCAGGACTGTTTGTTTGAAATACTGTATAAGGAATTGAAGTGTAAAGTAAAAACACAAATTCCTCTCCTTCTCTGTCAAATGAGATTATATATAACTCTGAGTAACATAGTGAAGTTTGTCTTTGAAATTCGTTTTTCTTGCCTACATGAGAAATTCATGTAGTGGTTTGTTGTTACCAGTTTTTTGTTATCATTTTCTTCCCTCAGCATCTGTCATTATGGCCATTGAGATACTAGAAACTTACCAGGGGCTTTTGAACCTGTGAAATTTTCTAATTATTAGATTTCTTAAAAACTGAATGAGAAATATTATAGTTTCATTGAGTTTTTCAGTGCTTCTCGAATGTCACAGTAGGAACAGTTCTCTGCAAGGAAGGCCTGGGAGGGACGCAGCACGGCGGGGCAGCCAGAGCCTGCAGGCTCTCTGGGTGCACAGAGCAGCCCCAGCCCTGAGCAGCAGCACCCTATGCTAACGCCAAGGCTGAGGGACGCGGGGTGAGGTGAATACAGAAGAAAGCAGAGTAAAGAAGAAATGCGAAGGGCAGTGAGACATGAAGACACACATCGCAAGCGCTGGCTCCCTTCTGGCTGTTACCTCAGAGTGAGTCTGAGGGATTGCCTCTGAATGTTATGCAGATGTTTGTTAGTACTGACTGTACGGAGAAAGCTTCCAAAGAAGCTAAAGCTGTAGGAGCTAAGATTTTGCAGTTCTGAGCGTAAAGCTACATCCTCAAAGTTTTCTGTGAGCTTTTGGGTATACTCTGAGCAGAAGATTTTGCTTTTCTCAAATACTTTTTCCTTTCAGTTTTTTGAAACACTTTTTTCCTTTCAGTCTGCTGATGGATATAAAAAAATTTTTACTAGTGCAAATTATTTTTTTCTTAAATAAGTAAAATCTTGAGCAGTACAGCTTCGTAAATGTCTCGGATGGACTGCTTGTCTCAACCACAAATTAAATTTAAGCTTAGTCTATAAAATAAATCTAGCTAGATGAGAAAGTAGACCACATTGCTGTAATAGTGAGAAGACAGTGTCTTTGTTATAGTTTTTTTTCTTTGTCATAGATTTAAATGTATAATTTCCTTCATTAAACAGCAAACTTCTCTTGTCATGAGCACAGATGTTTCATAAGCAAATTACGGAACTTACAATATTATCATAAAAGTTAAACATAATTATCTCACTTAATAAGTTATATTTCATTACTAAAAATACCTTCATATTTAAACAGCCAGGCAGAATAAAAATAGTACACTCTTCATATAAACCCAAATTGCAATCACCTCTATTAGTAATTTTAAAGATCCTGGAAGTTCATACCATATAAACTTGGAATATGTATTTGAGCATTAACTTTAAATTAAGCTGTCAAGAGATATGTAAATATGCTGTTTTTAAAATACAAATTTAAAGCACATAAGAGGAGTAAAAATGCATTTTGTTTTTCCAAATAGTAAACTGTTAATAAGCACTTCTCAGAAAAATCCCTGAATATATACTATATTTTTATGGCTTAGAGAATTCTGTCTTCCTTTTAATTATAATAGTGATGCTGAATTCAGGACACATGGATATTTACACAGTCTATAAACAGTGCTTGGAGGAATGCAGTTCCAAGATTATCTGTACTATATAACGTCAAGTGTTCTGTTTTCCAGTTATTTACTGATAAACTCGCACATGACATTCTTGGTTGTGACAGCAGAGTCTGTAAGTTGTCATCTCGTCTCAACCTTGAATTTATCTCTGCGTAGGTGTGCTACCAGCCCACTCTGCCAGGTTGCTTCTGGCCTTGGGTTTTGCTTTGGTTCCTTGAGCCACAGAGGATTAGGGGTGCTATTCCAGACTCAACTATAGTCAGGAGATTGTGGACCCCATCGGCCGGGAGCTGCCAGCTGTGGGAGAGGAGACAACATGTGGTAGTAGGTTCAGTGCTTTGGATCCGCCGCGGGAATGGTACAGGACTCTCCTTGGGGTGGGCTCCGGCACTTAGAAATCTGCCGGCCGGATCATCATGGTGGTGGCCTTGAGTGAGTAGCCTGATCCCTTCCAGTAGTACCACTTAATCCCATTGAACTTATTCATGTTCTGCCTTTGTGGATAGTACATTCCGTTCAAGTTAGAAGGGCCACATGCATCAAACCACCAACCTGTGAAAGTAGAACATGAAAGGAATCAGGAGCAAGGCAGGGTTGGCTGCACAGAACGGCGCTGGGCTGAGCTGGTTGTCACGAGCTGGCTGGCCTCTGCAGCAGGTGGTGCAGATGGCAGGCCATGGATGGAGTTGCATGGGCAGGAGCGTGACCCCCCTACTGAGCCCCACACAGTCATACTCCCACTGTGGCACACAGCCTCCTGAGCTGGCTTGCCCTCGTCTCCATGCTGCGTGGACTGGCCTGTCATCCTTGGGCATCTGATTGCTAGACACAGTGCAGTCGGAGGCAGGGTTCAGTAGAACTCACAAGCCCTTGGAGAACTCCAGGCCTGGAGTACTTTCCAGCCCCTGCAGCATGATGGGCTGAGCGGTTCGGGCTTCCCTGCATCAAAAATTGCTTTTTTTTTTTTTTTTTTTAAATAGAAGCCAAATGTTAAACACTCAGTGGAGCTTGATCAAGAGGAACCCAGCTACCATCATGGTGCAGCAGGGGCACCCGGACAGCAGGCGGGCAGGCTCCCTTTCATCCCCAGTGTGGCCTTGGACAGGAGTATGCCAGTGCCAGGGTCCCCAGGAGGACACACCTGCATTTGCAAGTGTGAATCTGAGCGAGTCTGCACCACCTTGTGTGGGGGTCCGTTGTATGATACTATTGAGGTTAATGCTTCGATGACAACAAATGGTAACACAAGCGTGGGGGATGTCTCAGTAGTTAGAAAACTAAGGCAAAGTGAATGAAACTCAATTCAGGGACATAGGAAATGGTATTAGGGTAGCTTCTGCCACATCTATGAAATTTTATTCCTTACAAATACTGTGATTCAGAGCTGGGAGTGGTGGTCCCCGAGCATCTCACTCAGGAGGCTGGGCTGGAGGATCGCAAGTCCAAAACTGGCCTGAGCAACATAAGGTGGCCCTCTCTCAAACCAGCAAACACCTGCTGAAAAGAGACCTTGAAGTGTGAGGCTGGGGCACCTGCCTTCTCTCCTGATGGTAGCCTTTGGCATAGGCAAGTGAGGCAAAGGGAGCCGGCAGTGTTAGTCGGAATTCGTGGAATAGGCAGGGACATCAGAGATGCGGATCTGGCCCTCTGGAGCCTGCTGACTGATGACAGACCCCACTGTCCCCGAACATTTCTCTTTCATGGGCTGAGCCCTCTGCGTCCAGACCATCGGTAGGAACTCAGCCTCTCTACAGCCCAGACTGTTCTCTTCCCTCTCGGACTGCTTTTCTTCTCCCCGTCTCCCCCCGGCTCTGCTCTCAACCCCTAAATCTTGATCCGGGTAAATAAATATGTTGTTTCCTTGGATATGAATGCACCCTTCTAGTCTCTGGAGTCGCGTACGGCACACGGGTGGTCTGGGAACCTCCAGCTTGTCAGACACTCGGGCCCAGAGTGTGGGAATGGAGGACAGGAAAGAGGATTAGGGGTGTTTGTGCCCCCCTTGTCAGTGACTTTAGAGAGGATTATTGTGGTGGGAATGAGGGAGACCAGAAGCTTTTTACAAAATCAATGTAGTAACTTTTCTGTACTCAAAATAATATGACTTGCAGGGAAAACCCACATCACCAAATGGTGGCTGTATTATCTTAGAAACTGGAGGATTGATTTTTTAGTAGGGCCTAATTCTTGCAGCAGTAAAGACTTGACATTTAAAGTCAGGAGACCTTCTCACTTTCATTTTTTTCCATAAATAAGTTCTCCTCTTGATTGTCAACAATTCCTATGTGAAAAAATATAGTGTAAGCTTCAGTCTTTCGCTTGTCTAATGCAGCACCTGATCTTTATAAAATACGTCAACCACAGCTCCAACCTTTGCTTTTCCTGGCTGTGCAATAGATCCATTTTTGCTAATACGGCTCCTACTTTCCACTCCTTAAACCCTGTTGGCACTCTTGGCAGAGCTCCTGGTGCTTCTTAAAATGTTAGTGTCTTTAAGAACCAATTAGACGGCATCTGTCAGTTTTCTTCCTTATCTCGGTCATTACTAGCTGGTGCCTGTTACTCCATTCCTAAACTTTAAAATACTGGACGCGTCAGTTGTCTAACAGTTGGTTCTTCTCAGGGAGATTTTAAATGTCTCTGACACCAGCCCAGCTCTCAGCATGCAGTCTACTGCAGGCTACTTGTGGAGTGCCTTTTTGGTTTTTCAACAATCAGGGTGGAAAACAAGAAAGGCCTTGGTTTAAAGTTGGCACTCACTCGCTTTACTCTGATGTACTGAAAACGGAGGTTGCTTAATTAGTTTCTTTGTGTTTGTAAGTAGTTGCTATGTATTAATAAAATACTTATGAACTGAAAATTCCTTGTTTGGACATTAACATATTAATAAGAAATAAAGCAAAGTGGAATAAAATGCTGTCTGTAGCACGTGCTATCCATCTAGCAGGCACAAACTCAGGAGCACTCCCTGAGTGTTGAATGTCCCCTCTCCTTGCCAGGGGTGGGTCCCCAGGGGACACAGTTGACCGACTGACAGTTCTCGCCCCTTGTCACACTTTCACTTCAAACTTAATAGTCTAAAAAAGTGAAAAACAGATTTACCTGTGTCCGGCTACTTTGTGTATTTATGAAACTTTGGACATGGTCACCAGTCATCGCGGGAAGCCCCAGTGGCTCGCCTTTCATGCTGTGAAATTATCCAATACAAAGAGGAAGACAGAAGAGTCATCCTTACCTCCTGTTAGCATTTGTGAACATTTGCAAATACATTTGTCGTTGTCTGCATCCTTTGTGCTAAAATCATTTCCTGGTTGGCTTATGCTGCTTATTTTGCCGGCTGTGCCTGTGAGTCCTTTAAGGTGAATCCTGTAAGCATGCAGAGGAAAAAATAAAAGATGTAATTGGCTTGGGTTGTTGATTTACTGTAGTGGAAAATTTTTCATAGTGCAGAATTCCATTGTACAGAAGCAAGTTCTGTGGTGGTTAGTGTACTCCAGTACCTACTCTGGACAAAACATTTTGCACTGGTATAAACAGGAACCAACTTATCATCAAGTCCTTCGGCGAAGAGGGATGTTTTCATGAAAACTCCAGCACATGTCACTTGTACAAGTATCAGCAGTCCCTGTAGAGCCCTATAATTCATTGTCCTGCTGCCTTCAGATAAACAGAAGAGGGGACTACAGCAGGGAGCAGCGTCCCCCCAGGTCACTAGTCACTGTCCTGTGCAAAGTACTGCCTACTGCCAGGGTGATCTCGGCAGACAGTGCTGGTTAGTGTACTCCAGTACCTACTGTGCCAGCAGAGCTGGGCAAGGGGACGGAGAGGACAGCAGGCAAGGAATGGTTGTTGAGTTGGGGTAGAAATAGGCACAACTGTGGAGACCATGACCCCCTAAGGGTGCTTTGCCTCATTTCTATGCAGTATTATCATAAAGCTCATCAATCAGCTCTTGAGAAAGGAGAAACTGGCATGCGAAGACAGCCCGTGCTTTTAAGACGTCATGACAGCATGTCTTCTGTCAGCTACCTGGCCCAATGAAGGGAACCAAAAGAAAGGCAGAAGGACATGTGATTTTTGAAAATATGTAGCTTTTCTGGAGTTTCAATGTGTGAGTGGTGCAGGGCAGATCAGAGCTTGCTCTCACACGGTGGCAATGGTGACTGTGTTGGGCGGGGAGTGTGACGTTGGTGTACTGGCACAGGGAGTGCCTGGTGCATTGCATCCCCATGTTCTGATGGAGATGCAGGCACAAATCAAAAGCCCTGCAGTGGCAGCAGAATTGTGCTGTATGCCTGTAAAATTATACTTCTCATTGTGAAAGCTGCTGGTATTCACTGATTGCCTTGGAAGTGTGTGGCTTTGGAACTAATATAATTTGCAAGAATTCCTGTTGGAACAAAGTGCAAGAACAGAGGAGAGGCCTGCTAGGTTCCAGGCACTTAGTGGGTGTGTGTGTTGAGCTCTATGGCAGCGCCAGAGCTGGCGCTGTGTCTGCCATTTGTAGGTTCAGAGGTCAGAACCAGGCCAGAGCCAGACCCGGTGAGTTGTGGAGCTGGGATTTGCTCCAGGTGCGCTGCCTCCTGTGTTGTTTCCACCCTGGCGTGCACTTACACAGAGACGTGTACTTATGGGAGAGGAAGGTGGAAAGATGGGCGTACAGAGCCTCCTGCGGCGGCATTTCCTAAGCGTGCTCCCGAGTAACTCCCAGATTAATGACTCAGATGTGACTTTTTTTCCTTAACACAGTAACCCTACATACTTCATACGGCATTGACTGAACTGCTGAATTTCAGCATTTCCTGCATGCTTGAGAAGCGAGACCAACCTGACTCGGTCTCTGAGCTCACTACTGACTGTTAACACAGCAAGTTCTCCTTGGGCACCATCCTGGGCCCTCTGCTCCCCTCTGTTCCCTTCCCATGGACCCAAGCAGGACCTGCGAGGACCTATCTCCCTGGCTACTCCTCTGGTGCCTCTCCTGTCTCCCTGAGCAGCTCATTTCATTTCCCTGAAGGCAAGCCGAACAAGGGAGAATATGATTTCTGTTAGTGCCTGTTTGAAAACTGTGATTCTTGATCCTTTGATGATGGCCCACTGGTTTAAAGTACTTTCTTTTACAATTTGATTATCAAGAACAGCCTCTTTCTGTCTTTGTTTCATTCTTCCTTTCTTCTTGTTCTCATGCTTCTCCTCTTTCTTTTTCTTCTTTCTCCCCTCTCTTCTCCTTTTCTTGTTACTCTTCTCTTCTTCTCCTTCCCTTCTTCCTTTTTTCCTTCTCCTTCTTCCTCCTCCCCTTCTTCTCCTTTTCTTTCTTCTTCCCTCTTTTTGCAGTATTAAGGATTGAACCTACGGGTTTTACACTGAGCTGCATACCCTCCCCACCCCTTTTTTAGTAACCGATCCTTCTTGGCATGTCCTAAATTTCATTTCTTTTTTATTGTTATTACTTACTTTGAGGCAGACTCTTACTAAGTTGCCCAGGCTGGGTCCGACCTTAGTACTGGGATGATAGACATGCGCTACCACATCCAGCTAACATAGCCATACTCCTGAATTCATTTTGCTTTTGTGTGACTTGATTGTCTGCCACAGTGTGGTAAAGAGGTAATACAACATTTAACAATAAATCTCTATAAAATTGCTGAATGGTTTATGAAAAGTGACTAATTTTTAAGGGTTAATATACAAGTAGCTTTTGGTATACCTATTGGTGTATATATTCATTTCTTACAACATGTACTTCTCAGGTTTCCAACATTTGGGAACCTTACCTAAGGGGGACAAGCATGACGACTGCTGTATATTCTGAAGCATTTGGAGATACTAAAGGTTTTAGTCGCATCACTAGTCTTTTGTCACATCAAACATCATATTTTATTAGTGCAGAGATTTTTATGTAATGTTTTGTGTTGCTAAGGAAATTAAGTTTTAAGCCAGTGTGTCTTTATAAATGGGGAATCCAAAACTGACTGCATTCTAAAGCAAATGTCCACTAAGAACCATCTCGGTTTAAAATATTTTTCTAATGTCAGCATACAAGGGTAATGACCCATTCTGTAAAACCTTCTTACACAAACATCTAATCCTTAATTTTTGTGTTTCCTTTTTCTTTTAGTTCCTCTGTTGTAGATTCCTAACTGTTGCCAGTTGTGAAAATATTTAGCTTGGAGGTGACACAGTGAGAACCACTTGTGTCTCGGCATCCAGTGAGGCTCTGGTCTCTTTGGGGTCGAGCAGGGCCTGATGTCCTGTCCAGGAGCCCCGCTTTCAGTATTGAGAATTGATAGACTGGGCCTCGCCGATTTGTGCAAAGTCACGTCAGACTCCGTCTGTTTGCAGATGCACTTCTGAACTGCACCCTGAGCCTGAAGCAGGGCTGCCAGCCGTGCAGTGGGTCCGGGTGGCAGTTCGGGCCCTGTGACTGCAGCCTGTGTTCCTCTCCTGTCCTAGGGACCCTCCCCGGGACCCCTGGGGCTTTACACTCTCAGCTGGGCACTGGAAGGTTGGGGGGCCTGGCTGGGGTGACTGCTTCCTGCAGGTGCTCCCTTGAATGTCACTTGCGGGCTTGGCGCAGGTGTTGAGCAGCGTGTGCCCCATGGCCACCCAGGCCACCAGCCTGCTGCTAGGGCTCCTGTGGAGCAGGGCTGGTGACAGCTGCCCCCAGGCCCCTTCCTTTGGTGCCAGTGGCCCACACTCACGCACTGGTGAGTGCTGGGCCTCTGCGCTGTCCGTGTTTAGCTCTGCTGCACCCGCCCCACGCAGCCCAGTCCTGTCACCACTTCGGCTCTCCTTGTGTGGTGTTTTAAAGCCAGAAAGGAAACTCCCAGTCCGGGCTGCACATGCCACTGGAACATTCGAGGTTATCACCAGCAAACGGGGAAGGGTAATAAAACGCAGAGGGGATGCTGTGGGCCAGATACACCATACTCCAGAGAGCAGAGGGGTTCCCTGGATTTTGCCATTTTTACACTTGGCATGTAATCCTGACTTTGGGATTGAACACAATAATTCACGTATTTAAACTTCAAACAGTAGCTTAACTGTCAGTACCTTTGGGGAGAAAGCAGTAAAGTCCCGGATAATCGTGTTATGATAACAGGGACACCTAGCATGCACTGGCATCTGCAGTGTGTTGTGTGCACGTGGTCTCTGAGGAACAGGCCAGGCAGAAAATCTGGCCTGTTAAAAGTAGAAAAACCACCATGCAGCCAGAAATGACTCTTAAGAACAAGACTCTGGTGGGTGGCGACTGCAGACCTTGGCTAAGTGTCACACCCGGCCCCTGCAGGAGCTCCCTGTCCCCAGCAGCCCTCCGCTTACCGGTACTTGAGCTCCTCGCTGGCCAGAGAGAAGTGCTCGTACAGCGAATAGGCCTCGCTGCCTTCCCAGTCCTGCAGGTGGATCCTGAGCACGTAGCCCTGCAGGTTCGTCAGCTGGGAGACCAGCTCGTTCCCCAGCCAGTGCTCTCCTGCAGGGTTCCCAAAGCCCTGGAACCCAAGTCAGAAAATGCAGTTACTTTGTTGGCTTTTTCTTTATGGATTTGAAACCCACCCACGGCTCATCGGTTTACCATGGACTGACTGCCAGCTAGTCAGCAGGAAGTGCCCACTGAGCAGTGCGAGCACGGGGGCTTCCACAGGAAGCCCATGAGGCCGCTGGTGAGGGCCCAGCCGGTCCCGGGGAGACCTCGTGTTAGGGCAGCAGGGGCTCTGGGAGCCCTGTCTGCTAGGCCCTGACACCCCCTGGGGCTCTTCCATGGGGACACTGGGGAGGACCTGCCCCAGGAAACAAGGTTGGAAGTCTCAGCCCCACGTGGGCTCTGTGCCTCCAGTTTGGAAGATCTTGAAAGTTAGTTTCCACCAAGGACTTTATTTGTTTTGCGGTAGTGTAAAGAAATCCGTACCATTTTATATTCCTTCCAAGTCCTCTGAAAATCAACACTGCCATTCTCGCGGCGCTGAATCACAGTCCAGCCGCCTCCGCCCGTCTCCATGTCGCAGTAGGCCTGCCAAAGGAAGTGCAGGTTACCCCAGGGGACAGCAGTGGCAGGGCTGTGTGTCAGGGAGAGTGAGGGCGGGCCTGGGCGCGGACACCCTGCACCGTGTGTGCCCTGGGGTGTTTGGGACTGGGCACGCGTAGGCGCTTTACTCTCAGACCGCTGCAGTGAAAGTTAGAAACACTTAACCTGACAGGGGGAAACAGTTGTGTAAAATGTCTCTCTTGTCACCATCTCTTTCTGGCTGAAGACCCCAGGGACTCTCGAATGGGAACTCACAGGCTACTGCCCCAATCCTCACATCTCCAGCTGCAGAAACCACTGAGCTGCCTCGAAACCTTGTCCCCGCCTGCCAGTTCCTGGCAGCGCTGCAGGCAGTTGTAGAAAGCCGGTGCGTGGGGTTACAGCACTCCCCACACTCCTGCTTCCTTCACGTGCTGTGGAGCTGTCAGGCTTTCTCTGTGTGCACAAAGGCCAGGGCCTCGCTGATCCCTGAGCCTGGGATGCTTGTGTGCCAGTGTTTTGCAACCCCAGCCTGGCCAGGCAGCTCCGCTCCAGGCCATGAGTTCGGTTTCTCTGTACTTCACTCACTCCCTATGGTACTTTTCTTTCCAACTTTTTATTTCTGGTTTTAAACTGGCTCCATGGGCTTAAACTTTGTCCAGAATATGGAATTCTTTCTTCAGCAGAGAGCATGCATGCATGCTCAATTTCAACTCACCTGGAGTTTTATTATGAAATTAAAAACCCCTGAAAATAAGATTATGTAAATAGTTTTCAATCATCAGGTTATAATTGGGCAAAAATTGTTTTCCAGAAAGTAAGATAATTTCCTTACAGCGTACGAGGTAGGAAGGACTAAAGTTATGGTTCACAACCAATTCGAAGTACTCTTTCTTTGTTGTTTTCCATGGTCTTTCAGAGAGTAAGAGAGACAGATTTGGCAGAGTATGCTTCAATATAAATGGTTCTGTGTGTGCAAGTTAGGGTCCATGGGACAAGAGCTAAGAGAGAAGCAAGACAGCAGCTGGTCCTGTCCTTTCATCTTACACACAAGGACACGCCGGGGGAGGGGCGACTACGGAGAACGGTCCCCGACACGCACTCTGCGAGGACCCTGTCTAGCACTGTCCCCATCCCCCCGTGAAGGTCACGGGCTCATACTGCCCTCCCCAGTGACCCTGTTTGGAAAAACAGGTGCCAGGAAAGAAAAATGCATTCACGAATAAGAAAATTATTTCCCCAGTTTAAAACAGTCACATCTTCTGAAGGAAACCCCTTCAATATCACCCTGTGTTGATATTATTTTTATTAACTAGCACAGTTATCGTTGGGATATGCCAGTTTTCCAAGCCTAACTCTGCATCTGTGAAAGGAGGAAAGATTTAAAGTTGATTAATTTTATTGCAGTCATTCAGCTATTAAATAGTGTACAGAATTTGAATAATTCCTATGCAGTACTTTTTCCACTATGTCATGCTGCCAAAAACAGAAACTTGGCCCTTTTGTTAATAGGCCAAAAGTCCCTGAACATAGCTCCAACTTGAAATCATTCATGAATAGTGCTGCTTCGTATTTACCTATAGTCAACAAAAGAGTCAGTGCTCTCAATTCTATCAATGTGTCTTTTTAAAAATACATTTAGTAAACTGGTCCAGTAAAGCACACTGGGTTGAGGATCCCTGTGTACACAGACGTTAATTCTCAATACCCTGAATGGCAGACTGTGAGTTGGAAGAAGCGACATAGTTCTTAGGGGCCCATCCCTGTTCTAAGAATAGTGGTTAATGTCAGAATCACTGTGACAAGGTTAATGAAGACCTGCTCTCTCTTGTCCAGAGGTCAAGCCTGTCTCGCTGTGGGAGTCAGAGGGGAGACTGGGGTGTTGAGAGTCCCTGCCAGGGCACCAGCGACTCGGGCCTGTCACTGTCCCTCTGACGCCATTAGTTACCATGATGAGGTTATTAGCGTATTTCTTCACACTGCATCTGGATTTTTTTTTAATGAACAGAAGATCTATAAAAACTAAAGAATTATGCCTACTGAGTCATAAAACTTGAGAGGATGTCCAAATAGAATTGTTCATGTAGCCAGATGTTCAGTGAAAACGATGACATACTTGGTAGAAGGAGAAATACCCTGAGAACGCCAGGAGCCCAGCACTGGATCCCGGCAGCCGGAGGTGGCTCCTGCTTCCAGCTGATTATGGGTCAGGGACCTGATTGTCTTGCTAGAAAGCCTGCGGCCGTTCAGCAAACAATGCTTGATAAAATGTTGTAACTCAGCTTGCTAAACAGCTGACCAGAGAGCAAATACACACATATTAGGAGTTAGGTGTCCTGGGAAATTTGGGCAAGGAAACTTTTATGCTCTAACTAGCAGAAGCAGCTACTTCTGATAACATCTTCTTGAAGTGTCTATCTTGTACAAAAATCTAATGAATTTTTCAAAAGTAAAGCTGCAGTACTGGGCCTTTTGGGAAAAGATCCGTTTAAAACTATTGAGCATTATTTTCTTGAATTAGATGACCCAGGGCAAAATCAAGAATGCCACTATGCCGGGAAATTGCCTTGTGGTCTTTGGGAGAAGCCCTAGTTTTTACTCCAAGTTCTATCCTGGGTGCTGTCCCCCCATAGGTACCACCTCCAGAGCTGGAGATGTCATCTTTGTGTGACAGATGAGGACTGAGAGCTCAGAGAGGGGGGCGAGAGCTGCAGGTGGGCAGAGCTGGAGTTGAAACCCGTCTGCCTGACTCCCTCGTCACGCTGTGGGGATTACGGCATCTTGAGGCTGGAAGGGGATTCAGGGGTAACTTAATCCTGATCATTTATAGTAAAGAAGAGAAAATTGAGGTTTGGAAGGAGTATCGTTCCATGCTGTGTAAATTATTTTAAATGTTTAAAGGGAATATAAATCCTAATGTTTCCGATTGTGACCTGAGACTCACGTTGCCAAGTACTAGATTCTGTCATCTTTCCACAGAGTGTTTCAGTCTGCCCGTGTGGGCATGGGAATGTCTCCATATCAGTGTGACAGGGCTGCACCGTCAGTGCTGTCCCCAGACACTGCTGTCCCCATCATCACTGGGCCAAGAGCATGCAACATCTCGTGCCAGACAGCAAAGCACTGCCTAGGTAGGCGGATCGCCGAGAGCGAAGGGCAGCCCTGGAGCCCGGGGCCGGTGGCTTTCCATCTGCAGCAGCCTGATGCCCTACTTCTAAGCCACCAGGGACGTTAACTGATTTTCAAGGTTGATTGGAAGCAGCATGAATGAATTAGAAAGATTTCTTTGGAAAGTATTATCTTAAATAGCACCGCATTTATCTTTTAATCTACAATTAAAGTATACGTTACTGTTTCAAATCCCACATCTTTAAACTCCTAAATGGTTGTGTTTTTCTTCACTACAATGTTCAGTACCAAGTTCAAAAAGATACTGCTTCCAGGAGCCTCTGATATTTCCATGTGATGCAGTACTCGGTGTACTTTCTGGACTGGTTTGTGTCAGTCGAATGTGTAGCTGCTTTTACTTTACATGCAGCCCTCCCTGCAGGCAGGACATTGCATGTGTACGGCCACCTGGTGTCCACCTCTGCATCACAGACGGCCTTGCAGTGTCACTTGGCTCCTCAGACCTCTCGGGGATATGAGTCTCTGTGACTGTCCGAAACTCGGGGTGTCCCTCCCACATCTGTGCCGGGAGTCACCTCACTAAGCAGTGCAGAGAAGCCATGGGGCTGAGCTGAGCCTGCTAGAGAGCACTGTGCCTCACTTTCCACACAGCAGTCAGGTGAATGCCTAAAAGGGGCTGCTGGGGTAGGTGCTGTGTTCAGGTCCTCCAGACTGTGTCAGAGGAGGTGGTGGCCTGCGCGGGGGCTCTCCTGGCATGGGCTGCACACCCCTGCGCATCTCTGGGACTCAACAGCCACCAGCTCCCAAGAGGAAGCCACCTCCACAGTGACACCAGACTGTCACAGCTTGCGGCAGTGTCGCCAGGTGCACCCAGTGGAGCAGACCACTGGCTGAGGGGACACAGGGCAGGGGTGCAGGCCCAGCTAGTGTCCCTACACTGTGAACAAAGGAGAGTTGGGCTCAGCTAAAGTGATCTCTGACGAAGCAGTAAGTCACATTTGCTGGTTGTCTGTTATTTGTCGAGCTGGCCTCACTAGGTTGCCTGGCCAGTCCTGAGATTCTGAGTTCAAAGGACCCTCCTGCCTCAGCAAACAGTGTTAGCTTTGCTGCACCTCTAGTCCTGAGGGGCTGTCTCTAAGACTCTGTCATGAGTGGGAGGCATGTGCAATCGCTTTTGCATGCCACAGTGCCGCGGTTGTCGCAAGGAATCATGCTAGTGTGATGGTTTTAGGTGGGAACGGAATGAGCCTTCTTTTTCCTTCATGGAATACAGCTGTTGCTTACACGAGTGATCTAAAGACAAACTGCAGTGATGCAAACTTCAATTTAGGGAAGATACTGACTTTAAAATTAGTGAGATGAGTCAGGCACTTCAAGGAAAACACCACACTGTGTGCACTGTTCAGAGGATTTTCTGGTGGAAACAAGATAGACATTTCCCCACACACTGACCGTATTCCACACGCTGCAACTGAACCCCAAGTGCTGGGGCAGAACCCAGTCCTCAGGGCCGGGGGCTTCCCTTGCCCTACGGCGACCTGTCTGGAGCCAGGGCGTCCTGCAGAGCCTGGTGCCTACCTTTATCTCGTCTGTAGAGTTGGGGGCTGTCAGGGTGTAGACACCACTAGTGGTGTGCCCGGCTTTGAACACGGCAGCACAGTCTCGGAAAATGATCTGTTCTTCTTTAGCAACAGTGGGACTCTTAGCTGTGTTTAAAAAATAGTAAAGCATTTCAGTGGATTTATGAAAAGAGGAAACTTTATTCAACACCCAGTCATTTGGTGAGTTTAATAAGAATTTGAATTCTTATTATAAGCAAAAGGATATGCCAGTATTTTCTTCTTTCCTAAAAAGTTATATTTTCAGCCTGTTTTCCTCTATTAATTGATTCTTAAAAATAATCATACTTCCTTTTTTTATCATCAGTTGTGTGTAATCCCAGTACTTCACAAGTAACAAAATAAACTTTTGCTTTATAAGTTTCCTATTATCTAGTAGAATAATCACTTGAGCTTACTATAGAAGACTAAACAGAATACCTAAACGTAGTGGGGCCCCACCTTGGCTCTGCTGCGTATCCCTTGAGGTTATTATCCCTGGAGTCATTGAATCCATTTTCTCCTTTGTTTTTATATATCTGAGGCTAAGACTTTAATTTGTTCAGAATATTGGATGGACCCATTTCGTATTTGAATTTTTAGCAACTGTCCCGTAACAGTTTTCACTTTAGAAGAACATTGTGTTTATTTACCTGTCAGTTTTAAATTCTTTTTCTTTTAGCTCTAAACCTTCTATGGCTATGAAGTCCCTTCAAATTTTAATACTGCTGTGACCATTTGGGTTTCCTCTTCCTTTTTGTCGCATTAATAATGTGTGTGTATCTGCGCATGTGTTTCCACATCTCTGCTTTCCTCGGGAGCCCTGCAGAGCCAAGGTCCTGGAGCGGGGTGCACAGTGGGCGTCACCAGCCAGTGCGGCACCTCTCACCCCACTGGGGCTGCGGGAGGAGGAAACCTACCCTGCCGTGCCTTTTCGCCTGCTCCTCCTTTCCTGCCAGGTTTGAGCTACGAGGTTTTCTGTACCCCAGCTCATCGATGCTGTGACTCACACTGTCTTGGGCCCAAGCAGTGTCAGATATTTACCTCTCCTTTTCCTGTGAATGTGAGGAGACAGAGGCCCTTTCTACACCATGAGAGAGCAAAGCTCTCACTGGAAAGCTCACAGTGCACACAGCACTCCGGACTGCACCACGTGGCCTCAGGACTGTGTAACTGCATTCGTTGAAGAAAGACCTTTGACAGACTTTCTGTTAAAGTGGAGGCGACTGCACAACCCTGGGAGAACATTTTTCATGGAAGTGAAAATCATGGTATTCACATGTGAGAATCTCTGCGTCTCCCAGGAGAGCACCTCTGTGTCAAAGGAGTTTGAGTTGAAAGGAGCTTATGAAATAAACCATAGAACTAGGTCAGACTTGCTCAGGAAAAAAACCAGAAGTGCCACAAGACTGTGTAGCACATCCTTAGTTCATGAGTGCCTGTTCTCCCTGCGCTGCAGTGTCTAAGAGAAGCTAGAAGGCAAAGCAGTAATGAGAAGGCGAACCGTATCTAAGGACCTGTGAAAGGAGGGAACGTTAGTGACAGTGCTACTTCCTGTAATCCCCACAGCCATCCTACGTGCCGAGGGTGCCTTTCTAGTTGAAAACCAGAGAAAGGAGACCTGCCAAGGCTGAGTGACTCGTTGGCCTCCTCCATCCCCTGGACGATGGAGTGGCACACAGGAGGCTCTTTGCAGCTTGAGCCCAGGGTGCATTCAGCTGCTCTGCCTCACAGCAACTGACTGGCGTATCTGTCACCTCCTTCTCTCCGCCTCCTTTGTACTTGGTTCTAGGTGAGTCCCTATAGAGCTTTCATAGGAAATTCAAGAGAAATAGTACCTTTTCTGAAAGGTGAGAGTTTGTTAGAATTTTGACAGTCCATTGATGAAAAGTGATCAAAACTGAAGAAAACATGAACTTCACTTACAGTTCGGTGTTGCTATCATCGTCATTAAATTCTGGACAGTCTCCATCAGGTCAATTTGCTGCTTCTGCAGGGCCGACGTGTTCACGGTGGCTGTGACTAATTGCTTCTGCAGCTCCTTGATGATGGAGTTTTGCTTGGACACCAGCACCTGGAGCTCCGCCTTCTCCTCCTTCATGGACTGCAGCTGCACTGAGTGCTTGTCTTCCATGTCCAGCACTTTCTGCTCCAGGACACTTGGAGGGAATGCTCATCAGTTAGTGGAGGAAGTGCTGAGACCTGACGGCCGGCAGAGCCAAGCGCCCCATCAACGTCCAGTCACTGTCACTGTTCTGATGCAGTCATTTGAGCATATTGCATTTCTGTTCTGCCAAGACACTCTGTTACAATGTGACAGGAATTATAATGGTGCAGCTCTAAAGAGTCTCTCGTGCTTACCATGATTAGATAGATAGATATCCATAATCAGGTAGATAGGTGGATGGATGGATGGACACACAGACGGGAGGAAGGAAGGGAGGAAGGAAGGAGGAAGGAAAAGACAGAAAGAAGGAAGGAAGAAAAGAAAAGAAAAGAAAGAGAAAGGAGAAAGAATATTTTGGGTCATAATAGGAGAACATGAGTATCACAAGCATTCAGTGCTAGAAGAATTCAGAAGAAAGTCTTGTTATTTTATATTGCAGTGCTCAGGACACACTTTGAGAAAGGGTTTCAGTTGGGCCTTAGGGTAGTAGATGAGCCCTCTCCTAGACTGTTTACACTTTAATGTTATTTGTAATGGTAACAGTAACTGTTAATCTTTTAATACTGCATGGCAAATAGTCCAGGAAGGAGCTGAATGCTTGGCACAGGTTCAAATCCTGACTTACTGCCCCTGTGATTTCTGACTGCGTCATTTACAGTATTTAATCACTCCTGCATCAGTTTCCTCATCTGTAGCCTGGGGATAGTAGCACCTGATTTATGGGGCTGGTCTTGGAAATGAATGTGTTCAGAAATAGAAGTCAGGTGCTTCTTGACATGTAGTGATGGCACATCCCAGTTACTACTAGTATCAATGTTATTATCCCTCTTGAGTGAGTGAAGTGAGTGAAATCTAGACACATTAAATCACATACCTCAAATCGCACAAAAGTGGCTTGGGCAGAATTCAAATCCAGGTCTTCTGAATCTGAAGTCCACTGTTCTCTTTCTTTTAATGTGGACCCCTTTTTTCTCTAAGCAGTTTTGCCAGCACTGTCTCATACAGTTAATGTGACCAAGCCCCTTGAAAACCTTTTTAAAAAAATATTTTTATAGTGATAAAGTTATGCCATAAAAGTCCCAAAAGATTTCACTAATACTTATGTAGTTTGTCATTCTAATCTCAGTTTATAAATATATGTTTCTCTACCTGTGTTCAGCTGGGAATATGCTGGTTTTCAGTTGGAAGTGGTTCCTACCCATAGAACTAGAGAAAACGATTCTGAGTGAAGAGTCTGTGTAGATGTCCTGTGTTTAATAATATGGATGCTCCCCAGGAGCAGACTTCAGAGATATCACAGGAAAGGTCCTTGGCACTTTTTTAAAATAAGATACAAGAGTCTGATACACAATGGTGAATCTTATCTTATTTAGTCACTGCATTATTCAGCACTTTTGAGGCTTCTGATAACTACAGGAAAAGTGGCAGTCAGAAGCCTTTTAGGATCATTCTGTTTGTACAAGATCAGTAAATAAAGCCTTCAAGATAGAGCCACTTTTGTAAACAGTCAGATGATGAACCAGACTTGCATCCTGTTTCTGACACCCCCACCCCAGGACAGCATTCAGTGGAGATGAATTCGCTCATCACAGAGTTCAGTTTTAAAGGGAAGGGGTCCTCTGTAGGATCTCACTTAAATCATGGGTATATTAATGCTGACATCTCTGTTTCAGGGTTATTGTGAGGCCATTAACAATTGCCATGGCATCTGTGGCTGTCACCCTAGGAGCTAGTGAGATATTCCTCATGAGTTATTAGGACTTTTGGAGGACTCCTCAAGAAGAGAGAACAACTATTTTCTCTACTCATTTGATGAAGCCAGCTTGATCCAGGTGTTCGAGCCTGTTGTGAGTTGTTGAAAGGTGCCTGACTTCCTTTGCACTCCACTGGGAGCAGAAGCACATAAAATCAGCACCCACGTTTCACCCAGAGGTCCCAGCCCATGCGTCCTGCGGTCTGGACCTCAGCTCACCTCCATTCATTTGTTATCTCCTCACAGAGATGTACTGAACCCCTCTGTGCGAGGTGCTTTCTAGGGTTTGGAAAGCCTCAGAATGTCTCAGGGAGCTTCGCTCTGCCAAGTTACAGCGCGCAGAGAGCTCTGTCTCCACGGGAGAAGACTTCCTTCCGGGGCTGTGAGTCCCAGTGTGAAGAGGGAGGGAGAGTGTTGGGCTGAGAACCTTCGCTCCAGGCACAGCTGTGTGTCACCTGGGGAGCCCCCGCCCAGATGTCAGGCACAAACCTAACCAAGCAAATGCCTGTCTCTGGTTCCCAGATACATCTGTATCAAAAGTGAAGGTGTTAGGTTCGAATGTCTCTGGGGGCCCTTCCAGTTCAGTTACTCCATGTATTCATTGTGTCATTTTATTGGCAATAATATCTTCTGAACCTTTAACTCCACAAACAACCCCAACCAGCCAAGAGACTAGACTATAAGTAATAATAAATGATAATAGATAAGTAATGATAACCATAAGTAATAATAACTTGTCCATAACCAGTGCTAATTATCCTTACTTAAATTTATTCCAGCCCTCTGGTTGTTATAAATCACTGTGATGACAAATGTGTTGGCAGAATGTTGAGTCAGTAATCCATAACTATCATGTAGTTATTTTCACTAGACTTCATCAGTTTTTCCATATCCATTTTCAGCTGTTATTTCTTAATACTTTTCTTGATATTAGTTTATTTTAAAAGAGAATGGTATAGCACTCATTAATTTATAAACCAAGATGATTTACCATAAGAAGCAGGTAATCTACAAGTCATTGTGTTAAGTTTTTTCCTGCTGTCCACCTAAAATCAGCCTCTGTGCCACCGGCACACAGGCAGTGCTCTTTAGGAAGCACTGCCGCAGACTTGACCTGGAGAAGTCACAGAGTATACACGGGGCACCTGGAAGTCACCAGTCTCTGCTGCCAGCACCTCAAAGTGATGCTCCGCAGTCTGCGACCCAGCCCTTTGGTGCTGTTTTTAATCATCTGAGAGACAGCATCAAAGGAAGTGTGGCAGCCACACAGTCCCTCGCTCCTGAGCTTTTCCCAGTGTGGCTCCAAAGGGTGGTCGTATACCGATGTAACAGCTTGTTTTAGCATTTAAGAGTGAGGCCAGAGCCGGGTGTGGTGGCGCATGCCTTTAATCCCAGCACTCAGGAGGCTGAGGTAGGTGGAGCATTGTGAGTTCGACTCCGGCTTGGGCTACAATGTGAGCGCAAGGCCGGCCTGAGCTACATAGTGCAACCCTGCCTCAAAAAACTAGGGCTGGGAGTTTGGCTCAGTGGCTTAAGTGCCTGTCTGGCAGGCGTGAGGCTGTGAGTTTGATCCCCAGTGCCGCAAAAAAAAAAAAAAAAAAAGGCCAGCATCAGATCAGCCATCCCAGACTGACTGAGAACAGTGTAGCTTATGAGGTAATGGACAGCTCACTGCATATTACAGCTATCAGAGATCCTGTTATAGAGCTACACTTTGTAAAAAATACGCATCAGCACCCATTAACGGCTTATAAAATTGACGTAGTGGGTTGCAGCTAGCATTTTCTTAATGAGGTGGTAGAAAACCGATGAAAATACAGAGTAAATTCATGACACGTGCTTTGCACATGGCGCCAGATCCCATGGCCAGTACTGATAAGAGCTAAAGAAAGTTGTGGGAAGTGTGGGGGACAAATGCATTGGCTGGAAGCGAAGATCCCACCATGCTGCTCCCCAGCAGCTTACTTGACTCTGACCTAGGGTGCTCTACTAGCTTGACTTCAGCACAGCTTCATTTTACATCTGCATAACTCAGGGGGAATTGGGAACTGTGGGGAAGAATTCCATTGGCAGAAACATCAAGAATCTGAATCACATTTGTTATGCTTCGGATGTGGTTTGTGTCCAGCAAAGGCTCATGTGTTGGAAGCTCCTGCGTGGCAATGTGGGAGGGAGTGAAACCTTTAAAAAGTGGGCCCCAGGGGAGAACCTCAGCTTGGGGGAGCCTTCATGGGACACCCGAGCTCTCACCAGAGTGGTTGCAAACAAGCCAGCCCACCCCTGAGCCCTGTCTGGTGCTGCTTGTTGGGGATGTGACCACTTTCTGCCGTTCTGGGACCATTTGCAAGTAAGCCCTCACCTGAGGCTGAACCAGCAGGGCTGCCTCCTCTCGCCTTTTAGCTTCCAAAACTGTGAGCTAAGTAAACTCTTGTACTTGAGAAAGTGAGTCTGGTTTAGGAATTTCATTATAGTTACATTCACATGCAAATGCACACATACACACGAACGTTTTTTTTTTTAAATGAGTTTCACTGCATTTCTCTGTAAGGGGATAGTGTCTTTGGCAATGTGCTCCAAAGCCAGAGCAGTCTGAACTGTACACATACACCTAAATTAATCTCCATTTTTTGAAGAACAAAAGAATAGCACAGTAAAAATGTATAGTTTTCAATTTCAGTTTCAGCTGGTGCATCAGTAAGTGTAGTAATGGTAACTTTGAAAGAAATGTTGCCCCAGGTAAATATGATCACTTCATTTGAACCTGTTCTGTACAGTCTATAGTTTTACTTTCAGTGAATGAACTAGGTTTTGTCAAATGTGCACCATGTGCATGTTTTTGCAATGATGTTCTTATGAAATATGTTGCGCCAGTGAAATTTAAGGTGGAAAATACTTATTGAAAAGATGTACAATCATCCATAAAATTTCATATTTTGTAGTTATTTTATTGAATATTTTCAACAAAAAGGGAGAATATGATCTGCAGTTCCTAAGAGCTTGTCCCTGCTTTCTGTGTAGCTTGTGCTATGTAGGGTTCTGGGGTGAGTTGGTAGACAGCACCTTTTGCTACTGTCCTCAGGGCATTCGGCCCCACTCTGCACTTGGGTTTGTAGTCCAGCTGGGGACCAATTGCAAGTCACATACAATTTTAGTTTTGTTCGATGTGCATGACAAGGTACTTTTCATGGGGGAAGTACTGTAACATTTGAACTTAACTCATATAAAACTAGATTGGATTTATTGCAGAAATACATGCTGATCCAAGCAAATTAAACTAGCGGGGAAAGTGAGGGATCATTTAAGCAAGAAAAATCAGAAAACATAGCAAGCTATTGTAGGACTGGAATCATTCTTCTCTGTATTGCAGAAGCTTGACATAAAAGAAATTCCCCCGCACCATGAGATGGCCAAAAAATGTAATGAGAGTTGTAACATAAAGTCATACTTGTTCTGAGCATTGAGCTAAAAAATAAGATTCACACTTTTCTGTCTACAAGCTGGTGTGATTTGACAAATACAGTCCTTCCTGTATCCACAGGTTCTACATTTGCGGATTCAACCAACCTTGGATTGAAAATATTTCGGGGAAAAAATGGCATCTGTACTGAACATGTACAGACTTTTGTTTTCTTGCCATTATTCCCTAAACAAAGCAATATAGCAACCATTTACATAGCATTTATGTCTGGTATTACAAATAATCTCAACACAATTTGAAACACTCAGGAGGTTGTGTGTAGGTTGTATGTAAATACAGTGCTTTTGTTTATTTGTTTGTTTGTTTATAAGGGACTTGACACCTACAGCTGTTGGTATTCAGGAGGTCCTGGGACCAGTCTGCTGTGGGTACTGAAGGACAACAGAATATTCAAAGATGGCTTGGGTGATATAATTGGCATATTTACCTGATGTAAGTTTATCATTAGAGCATACTAAATTTGAAACCTGGGGGAGAAACAGTATTCAGGACTAGAATGTGTTCAAGTGTCCCAGGCTCTGGGCAGCATTACTGTTAAGCAAGCAAAATTCAGAACTAGCTCAGTGTGTCCCTAACATTACTGCAAAGTGAAATTAGCAAGAGTATTACATTTCAATTATTGATCTTAAGCCTTTATTTCCTTCTGTGCAGAAGAGAAATTGAAAAACAAAAGAAAAATATTTGAAGAAGAAATATCTCTTTGCTTTTCAAACCCCTAGATCAGTGAGTTCAAGTTGGTACCCAGAGAACAATGAATTACTGTACTGTACTCTAGTTCATGACTAACAGTAAAGAATGATTATGAGATAATGCTTATCACTGTTTCTGATTGAGACTAAAAAATTACTTAAACTGAAATGGAAAGCACATATTATTGGGCTATTCTCCAAAATACGTGTCTTGAGTAAAAACAAGAAAATGAGCATACCGTGTATGTGCATGAATCATCTTCATGTCTGTCCCTAGCCAGAATAAGCCCATGAAAATAGTCCTTACCTAGCACCTGAAATTTTTGTTTTTGTGTTGTTAACCTTGAGTTCTTTTCCTATATTTTATCCAAATATAGGATTGTATATCATACTTAACATATTTAACATTAACTTTTTTACTTTATCTGCTTTAAGAGGAAGTATTGCATCGTGAAATGAGTACTGACTTATGAGTATGGTTTCCCTACTGCAGACCTTCTTGTGTTGGAAGAACCTAAGTATCTAAAGGCAGAGAAGCTTGATAAAGTCAGTATTCAAATGTCCAGGTCAGTGTCACTTGCTTCACAGAACTAGTACTACTTTTTATAGATTAACATGAGTGATACTGAGGCAGTTTGGAGGATTACTGTATGACCCTCTTTAAGGGACCAAAGAATGAAAAACAGTATCAAGGACTGTATCGGACTTCCGTGTTCAGGACCTTTCTATAAATACTCTCCCTCTCCCTTCCCTCCGAGGTTTCTGATATGTATGCTGGGCATGAACAATTCATTATCTGGAAACCATGCTTGTAACTGAGTCACATGAGATAGGCTTTTATCTCTGAAAGGTGTACAGCTTTGAATTACAAAGATTTTTACACTGTAATTACCTGTTCTTATCTTGTAACTTGCTTATTTCACTGGTCTGATCCAAAATCTGTTTTTCCAGCTTGTTTGTAGAAAGGGAATGTTCTAGAAGCTGAAGTTCAAGTCTTGTTGTTTGATTTAATACCTACATGGAACAAAGTAAAATTCCAGGTTATCATTTTAATACATTTTATATCTTCCTTTAACTCAGTTGCCCACATTATTGGAAAATATAACACATTATTTATTAACTCAAGTGTCGTATTTTTGCATGATTTTTATTTTCAGAAAAGGCTTAGAATCATTGATAATATTCAAGCATTTTAAACTTTTTTTCACCCTGTTTTTATTGTAGAAAGTGGTTCATAGTTCTGGAAAATGGTTTGTGTTAAATAATACAATATTTTTTCTAGTTCTGCCATATTTTATCATTTCACCCACTGAGACACTTTAAGTGGTAGTGTAAGATGATTCTATTTCATAGATCAAAGACTGTTGATAAATTAAAAAATATTTTCCTCTCTGCTCAGGTGAAATGCTGATTCTCGTATTTTTTTGCTGGTCAGTAGACTAAAGATGAGAAGTTACATGCTGCCCTTATACAAAGATGCAGCTCATTTCTACTCTGGCATTTCCTAGTCTATAACTGCGTGCTTAGCCTTTTATTTATTTTTTCTTTGCCATTTTTCTTTTTCCCATTTTAAAAATCTTTTCAACCAATTAGGAAACAATAAAATGTCAATATGAAGTGGAAACCCAGTTTTGCTTTGTGGGCCTTTCTGATGTAACATGTGCAGAATCGCTTTCCCTGTTGTATTCACACAACTTTAAAGACAGGGTCTTTAGCGTTTGGCTGACTTCACAGGAAGGATCAATTACTCACTTCCTCCCTGTCATACTTATTTAGGATGTGATATCACGTGTATGTGGAAGTCAGAATTGTTGCCAGAGAATCAGGGTCCTTGAAAGGGTCATTGTTTGCTGGGTGTTGCTGTCACTGGCAAGACCCCAGCCTGGCCCAAGGTGCAGGTCTCATGCGTGTCTGGTCCCGAATTCCCACTGGTCGAGTTCATGGCCACCAGTGCCTCTGTGCGTGAGGAAAGACCGTGCCCGTCATTGAGGTTAGCACTGAAGTATTTGATGGAAATATTCTGTGTCAGTTATCTCTCAAAGGGATTGGAAAATCAAACTCCTATTTAAGTCGGAAGAATTATAAAATGATGACAGCTTAGGAGTGAGGCAGAGGCGGATGGTAGACAGGTCCTTTGTGACCCAGGACTGCAGTTTTCAGGTCACTCTTCTGAAGAGTCACACGGCTGGGCTGGTCTCAGGGCGCTGGTCTGCTGGTGACTAAGTTATGCAGGTCCTGAGATTCTTCTCTGAGATTCCCTTGGGCCTCCAGCTGCACGGCAGTGCCCAGCTTGACAGTCTCTCGCCCTGACAGGCTGAAGAATCTTGCATCCAACCAGAAATCTTGAGACCTGTTTCGCACAGCCTGCACCTGGTCAGCAGTTGGCTCCTAGTGGATTGGGTACATAACTCAGCCTCTTTTCCTCATTCGTGTGTGTCTGTGATAAATACAGGCGTGTGGTGTGCCTCCACTGTGCAGAGTACATACACACTGCATCTCCACCCTTTTCACTTCCTTGTCACCTGCGCCCTGTCTCCTCCCCGCAGCCTCAGGTCCCTTCCTGTCTCCACCAAGCCTCTTTCTATCATTTGTCTTTATTACTGCGTCTCATGATGTCCTTTGTTACTTAGCCATGTCCATGTGTCTCGTTGGACTTTGTAGAATGTTTCCTTTCCACCCGTTTTCCTATTTTCCTGTTAGGATCGTTGATATCTAATTTCACAATAGGCTTTTTTTTTTAATCATGTGATCCAACAAAAGCACATATACAGGGTGGGATAAAGGCTTCCATGGTTGTTCTGTGGCTTAACACTTTTGTATTACTATTATATAAAAACATAAGGTGTGTTATTTATGGGACATCTTTTTTTTTTTTTTTTTTTTTTTTTTTTTTTTTTTTTTTTTTTTTTTTTTTTTTTTTTTTTTTTTTTTTTTTTTTTTTTTTTTTTTTTTTTTTAATGGGACATTTTTGAATGAGTGCGATTGCCAGCAAGCTTTCCTGTTCAACAGTAGGGAATGCCACTTGGCCATTGCTAGTCTGTTTTACTAATTGACTATGGATAATGGATATATCTATTTTAAATTGTCTTTTCATTTTTAGTTTTTATTACCAAATAAGATAAATTTTAATGCATTATGATCCACTATATAAAGTATTTGTTTACTTATATTGATTCTAAACTCTTCTGGTGTTATTGACATAGTAATCAAGTAATTCATTTTGTATCCTGTTATAAAAACCCTTTATTCTTTACCACTTTCCTTCTGCTTTCTGCCCCTCATCAGCAGTTTTTAGAGACACAGTGAGAGGACACACGTCCCATGCGAGACGTGGCGTCTGTGATTTCTGTGGCCTTCTGCACCTGGCGGCCCCCAGCACTGTTGGTTCTTTCACACAGGCCGGCGTGCGGGAACATGTGGAGGCGGAAGACGTTACACTTGATGCAATGTTTCTTCTGCAGCATTCCTTACGGTTAAGAGGACGAGGACAGTGACTCCCTGAGCCCGCAGAGGAGCTGGGATCGGGCGTCAGAAATAGACTGCCTGAGAGCCAACTCCCAGACGGGCACAGCGAGTGTCTCTGCTCGTTTGTCCTCCCCTGGGTTGTTCTCACAGAGTCACAAGCTGTGTTTTGTTCAGTTTAACTCTGGACACTTTGGTTATTTTTTTTTTTTTTTTTACTATTTTGATATGTTAATGTTTTGCTGCTGTCCTAATATTTGCATATTCCGTTTTCTTTTATCTGCTGTTATTAACCAGTAGTCACGGAATCTTAAAGCAGAAGAACTCGGCCCTCAGTCCTCTGGCCCAGACCCCTGTCCTTGTGAGCACCAGAGGCTGGAAGCGGCAGGCCCTGGCTCAGACCACTTGCGAGTGCAGGGGCAGAACTGAGCCTTGGGAACACGGGCTCTTGGCTCCTGTCTCAGTGTGTGCCCGGCCTGTTGCTGCCTACTGGTGCATTTGTTATTATTGGAGACTCAGGTTTTACCTGAATTCTGCAGTCAGACATAGAATGAAGTTTCTAGCTCTCTGCCTCAGTGATTTTTGTTTCCCAAATGCACAAAAGTGGAGGGCTTGCAAATGAGTCCAGGAAGGAGCTGTGGAGTGAAGGAGCTCTGACCGTGTAGTGGTGGCTCAGTGTCCTCAGTGTCCTTCATGGGGAGGCCACATTCACCAGTGGCATCCTTCACTACCACAGAGTCTCAGTCTCTTATAAACTCTTTCTCCCATGCTCGTGATCACCTTAGATGTACCTTATCCCACTGAATGACCAGGACGCGAGCGCTGCGAAGCTGGCCCGACCGTCCGTGTCTGGCGCTCCTTACTCACTTGGGCTTCCACGTCCGTTAGCTTCCGCGTCTGCTCTGCTGTCTGGTTCAGCAGGCTCGTCCCTATCTCGATCATCGCGGCTGTCTGGTTCTGCACAGCATTCTGCTGGAGCTCTGCCATCTGCTTCTTCATGTTGTCCTGGACGTAGCTCTCCAGCTGGGAAGAGTGGGTGTGGGAGATAGGCATTAGTCCATCTTTTCCTTCTTTCAAAAACTCTACTAGAAAACCTATGTTTTGCCATAGATTTGAAATCTTTCCATTTCTTAACATCGGCAGTAAAATGCAGTGCTATTTTTGCCCGAAACGTGGCAACCTAAGAACTTCATGTGTAGGAGAGACACGTCCCCTGTGGTCTCTGTGTCTCTCTAGAAGTGACACCAGAGAGGGTCACGCCACGCCAGGAGTGGGAAGGACACACAGTGCGCCACACTCACTCAGTGTCGACACGCAGCACACACGGGACACCTGGAGTCTGGAGGCTCTAAGTGGGCGTGGGCAAGCAGTGTGCTCCGAACCTTCCCCTGGGTCCCGGCGCAGCGCTGGCCGCTTGCTTCTCGCCGAGTTCACAGGGCCGGGTAATCTTTCTAAGGTGCGCATTGCCCACAGAGTCAGCGTGTTGTCGGTCTGATCGGGCCCTCTCCTCACCTAACGTGAGACCGTCTTCTTCCCTTCGGTTCCTGGGGAAGGAGGGTGTGACAGCTGCTGTGACAGTGGCTGCAGTTTGTCACCTGTGGGGCCTCCCTGTCTGTGGGTACTGAGGGGGAGAGGCTGGTGGGGCACTTGTTTCCTGCTTAGGGTTCAGGGGCTCCTTGGCAGTGCAGCTGTTGGGGTCTGAGGATTGGCCCAGAACTGTAACTCTGCCAGTGCCCGCGCTTGTTGGCTCTGACTCCACTCTACTGCCCCTCCCCCACTCGGGTTGTCCACTCCTAGGTGACTCTTCTCCTGTGGTATGGGGCGGACCAAGTCAGCACAAAGCATGACAGTTACTAGAGCTCTGACCATTCGTGAAATTATGCAGTTGAAGCATTTACTACTCTACATCAATCAAAATGGATTAGACCCTGTAAAAACTCAAGTACTGCTATTTCACAGTCTTAACAACCACCTCTTGTATAGACTTCTTAAAACTTGAAGAATCCAATACCCTATTACTGTTTATCAGAACTAGATCTGGATTTTTAGTGTCCATGATCTTCCTTAATCCGTTGGTCCCTTCTTTCTTCTGCTTCATCTTTTGACAAATTGTAAATTTTATGATCAAAATCTCTGTTTAAAAGAATTCATAGACAGCAGTTTGTAACCACCCCACCCCATCAGCATAGGAGAAGTGGGATTTTTGAGGTAAAGTTGAAGCTATGTCATCCAGAGGAATTGTCTTAGTTACTTAGTTACTCTTAACACCCAGCAAAGATAATATTTAGAAAGATTTGTTCTGGGGAGATTGGAACTATAAAGGTCTACTTAAGTTGTAGTTTAGTTTAAATCCATACTCAGGGATGATAATTTACAAAGTAATATAAATAAAATTCTTAATCTTCATTTTGATTTCAGTACTTAAGAGCTAAATAAAAGTGATTCTGTTATTTGTCATTCTGAACCATATAACTTGAGGAGGAAAATAAATCCTTTAATGCCTCCTTCCCACTTTTCAGGCTCCAGGGTCAAATGTGGTTACAGCTGTCAAGAGACATGAGAGGAGTGTTTATAATTTGAAAATTTAAAGTCAAGTTCCAGTTTAAAATTAGACTTGGGAACATTAAAAGACATACAGACTAATTCTTAAAAATAAAATCTTTTAACTTTATTTTCTAACCTTGAAAGTGATCCATTGTCAGAATGTTTTCAGATCACTACTGGTCAGCTATTCAGGATGACAGCGTGTATCAGCTATTGAGTGTGTGTGTGCATGTGTGTGCATGTGTGTGTATGTGTGTGATTGTACATTGGAGCAAATTAAACATGCAGGTACACGTGTGGTAATGTGTTTTATACAGATACTATATACATAGTATATATGTGGATCATATTGTTGTATAATATATGCAGTTTTTGAAGACGTGAAATTCTGTATGACTCTGGCCCAGTTGCTGATGGATTGAAGTCTTTGGGAGAAAAATGGAACAAAAGTAGAAGCAGTAAGCAGTAGACATTTTACCTTGCTATGAAAACACTATGTTCTCACCCTTGGGGTGGTGGAATTAGAGTTTTGTGTGAAAGTGCAAACTGGCAGTGGTTGCTCTTTAAGAAAAAGAAAGAATACATTTATTCTTCCAGAACAGGTGGAGCAATGACAAGCCCAGCGATGCTAGTTGGAACCTCTTGGTTGCCTTTCTGTGCTGGCTGTTCAGGAAATCTCTCCTGGTTCTGGGTGTCTACTTGAGAACTGGTATACTTGGAAGCCAAATAGTATTTTCCCGTGGAGGCCATGTTGCACTTCCTGCCCTTTCACAGCTGAAGGTGATGTGTCTGAATCAGTTTGGGTGCACTTTCCTGTTCAGAGTTTTGGAGTGTCTTGGAAAGCAGGTAGACCACCTATCACTCTGTTAAGGGCCATTTTACGAACAGGAAACCCTAGAATTAGGAGTTACCAGTGTCAGTTTATCATCTGTGAGCATGGTAACAGAAGGATCTAGTCTTCTTCCCAGAATTCAGCATTAATTTTTAGAAATGGAAAGAATGCAGATGTTCATAATCTAAGAGTCGGCATTTCCAAATGAAGGTCTCCCATGCAGAACGTTGTGCCTCAGGGCCCGTGAGTTAGGCACCTGCTTGACTGGTCACACGGGTAGAGGTACCTTGACATTTCCCTGTCTCTTGACATTTTTAGATTATTGCCCTGGAATGTCTTTCTGGTTAGTGTCTTGTATTTCTACGGTCTGTGATTGCAACCCAGAAGTCTGCCCAGTTTATCCCAGTGTGAGGAGTCTCATACTGGGGAGTGTGGTGAATAAGAGACGTCCGCCCCGTGGTGCCTGCTCTGCCCTTTGGCAGATGTCTCCCGTCCTTGCCATCCACACTTAGTGCTCTGATCAGAAACAGTTCCTGGATGCTCAAGCCTCGGTTCCCTCCGGTTCCCTGTGTGTGGCTGACTGTACATGTTCACACTCTTCAGGAATGCTGACTTCGCCTTCCTATCTGACGGTGATGGTGTGGGGATTGTGACTTCTGGTCACCAGGCCTCTGAGAGGGCCCCTCTCTGAAGTGTCAGAGGACAGCGAGCACTTGTTACCTCCTCTTCTGAACACCTTGAGCTCTCAGTGTGTGGAGTTTTGAGCTGTTCTTCTCAGGTTGCAAACAAATTATCCGAAGTTAACGTTATCGAGCTGTCACTATCATTATACTGTGGCTGCCTAGATCGTTGCTAGGTGGTGTTCGATTTGCTGAAAAAAGAGCTGTACCCAAACGATCTTCAAAGCTTGACCTGTGCACAGCAAAGTGCAAACAACCAGAATAAAACATTTTAACACAGCACGTATGCGTGTGAACCGCAGTTCACAACCACAAAGCATTTGGCAAAATCTTGCTCTCTTTCATGACCCCTGTGTCAAGTGACAAACACAGCCACACCATTTCCCCACATGACTGTGACCTCGGCTGTCTTCCCTAAAATCGCGGAACAAAGTAAGTTCGTGAACCGAGGCACCACTGTATGTGTATAATATAACGTATGTCCTGAAGTTCATCAATATATACATAAAATATTCCGAGTTTTTTTTATTATTCCCCTAACATTTTGAATAATCAAGTTTGACAGGGAAAAAGAAGTCCGTTTTGAGACCGTTGCGCCAGAGTGAGTGCACATTAGAAAACTCCTCTGGCTCTCTTCCTTCCCACTGTGATGGTCACCCGCACTTTTCATACCAAAAGAAAAGTCATCTTGTAATTGGCTCAGGAAAGGATGACACAGAGTGTGTGTGAAAACTATCCCCAACTTGGGATTCTGAGGCTGGTCCCGCACCAAGTATAGACACTGGTCAAAAGATCGTTTCTATTTCAATAAAGTTGGTGTCCTCATCCCTTTCAGTAGTTTTTATCCACATTGGAGGAACCTAATTTTCCTAGAAAAGTAACAAATAGTTTGAGGTTTCCTTGGAAACGTTTTTCTCTAGTGTTTTAATTTATAAATGAGATGTTGCAAGTGTTCTGTCTTACACATGCGCGCATGTGCACACACATGGGATGTTTTTTCTGCCTCAGTGGCAGATGTTTTTCTCTCCCTCCCTCCTTCCTCCTGTCACCTCATGCGGCCCCCACCTGCCCACCTGCTGCCCCATGTCAGTCAGAAGCCAAAGTAAACGTCATCACACCCCGGCCCACATCATTCCCTGCGCTCTGGCCACGCGAGCAAGCCCAGATCTCTGCACTGGGTAACGTACTGTGGTTTTTCACTGCCGAACAGCATTCCGGGGCTGCACACCCTGTAAAGAACAGAGGTTTGTATAGCGCGCGGTTTGAGAGGCTGAAAGTCCAGACAGCATAGTACCAGCTCTGGCGAGGACCCTCCCTGGCCACGTGAAATCCTGATGGGATGGAGCCACGCAGGGGCTCGCGTCACAGAAGGGCTCACGTGGGAGACAGGAAACCAGTGAGACCAAGCAGGGGGCTGGACTTGCTCTTTTATGACAACCTTCTTGTGAAAACTACCCATAAGAGAGCCCTATGAGGACAGTGCCCCAGTGACCTCCATGAGGTACACCCCTGGAATGCCCTGTGACCCCCTGAAGTTGCAACACTGGGAACAAAGATTCCAGTCCATGACACTTGGGGACACACCCCAGCCACAGCCATCTCCCACGTGGCTCTGCCTCCCGGGCTCGCACCCTCATCATAAGGACACTGGGTCTCGTGCTACACATCTCGATACCGAAAACACTTTGTGTCTGTTTATTTTACAGTCCAGCAGTGTGGGTCGTGTTCGTGTTTGCTTGGGATCCTGGGACTACGCGTGCTACGCGTGCACCCTGGTAACAACTAGCAAAACATTGGCTCTTACAGTTACTCTGAAAACTTGAGTGCAAGATTATTAAATCCAGGGATGTTCTGTTTGAAGGCTTTTGACCTAATGTTCTGGGTTCTCTGACTTGAGGAAACTCTGAAGCATGGTTTGAGGGGCAGCGCTGAGATTCCCTCCTCCTCCTTGGAGAGCTTTGTTGCTCTTATTTTTTTTTTTTTTTAACCTGGAGATGTTGCTGCCTAAGCGCTTGTGCTCTCAGCAGTGTTTGTGAGATGCTGAGATCAAAGGGGAACGGGTGGGAGGTGCATGGTCAGGGCGCGCCTTTGTTCTGGGGGACACTTGCGAGAGGCGGAGGCTACATCCCCATAGGTTAGCGGTCACATCCCAGTGTGAATGGCCAGTTGCTGTGCGCTGGCCGCCAGACGTAAGCTCCATGACTGGGGACCCCAGCAGTGCTCTTGCCGGCGTCTCTCCTGGCAGGCAGGTCCAGGGGAGCTGCACCAGGCACCCTGAGGGAGAGGGAAGCTGGCCCGCATACACGTTTCCAGGAGGCTCACAGGGCTTCTCCGGCCGCCTACCCCAGTGCTCATGGGCCCCATCTGCTTGCCTGGGCGCTTCCTTTTGCCTGTTAATAATCTGAGTGACCCCACCCCCTTTCCTGCTTTCCTCAGAGTAGGGAGACCAGGCGTTCCCTCGGGCCGCTGTGAAGTGGGAGATGTGCGGGCAGTGGGCCACCACGGTCACGCAGTCCCCTTCTGAGATATGCTGTCTGACCTGACTGGCACCTCTGGTATGTGGCTGCTCCTGCTCTGCGAGTGACTGAGGCCTTGCACTGTGTGACTGGGCATCTTCTCATGCCCGTGCCTTCCGGCCTCTGTGTCCCTTCCCTCGACCCGCCTGCTGCTGCTCCGTGGGCTGCAGTCATCTCCTCCTTTCCTCGGCAGCAGCAGTGTGTGGGTCTGTGGGGTGAATGAGGCTGCTGTGGTGACCTTGGGTAGATGTGTCTCCATGTTCCTGTGGCACAGGACTCTGCTTTCACGCAGGAGTGGCCTTTGGAGGGCTTTTGGGCTCATTGGTACCTTGCAGTGCCTGACACTTTAGATGCCTGTGTGTCAAGCTATGTAGCAGACATTGTGAGGTCAAGTATGGTCCAGAGAGACTATTACAGCAATCTGCAATAGCAAAATGGCATATATACATATTTGATCCTTTTTTTTTTTTTTTATCTCAGTGGATTCTCACATTCTTAGCTTGGGTTTCCCCAGGAGCAGAGCCTGAGACCGAGGCAGGCATGCAGGAAGTTTATTTAGGAAGTGGTCCCAGAGAGCAGCCTCGAAGGACAGGCGAGGGGGCAGCGAGGAGGGCCAGCCAGTTCAAACACGTGGACTCGTTGGCCACCACTGCAGCAGCTGGTGAGAAATCCCACAGGCCCTTCTGGGAAACCCTGGGAACTGTGTCTCAGAGCATCCACCTGGGTGCGAAGGGCATCCTCTGCCTCTGCGCTGGCCTTGTGCTAAGGAGCTTCCCACTGGCCCTCCAGGCAGTGCGGAGCGGGCAGGAGGCCACAGGCGTTCACTGACATGGCCGTCTGGGGCCTCTTTCCTACGGAAACATGGGGCTCAGAGAACTCAGTGCCTCCCCCAGACTCTGAGGACGAGAGTCTGTGAGTTGTGACAGAAGACACGGGGTGGGGCAATTGATGTTGGCCCCATGTCGAAAGCAGTGGCTAGATTATAGTTCCCAGGCAGCAAGCTGGGCAGGGCAATGGCAGAAGAAAATGTCCCCAAAATGACAGTATTTCTGGCCGGTTGGAGAGGGCAAGGCCAGAGACAGGAAACAGAAGACGAAATCACCATAGGGAGAAAACAGAACACAAGCTTGACGCGACTGTAGCAGCCAAAGCAACCGAGAAATTCACTTCTAACCTCAGCAGACGCCCAACAGCCTGTAGGAGACTCTTGCGGTGGGTGTTTTAAGTTCTTGGCTTAGGAGATACCAGTTATTTCCTGCGGAGTTGTTAGAAAAATATATAAAACTATCCTCTTTAAAAACATAGTGGATTATAAAAATTACAAGTTAGAGCAATTGATATTCAGCCCTGAAAACGAGATTGACGAATTTAGGCCACAATATACTAAGAATTTGTTTGTTTGTTTGTTTTTAAAAAACTAAAGTTGTTTCACCTTTCTGAATATAAGGTACAGTGAAAGAAAAAAAATAAATAAAGTGAGCAGATATCTCATAATCTTTTCACACCAGAGAGGATCTTGGAGCTTGAGTGCGTGGACATCTGTGCACATACGAGTGGACACAGTTCTCTGTGGCACAGGCCAGCTCAGGGGAGTAGTATCGCGGAGCTTGTGTCGTGGGAACTTGGAGCCGGGCTGCGTGCTGCTGGCCGAGGGGTGCAGATCAGAACCTGGTCCCCTGCCATGGCCACCACTCTGACCCTGAACCAACAAACCTGTTCCTACCTCAAGGAAAGTGGCCACCTGAGTGCTGAGTCCTTATGCATTTTTTCAGGGAAGTATTTCAACACCCAAGGCTGCGTGTGCTTTTTCTCTGTCCCGGTCTGGACCGTGTGGGTTTGCTGAACTCATGTGGTCATCCCTGAGGGAAGTGCATTTTCTTTTTAACATAGCCTGGATTTACACTGTTACACGACTCTCCTGGCTTGATGGAGGGGGAACAGGCAGAGAAATTCAGAGGCTCTTCATCCGGAAGATGCTTTGAAGCCTAGTGATGTGGCTACAGGAAGCTCACACTGCTTCTCTTTTGAAGGGAGGGGCATTGGTGTGTACCCTGCTTCTGCTGCCTCCCTGGGCGTCCTTTACTCTTCAGCTCCGCCTGCTGCAAACGCTCCCATGGCAGAGAATCTCAGTGGGGAGAACTTGGGAGGTGACACCGAAGACGCTGTGCTCCAGGCACACGAGTTTATTCCTGAGATCCCCACCCCAGGCACATGTCCTTGCTCTCGGAGATGAGCTGCCGACCTGGCCCTGACCCCAGCCCAGCTCTTCACCAGGTGACCGCTCTTCCCTGGGCTGTCCTCACTCGTGGTCCCAACACCCTCTCCCTCCTGCATCCTGGTGAGCGCACTTGGAGGTCACAGTAGCGTCTGCCAGCCTTACCAGCCTGCTCGCCCTCATCTGCCGAGGTCACTGCAGTGTAAGGCCAGGAAGCCATTAGGCAAAAGTGCATTCTTCTTTCCACCTTGACGATCATATTCACGAAGCCATAACTGCAGCCTTTTGAATTTAGTGATTTTATTACAGCTAAGTTATTTAAGAGAGAAGATCAACCTCTTCCATTTGATTAGATTATCTCTCCTCTAGCCTCTGGTTCAGTTCCCATTCTCCCAAGTGCTTGAAGCTTCAAGCTTTTTCATACTTTCGTATTTATTTACATAATTTTAGTTCCCTGGTGAGCACATACTTTACAGACTTGTCCGTCTGCCTGGGCTTTGCAGAACCTAAAAGTAACCAATCTTTTTATAACTCATATTAGAAACACAAATTACTTGTTTAAAAATTTGTTTTGTTTATTAAAAAAATTTGTCTACCAAGGCCATGTTTTGCACATTACTCTTTTGAAATATATTTTGAGCGTTTTGATCTTCTTTAAAATGAGAAACAATCCAGCAAAAGTAAGAAAATATTCAACACCCGTATTACGAATTTTTTCTACTAATAATTTATCTTCATTTCTTGATCTGAAATTTAATAAGCATGTGAAATATTTATCAGCCTGTTTACTCTTTGCCATTTTAAATTGCGATGGTTAAGATGGGACAACTGTTCACTTTGGAAGGCCCTAGAAAACCCAGAAGCGCGTTCTGCTTCTGTCCGTGGCTTGCAGTCCAGCAAAAACGTTCTGAAAGCCACATGCACTGTGCTCTGGTGACTGCAGCTGGAGTCCGCCAAGAGGAGACGCGCTGAGAGCTATAGATGGTGACTGTGACTCTGGACAAGCCATTGAACTTCTAATTACAGCTTCCAAAGCCTCTTGACCCAAAATAAGCAAGTATCTTACCACAAAATGCATGCTGTGCTGAACTTCTCATTACAAAATACAGTTCTCGGGTGTTGTTTATGACTCGTTCTCACAGGGAGTCCATCAGGTTTCTGTAGCAGCGTGGCGTGTATTCCTGTGGAGGGGCCATGCTCCACCAGTGGTGTGACAGAACCAGATGCGCAAAACGTGGCCATCAGAGGAAGCATGGCTGCTCAAAAGGAGTTTCAGCTCACGTCATTTCATTTCTATAGCATTAGCTACTTGCCCTAAAGTAATTTTTGTATAAATAGCACTCTAACAAGGAAGTCTTGTAAGTGAAGGCCAACATTTGGCATTCAGAGTCACATTTTACCATGAAAGAACCTTTCTTGCAGACTAATTTGTGTATAACATCTATGTAATTGTCCAGGTCATAAGGAATTGAAATGTTTTATTGCCCATTATGTGATAACACATAGAACATGCTAGATAATCTTTTTTGGTAAGCACTTTTCGCTGGTTCTTTTCTCAGAATAGGATCTTTATTTTGATTTGTGATGGTCCATGGAGACCGATACCATGTATAAGTGATCTGCTACACAGTTTTGAAAATAATGTCTGTGATTATTGTGAAAACTGAATGCATTCATGGGCGTCATAGGGAGTCCTCGCTGTGGGGGGGATTGATGATGCCCAGATGGTGAGACTCACCGGTGTTGGGGGTCAGGTTAAGACTCCGAGGCAGGCAGGGCTTTGGGGACCGAAGGCAGCAGCCGCATGAGTCTGTTCCAGGGCTCAGTCGTGGCGTCAGTCATGTGAGTGGATGCGCATTTGAAAAGCTCAGCAAGTGGTCGGCGTACTTTATACATGGCCCTCCTGCGTTTCATGTCTCAATAAAGAGTCTTAAAGGAAGAGATGTTTTAAAATGAAGAGTTGGATAATTTTGCTCTGAAACCATGATCCTAGTTAGAATGAATGACTTTATTTATCTCTGTATTTAGTTTTCATCTTAGAATACCTAAAATAAAGACTTTGGAAAAGTTATCTTAGGTCTCAGTCCAGCAAGAACTACGGATTAAACCATCCCTGCTGCCTGCAGATTAAATATATTCAGTTAGGTAAGTTAGTAATCTAAAATTCATTCTGAAACAGCTCTTTGCAGTCAGGCATTTAAAAAAAAAAAAAAAAAAAGGCAGGCATTCTTAGAAGCCGGAGAAAGAATTCGTGCAGTTCCCATTGGTCTAAAAATAAATAATAAATAAATAAATGTCTGAGTCATCTATTGCATTTTGTCAGAGTGGGTGCAGGGAGAAAATGTGGGCTCCGAATACTTGTTCTACCCAGCACCCAGTGGAATGAATACAGAATTACTCTGTGAAAAGTGAAATAAATGGGTTGATTGAATTTAACTGTTATTTTGACTTCCTCCAATGCATGTGTTTCAAACTGTCGAGCAGCAGTAAGAAAACCTGAGTGAGCCAGCTTTGTCCCCGTTGGAGCACCAGTGTAGGACTTAAACACAGCAGGTCCACAGGGCTCCTGGCTCAACATTTTTTACCTTTTGTTACTCAGTGGTAAAACCTAAGCAAATGCTTACTGTGCTTACTGCGCTAGGTTGTCGTGAACATTAAGTAAAACAGCAGAGTACCCACTGTGTAAGACACCTGGGTTTCTGCAGCTGCACACGTGCTCTTGGGAGGTTGTTCAGGTGCTGCCAGACAGAGCAGCCGGGCTCGGTGGGCATCCTCACCCACGGCTTGGGGGCAGAGCAGCTCCCAGCTGCACCAGCAGATGTAGCTCTCTGCAAAACTGGGATTTTTACAGCTGCTGTTGCAGAAATCAAGCACTACGGGAAAATCATAAGAGTTTAAAGTGAGTGGAGTGGGGCGTCCATACCTGGCAAGAAACAAAGTATTACTTGTCCTTTTGATTTATGTGTGTTTGTGGTGGTGCACGCTTTTAATCCCAGCACTCGGGAGGCTGAGGCAGGAGGATCATTGTGTAGCCTGGGCTACAAAGTGAGTTCAAGGCCAGGCTGAACTGCATAGTCAGACCCTGTCTGAAAAAATAGGGCCGGGGATTTAGCTCAGTGGCTTAAGTGCCTGCCTGGCAGGCACAAGGTTGAGTTCAATCCCCGGTACCAAAAAAAGAAAACACACTGCATAGAACCTTGTTTTGGGTAGAATGTAAGTTCAACTCTCTTCTTTCCCTCTTCTTTTCTTTTGTCTTTAATTTTAACCTCTGTGGTTTGATACATTTGTTGGAAGATCAAATCAAAAAGAACTAGCAAAGTGTAGAAGACCTTCATTAAGGCAAACACGTTAATATTTTCCTCACTTCTGAAATCATTAAGGGAACAAGCATGTCCCTTGCGAGCATGCTGGTCGGCCGCGTCCCTTCAGGGGGAGCAGCTTTAGGAGCAGTGTCCGTGGTGGAAGCGCTCTCGGTGCCCCGGTGCCTGTCGGGGGTGGGCGGAAGAACAGAATGCAGCTCTAGTTTGCAAACTTCCCAGCCTTACTTGTTCAAAAGTGAACTCATTTTATAGCATTAAGTTGCACAGAAAAGCCGAATGGACTTAAACTCCACTGCACTTTGGGAAGTAAATTTTCAGCATGATTCTCCAAATGCTTGCGGTAAAGAAGTACAAGGCACTGGAATCCCTTTCCCATAATTAGTTTCAGTTCTGGAGGCCTGCCCCTGCCCCCGGCCCTCAAGCTGCGCTTGCACTGCTCTTCCAGGGGAAGCTAGTGGAAAATTCCTTCCCCTTTCACTCCACTGCCACAAGTTATAAAAAGCATGCCATTCAGAACCGACTGCTCTTGTCCGTGCTGGGATTTTTACTCGAGGGGGAGAAACCATTCCCAGAGCTGTTCCTCTACTTATCAGTGGGATGGGGCCCAGCGTCACTCTGCTCCACTGTGGGACAGCTGGCCCCACAGTGCCCAGCAAGTGCCGTTCCAGGCGCCTCTGCTTCAGGGACCCTCGCACACAAGCCACTCGAGACCCAGGCTGCTGACTCACTCAGTGGGAACGGGGAGCAAACACAAGACTGAGCAGGAGCAGCAGGCTTCCTATTGTTAGGTTGGTTTGTTTGTTTCAATCAAAATGTGAGTCATCTTGCCCCCATTTCTAAACCAAAACTCACTGTGGTTACTTCTCTAATTTGGTCTTGACTCCTACCAGCCAGTTTAATTTTATCAGTGGTACTGAATTCTTGAAAGCTTCCCCCAGCTGCAGAAATTTAGTTCCAAATTAAGGTGGTCCAAGTGCCAGCTTAAACTTTGTGGCCATGCGTCTTCACTGAAGCCCTGGCAGCGGGACCTGCACTGCAGTCTTGGCTTCTTCTTGGGATCCAAATTAGGAGCAGTTGGTTCCACTGGAATTTTGGCCCTCTACTGGGGCAGCTTTAGGAGGCCAAAGTTAGAACTTAAGTGCAGGTTTGCCCAAGCGCCTTTCCTGTGCCCCGTACTTTCCAGGTGGTCGGTGTGTGCCGTGTCTGAAATTCATTCCCAGAGCTCAGCCGTCAGCCTCTGCCGCCTGACAGTTTGGGGCAAAGTTCATGCCAACCCAGGAATTCCCTCAGAATGCCAGGGAAAGCTCAGACCCAGGCTCTGCGTCCTTGTCCTCCTCATTATGTCCACGGATCTCAAGCTCTGTAGGCCCTTCAGGGAAGTAGCTCCTGGCTTCTGTGGCACCTTTGCTGTGCATGTCCACAGCCCCTTGCTGCTCAGGAAGCAAGATTGGGCGGCCAGCCGTGAAAGTGGAACTGCTATGAGCCACAAAAGTGTCATGCTGACGATCACGAGGCACCACATAGAAGCAGTGTGCTAGTTCAAGAGACTTGGGAAGAGGCAGGAAGACAGGCCGATCGATCCTGGTGCTCAGAAGCAAGTACTGGCCTGGAAAACGGCCGCGTGTGACATGCAGCTCTCTCAAGGTGCTAGGGGCTAAAGGCGTCTCCAGGTGGAGCTGTGCTAAGACAGTCGGGCCTTTTCCTTCCCGCTGAAAGTCCATGCACTCGGCCTTTCTTTGCCCGTCTGTTGTGCTGGTCTCAGTATCCCCTCACTGACCTCTGGCTGTAAGCTCGGGGGAACTTGTTACTTGGCTGGTACTTGAAGCCGCTGAAACATGTCCTTAGGAGCTCTCCTGGGCGCCTCGGATCCGCCCGAGACTGCTCTCTCCACAGCATGGGCTGTGAGACAGACTTCATAGGAAGGCAGGTGAGTCCTGCACTCACTGAAGGGAACTAGAAGTCAGCCTGGCTGCACGGCCTCCAGAGGTCACCGTGCAAGGAAGGCAACACACAGGTGTGGCCAGCTGAGAAGTGTTGCCGTGTGGATCTCGGCAGGAGAACCACAGGTGTGCAGTGTCACAAGAGCACTTCCCAGTCCCAGAGAGCGCGTTTCAGCGATACGGTGAGCTGCAGGGCGCTTGCAGTGCGTGCATCGGTCCAGTGGTGTGGCGCTGGAGACCGAGCTGGGTTAACCTGCTTGGCCTCAGGAGGGCCCCACGGGGCAGGGGCCTGCTCAGCGGGGCGGCGATGACACGGGCGTATGTGCATGAGTGTGACCGTGCGTGTGCCTGAAGGTGTACACTCGGATGGGTGCATTTCATTCCGGGCAGCACGTGCTGGGTTTCCTAAACGAACCGTAGTCTGAGCGAATGGATGAGTAGGACGGGGCCACCTGATGAAGGTGGGGGACACAGGTCCCTGCTGTCTGGGTCTCACTTTGTCCTCCCTTAGTGGTGCCTTCAAGAGTGACATTCTAGTTCTGCCCACTACCATGCCTCCTGCCTCTGACAGCCGGCCTGCCTGTGGTCTCCACCCTTGAGGTGGTGGCTCACATCTCTGCAGCACTGGAGCTGCGCCAGGTGAAGGTTAGGGGTCCAGGCGAGAGCCGAGGAGGCGGAACGCGAGGAGGTGGAGCCTGCCTTCCCTGCCTGGCTTGACGCAGACTCAGAGCCAAGTCCCTACCTCTTTCTCCCCCGCCCGGCAATAACTGGGTGTCCCTGCACTTGTCAGTGCAGGGACGCCCAGTGATTGGCACAACCCCTTCCCTTAGCCGGCCCTCACTGTCCCCACATCCCCATCCTGGCTTCTCACAGTGAAGTTGAGCTCCAGTGGGGCGGCAAGTATTGGGGAACAAGGTGCAGCCCATACTCACAAGCTTTGTTTAAATCTTTAGAGAATGAACTTTCTTGTGGGTATCACTGACATGGAGGAAATCTTATCATAGCTGTGCATGCAGTTACTGCCTCCTGCCTCTCCTCTCAAGCCAGCTTTCGACCTCTGTAAAGGGGAGAGGAGGTGTCTGCTGCCATGGGTTATCATGAGACTAAATGAGACAAACCACATGGGGCTCCCGATTGACACCTGCCGCTGCCACCACAGTGATGACCAGCAGCAGCAGCCTCTCCCTCAGTACCGTGTCAGCCCCACAGAGCTTCACGGGAGAGGCTGCCAAGTCCGCTGTGAGACTGTGTCATCTACACAAGAACCTGCGAACTTCTGAGGCAGGTGGGAGGGTGCCACCTTTTGGTGGCAAACCCCAGGCCATGTGTTTCCAAGAAAGTCAGCCTGGGTGAGATGCCCCCTGCTATGGCTGCTGTGGTGAATTCTCATAGCAGCAGGAGAAAGGGCCCAGTTCTGGGAAGGGAGTGTCTTCATCAGGTGCTCTTCACCCCACACCTGTCTGTTCCGATGGCAGCAGGGTCTGCATCGAGGTGGTGGGAGGCGCAGCAGGCTAAGCAGGGTTTCTGTGTTAACAGTTGTTCAGCGAAGGGGAAAAGCACATAAGGATTTGTTGTGGTCATTACCCTGAAGGGAACTACATTTGAAAAATATGAGCAGTTAATTACACATCACAAAACGACCAGTTATTTGGGGTATAATGTTCTGATCAGTCTTGATTTAAAAAAAAGAAAACTGTCATTTTCTTTATCCCAACAATCACAGTTTTTAAGAACATTTCACTATTAAAAATTATACTCATCAGAAATTCCTTTTAACACTTTCTTATGTGAGTCATAGATGTCCTTTTTTAAAAGGAAAATTGAATCTATTTCTTAGCAGTTAGTAATAGAGAATTTCATAAACATACCCCAAATGTGAAGCATAGATAATTAGCTTGTGGTTGGAATTTGAAGATTTTATGTTACTCAGCAAAATATAACATAGTCTGTAACAGTCATTTTTGCAGCAGAGCTTCCCACTAAGAAGCCCAGTTTGTGTAGGAAAATTTTAAGCAAACTGTGTATAGCAATTTTTTAAAGACTCAAAACACTAGATAGCTTAATAAAACAATACTTGAGTTATCTTCAGATTAATGTTTGTAATTATCCAGTAGATAACTAAGAGCTGACACCACTTGCTTATCCCAGAAATCCAATAGCAGAGAAAATGCTACGAGAAGCGCGGAGGAAATGGTGTCTCTCAGGAGTTCTGCATCTCCCCTTCCCATATGTGTGGGTCAGCTGGTTAACCCCAGAGTGGCTGCTCACAAGGTAATGTGGGGCTGCGCTCCAGTTTAGTTAGTCCCTGCCTCCTTTTCCTAAAACACAGGACATGCAAACAGTCGGCACACAGGCAACTCCCTACAACTGAGCAGAGAAAACCACATTTACTAGTAAGGTGTGGCCACCGCAGTGGGCCCAGTGCAGCACTGTGACAGAGGAGTCGGAGGCGGGTGGCCTGGAGGGCAGCGTCACCTCGTGAGGGATAGTGGGGAGCCCCATGCTTCTGCAGGCAGGCAAGTGGGTAGAGAACAAGGACATCGGACACGTGCACACTCACACTCATGCTGCACACGCTGACAGGAGATTGGTTGTCTCCCAGAGCGGAGCTGGCTGGGAGGTGTGCACGCGCACACGGGTGAGCGGGCGGGCCGTCTCACCTGGTGAGGATGAGTGGACCTACAGTCTCTACGCAGTGTGAGCGGCGGTGCAGCTCTCGATGAGCACGTTTCTCAGACTGATTCTGTGGTCCCTGCGATTGAGACTGCGATTGCGACTGCGTAGCATACTACAGTTTCCCGCACTTCGGTACCCACCCTTTTGCTAGGAATACAGAGTCACCCGCCTGGTCACCTGTACAAGTGAGAAAACCCGCTCCCTCCTGAAGACACAGCTAGCTTAGCTGAGTAGCGCAAGCACAGTAAGGTGTCCCTGCATGGAGGAATCACTTCTGTGTGAAGGAAGCTACCCTGGAAGGGCACATGCTGTGTGGCTCCAAGAGAAGGAGGTTCTGGCAAAGATCCGGGAGCCAGGAAGGATCCATGCTGGTGGGGGAGGGGTGGCCCGCAGGGGACTTTCATGGTGGTGACAGTTCTCTGTAGGATCCTATGGCGGTGCATGCATGCCACTGGTCAACTGTCCATGCCCGCAGAAGGTACAATGCCAGGAACAAACGCAGTGCTAGCGTGGCTTGGGCAACGCGGACGTGTCCCGTGGGCTCCCTACTTGTAAGCACTGCACTTCGTGGGTGTCAAGTGCTGACAGCGGAGGTGGCCACGCAGGCAGGCAGAGTGTATGGGAGGTCTCTGCTTGCTTCTCAGTTTTGCTGTGAACCTAAAACTACTTTAATAAAATCTGCTTTTTAAAAATAAGTCATTTATTAGTTATAAAATACAGCAAACAAAATAAATCCTGTAACTTAAGGTTGACCAATAAACCTAGCCAGCGCTCACTGGGATATTCTGAAGGTTACTTGGTTAAGGAAACATGCAAATATAGACCCCAGGAAAATATTTCAGAGGCCTTCTGTATAAACATTTTCTCCTGTTTCTGTTTTCTTCTGATCGTGTCCAAGATTATTCCTTCTTTCAGGATAAAATGCCCCGTCCAAACCCTGGAGAACATGGACATAGCATCCCCATGCCCAGAGGCTGGCCGAATTCTTCAGGCTGGCTCAGCCCAGAACAGAAGCCCTAACGTGATCTCAGAGTTTTCAGCCCTTCCTTTTCCCTTCTGGCTGGGGCTCTTGCAGGCCTCAGAGGCCCCTTAGCCAGAGCTTCTCAGCCCCTTTCAGTGCATTGTGGCACAGAAAGACTAATGTCAGACTCACATCCTTGGAAGTGACACACGACTCAGCCAGTTATACCAAGGCACGTGGCCTCCTTCCTGTCCCTCCATAGATAAGACAGTTTCATGATGCTTGCTTTCCCTCTTGCTATTAACATATTCCCAAAGTACTCTTTGGGCAGCCAAAGAAAAGTCTTCAGTTTGTAGCAAATTGCACAAGATAACTGTTAACTGGTGACAGAGATGAACCCAAGTCGGTCTTAAACGTTGTTCTGGGAGTCTGCTGGGACAATCATAATTAAGGTGCAACCTGGCATGATGGCACATGCCTATAATCCCAGCACTTGAGAGGCTGAGGTAGGTGGATTGTTGCAGGTTTGAGACTAGCCTGGGCTACAAAGTGAGCTCAAGGCCAGCCTGAACTGCATAGCAAGACCCTATTTCAAACAGACAACAACAATAATAATAATAATAATGAAGATGAACGTGGACTGTATGTCCTGGAATCCTGAGAAATCATCTTCAAACCAGGAGACACAGGCAGGGAGTCGCGCCCAGCCCAGTCACCAGAGCGAGCTGCCTGGTAGAGGAGTGTGGCCCCATCAATCAGAGTGCTCACCCCTTGATTCTGGGCCTGGACAGCACTGAGACCCTACAAGCTCTGGCTTCCTTTCAGGACTTTCTTACTATTCCGTCCCACACAGCTGGTGACAGTGGTCAGTGTTCAGCACATTGAGAATGATCTGATAGGTATGAGGCTGTATCAACACAATGAGATCATCTATTTTCCAAGACCTCTCTTAGTGTCACTTCCCTTAAAATAAAGAGGAAAAAAACTCCACTTTCCTTGAAAAGTTATAAAATTACATATTAAAAAATGTGAGGTTATTTTTAAGGTATCATTCTATTTGGTTTGTTGTTGATCTTTCGATATGAATTACTGACAATATTTCTTAGTGTTGTCAAGTTGATTCCAAAGGTAACTCACAGATGAGTGAAAAGTTGCTCAAAGGGAGAACTGGGGTGATGTGGGAGCAAAGTAACCACTGGGGGTCCCCTGAGGTGAGGGGAAGGACCCACAGAGGCTTTAATTAGGTTCCAGTTGAATTCCAAAAAGCATGGTTTCAGCTGGTTGAAGGAACTCTGCATAAAAGGATTAGATACCCTTCTCTGGAGACTTTCACATCTTTTGTCAACTGGAGCAAGCAAGGATTAGGACATGTAATTTCATGGGGAAATATCTAATCAAACTATTAAAGACAGCCCCTAGCAGACCTGGCCCACAGCTCAGCTGTTAGTGGCCAGAGTCCTTCCGTGTTTTCCACCTACTCCTCAAAGTCATTTAAACCCCAACACATTGTTGAAGCTTTGATTCTCACACATCATCCATAAACTTTTTCCCGCTCTTATTGTCATCAGATCATTCAGCTTTGCATCTTTCTTATTGTAAGCATCAGCATGGGGCTGGTGTCACCCCGCCTTTGGGTGGGGCCCATCTGTGGCTCTAGTGGGAGATGCCCTTGGAGTGGCATCTAAAGCCAGAGGCAAAGCGAGGGCCACGCAGCACCTCCCGAGCCTGCTTCATACTGCCTTGAAGTGGGGAGCTGTGAAATTCAGGATCTCACCCTCCAGCAACTCCAGAAAAGGGTTAACAGGGCTGTAAGCGACAAGATGTATGGTTTCTGAGAATTTCCATGTGTGCTCCTTGTTGGGCATCATGCACACACCATCACACTTTAACTCCCCTCAACGACAAAGTACAGTGTCTCGTCCTTACGTTGCACAGAAGGTATTCTCAGTCGCTGTCCCCCTTTCTTAGCAACAGTGGTGCCATGCTCACTTGGAAGGACGGCAAATCCATGGTCAGTGGGTGACAACAGAGTTGTGAACCCCAGTGTAGTTCTCCAGGTACCTCTACACCCAGACCATGGGGGCCATCTAAAGCTGGGTATATGCACGATGTTCCATAACTGACGCGGGGCCTTGGCCCGAGTTAGTAAGCACTTCTTTTTTATTTTTAATTAAAAGTTCAATTGTTGGATAGGTATAGTTGTACATAAGTATGGCAGTATTAAAATACATATAGGCAGGCACATAAACATTAAATAGTAAGAGTGTTATTTTAGTGTTCTTTGTACGCTCTGCTTTCTGCCATGACCACGTATTACTCGGATCATCAGAGTAAATGCCCACACCCCTGTGCAGCACCTCAGACCCTGGGACCCTGCTGTTACTCTTCTTCCTCCCTGTCCCGCCCGCTCTACTGCCACCCCGCACCTCCCAGGAGCCTGGGGTGGCTGATGTTACCCGTCCCCGCCATTCAGGACTCCTGCATTTTCTTTCCCCTTACCCAGGCACCAATAGTAAACTCTATGGACATGTGTAGGACCTCAGCAAATATTTTCTGAATAAATACATGAGTGTTATTGGCCTCTGCCTGGATCCAGAAACACCCTGACAGAGGTGGGGTGTGATGGCACGCACCCACTCAGGTCATCAGGCCGAGAACGTGCGTGCTGCCACACAAGCCCACACTCCCCTCGCCTCCGCCCGTGCCAGAGGAAGGACACGCATGCTGTCCTGTGTTGGTTTTCCCCTCGGATCCTGCACGTGTGATACTAAGTCTGCCGTCATGTCGCCCACATCCACCAGCGCTGTAGCAGATGCCCGGGGCCAAGGAGGTGACTTGGCAGGTGACTCAGCCCCACACCCCTCACTGCCACCCCTGTTATGGGGTTACCGCTGCTACTTCAGGGGTGACCGTGGGGCTGCACCCCTAAGTGGCTCCCCTGGTACCGGAAGAATTCTGTAGTAACAGGAGAAACTGCTGTTTGTTGGGTTCCTTCAAGTTCGAGGAGGGTGTGGCAGAAAGAAAACAGGTGTTGTCTCACTAGATGGGTCCCATTTAATTAGGCCTGTGAGTGAACCAGATTCAAAAAGGGCTGTCCTATGCAGCAGCATGCACACACACAGAGACGACGAGGACAGCGTGCCCACCGAGTTGTCTCTATCATAAAGTAATACATGGTCCAGTGGCTTTGAACACCTGACTAGGAAATAGCTTGCACATGTCCATGAGTCATGACATAGCCCTCTGGATCTCAACTCAGGAAATCCGCAGAGCTGTCCAGTCCTTTCATGGCAGGTATGGAAAGATACAGACCACCTCTTTCTTCCGGTCACAACAGTCCTGCCTGGGCCCACGGCTCTTCCTCATCCTGATGTTATAGGCTGTCTGTCTGTCTGCCTGCCTGCCTACCTGTGCGTCTGTCTCCTCCCCACGCTGCCATACACATGCATCTTTCTACTGCTCTATTTCCCTAATGTCTTTCTTCCAACCTCTCTTTACATCACGTATGACCCAGGAAGGACTCTAACCATGGTACAGTGCTGCTGGACAAATTTTAAGGATGAAAGCCAAGCATTCTGATACTAAATTCATCACAGTAAAGGGCTAGTGTTAAATCTCTGAAGTGCTAATCTCAAAGAAAAAGAGAATCAGGCAGGGGAAAGAAGAATATACTTCCTACTGTTTCCTGGCTAGACTGTTTTTCAGCCTTGATTGCTCATATCTTTCATAACAATTTTGTTTTATTTTTAAAAATAGAATTGATTTGAACTGTTGGTTTTTTAAACTACAAATATATAAAACTCAGTTATTTTGTGGGTTGAAATAAGTGCCATGGGCCAGCCTGAGCATGTGACTATCATTTATAAAGTAATTATTCTTTTTACCTGCCAAATACAGTAACTGTACAGATTACAACCCATTCATCAATTGTGAAAAACCACATTGATTTAGAAGCCCTCAGTGAAACCCCATAGACTGTCTAATGTCTCAGCAGGAAGTTGCGATTATTGGTTCTGGACTGCAGGTGAACTGTGTCCCACGTGAGGACGCCTGAGGAGTTAAGCCAGTGTTCTACAACCCCCGTCATAAACAGAAGACAAGTGTCATGCATAACATTGTAATACATAGTGTATTCTGTGTATTATGTACAGTCCCCAGACGTGGTGAACGTTTTTATGTCTCATGTACTGTGGATAGTAAGTGCATCTACTGCACTGCATGTGTTGCCAAAGATGCATGCGTGCTTTGGCAGCTCATGTACCATGTTGTCTAAGGCACTCATAAACTGTACTCTTCAAACTTAAATATGTTGCACTTTCCATACCTGTTGCTCATTTATATAATAACAGCAGTTGTTCTCCTGTGATCTTGGGTAGAGGGTTTAATGCACAGTTTGCTGCAGCCCTGAGCAGGAGCACGTTCCAGGAGCCAGGTTGTGCCCAAGGCACTGCAGCAGTCCTGCTCCTCCAGACCGCAGGCGGTCAGGGGTTTTGGCTGCCGCAGGGCCACCTTGCTTAACAAGTCCAGCTCTGCACTCTACTTTTGGAGGTGTAGAACTGGGAGCATTTCGGAGCCCAACATGACCAAACACACATGCATGCATGCACACAAGCGCGCGCACACACTGCTTTCTCTCCTGGGCTGGGGCTGGAGGGCTGAGTTCCTCTCTGAGCCCCTCACCATTAGTTTCCCCCACTGGCAGCAAGCCTATTTACAGGAGTGACTGCTTGGCTCTCTGATTGTGAGTAGGAGCTCTCCTACCTTACCGACGGGACATTGTCACTTTTCAAGAAATGTTTAGGGTTCCTAACCCATGATTGTGCTCCTTTAAACAATAAGTATTCTGGCAGAGGAAGTGTTTACATCAGTGTAATAGGCATTGGCTTTATTTCTCAAGTCATTTTGTTTTACAGTGGCTATAGAATTTGCAGTTGTGTATAAAATATAAAGCATTCATCAATGTGAAATAGTTATTTCCTTTCCACATTTCCTCTTATCAAAAGAAAAATAACATTGGATCTCTTACCAAAACACAGTCGCCTTGGCGAGTTCTTTGCAGGTTTCATAGTGTGGTGAGCATCACAAGGGCAGGGGCTTAGCGCAGCTGCAGGGGACCAGACGCGTAGCGGTCTTTCGGGTCCCGAGTGAGCTTGGTGCGGCCTCTCGTGAGTCCGTCCATGCCTACCACTGCCCAGAAAGCCAACCTTCCTGCACTGTTCATTCATGTGCTTGAGCTCATTCAGGAGCCTGACACTTCCTTTGCCTGGCAGAGGAAAGGGGCGGCATGAGACCTTTCCCTGGTGCACACACGGCCCACACAGAAAGCGGTCAGAACACCGAATGTGTGCCATTCAGACTGATTTTCTGTGCTGACAAGTTTCTAAACCTTTAAAAGCTCAATGGCTGGGGGTAGCTTTTTTTGTTTTGGTCTTTTAGTTTTGTTGTTGATCAGGGAGAGAAAGGAAATATGGAAACATTTTTTAAAGCCCAAAAGAAAATATGTAAAACAATGAAGCACACAGAATGGTACTTTTTCTTTCTTGATAATCTATAAATAGGTGTTGGGTTACAGTGCTGGCCCTTCAGTTATAGGGCTTATCTCTAATTACAGTAGACACTGTTTTGTTCCTTAGGAGAAAAGCGGTGTTTATTATTACAGGTGGCAGAACGCAGAGGCGAAAAACAAGTAGAGAGGTTCCATTTACTCACTCGGAGTGGGTTTCGTATTTGCTTTTTGCTTTTGTTCCCAAGCCAAGAGGCTGTAAACTGCAGGCATGAGCAGGCAAATTGCCGTTCTCAGGTGCACATCCCCAGAACCTGCGAGCAGGTGCTGCACCGATGAAAAGATAAACTCATTGCCAGCGCTGCTCAGCTGGGTAGCCAGAGAAGGGCTTTCGGAACACTATTGTGCTACTGTTCAAATATTTACACATCAGCCCTGGGAAAGAAGAGGTTTGGGTTGCCTAATGTAGCTGCCGTGCCCTATTCAGTCTTTAAAGTGTCTAAAGATCCAGGAGAAAGGGGCATTTGGCCAGGGAGGAGCAGGAGCTGCGTTCTTGGAGTGGCAGGTACCCCAGCTTGGGCTCAGCCAAGCCAACAACACAGCGTCCTGCCTGTGGCAAAGCATTCTCAGGTTTCACGGCTGTTTACTTTAGCAGAGGACTTGCTAGCGGCAGATTAGAGTGTTTACTAGATGGGTACACCCGCCCCCGCTCTCCCTGGCTGGGTAGACGTGGGAGGTCGCTGAACATGAGCATGACACTTCTTCAAGAAGCAGAAAGAAGGAAGCAGATGCCAGGGTGTACTCTGCCCCTCCAACTATCGGAACCTGGGGTCCTGCTTGGCTTTATTATTTGGCCATCTGTGGACTTTAGCAGATTAAAGACAGTCTGCCAGGGTGACATTAAGAAAGGAGAGAAACTTGAGATTTGAGAAGAAACTGTTGAAGGCTGCATTTTCTGTGTTTGAGGGGTCTTTGGCTAAGTCCTCTTGTTTTCTGTTCTCTGGGTTGAACAGTCTCTGTTGTCACAATGGCTACGACAGTGCTGGGAACAGTCATTCATTTAGACTCCAGGCTCAGGCGCTTCCTCCCTGAAGTTAGGGAGTTAATGAGAAGCACAGATTAGGATCCCAGGCCTATTCTGAGATTAAGATAAGGTGTCCTAACAAAAAGCTTATGGTGAAATGAACGACTGAGAAGATAGACTTTTCTGGAAGAAAGTGCTGAGCGACGTTCACTAACGTTTGAAAGGTTTTATAGGGCTTTAAATAATTGTTCTCTACTGTGTAAGCGCTGCAATGCGTTGTTATATTTAACAATTAATCCAATATTTATATGTCTTGTTTAAACTTCCTTTGGAATACATATGGTTCATATAAAGAAAATGCCAGGGTCATTTGGGGTTTGTATGAGAATGATAATTTGTGAAGGAAAAACAGAGCTTTCGCTATCTTATTTTGGTTACACTCTATAAAAAGTCTATGGAATCATCGCAGTTTGAGAATCCACTGTTGGGTCCTCTCAGCGTGGCGGAGTCAAGCTGGGCAGTCCCGAGTGGGAATGGGTCCGGCACCAGCTGCTGGAACCAAGTGGGGGCTGCACTGCCTTGGGGACACTTGCGAAACGCTCCCCCATTTCCAGATGATAAGCCCTTTGCCACTGAGCCCTGAGATTCTGAGAAACATAAGTCTGCTTTATTTAATTTCCTCTCGTTTACCAAAAGGCACAATCTATTTTCGTAAAGAAATTCAGGAAATTAGTGAAGCACTTGACTGCATCCGTCATGGATCAGTCATTAACGTGATTGTCACGTTTTCCTGGCTCCGAGCGGCCGCGGCTCGCAGCCTCCCTGAGACCCCGAGACCCACGGGGAAGGTCCTGGCAGCGGTGTCTGCGCTCCAGCTCTCACACAAACAGCCTGTGAGCTCTGCAGAGCAGCGCTCCCTCTGCTCGCTAGCACAGACGCCCAGCTTCAGAGAGCTCCAGTGTGGCTCGGAAACAATGAGCTCTTTCCACTCACCCCCCGGACAGAACCAAAGCAGCGCCCTTCATTCAAGGGTGCCAGCAGCCACCCCACTCCACCCTTGGTCCTGGTTAGAGCTGAGCTGATCACTGGGGTTCCCACATCCCCCAGAGAAGACTGTCTCCTACCTTCATCAGCCACTGCGTGTTGTTCTCCAGCATGCTCTCCAGCACCTGCAGCCTTTGCGTGGAGTCGTCGTAGTCGAGGGGCGCGTCCCTCTGCACGGCATTGGACACGTAGGGGCTGGAGGCAGAGCGGCAGCTGTCCATCTCGGGCAGCAGGAACGTGTAGCTGCAGGGCCCGTGCTGGACCTGGTATTGCTTTCTCCCTGTGCTGTCCACACTCTTCCGAAAGTTGTTGTAGGCTGCGGCCAAGAGAAGATCACAGCCCAAAGTAAAGAAAACAATCTGCCACATTCTCTCTCTCTTCGGGTTATAAAGCACTGGCTCAGCAGACTTCCAGGCACATGTGAGTCCAGAGTCCCGCGCTGCCGCCTAACACGCCGGACTGTGCTGCATGGCTGAGCCCATCAGTGAAAGCCCTCGTTCTCCTGCTTTCCCAGTGGCAGCCTTGCTCTCCGGTGCTGTCTTCTCTCTGGGCATGCAGGAACTGTCAGATTGCGGTGGGAAGCACAGCCGGCTGACTTGGGAGGGCTGTATGGGCTTCACAGAGCAGCTTTCATGTTCTTTGTTTCTCTTTCCCCAGATTCTACCGTGTCAGTATCCGAATCAATCACTTTCCTTCCCTTATATGATAAGTTGATAAGCGCAGCCAGACATGTGTAGCTGCTGCTCCGCCCTCCTGGCTTATCCCTTATCTTCCTGTAGGGGGTCACTAGCCAGGCAACAGGAAAGATCCTAGCATAATGCTCGCCATCCAGCCAGGACCGTGGGCTGCAGGAGCCCTCTGGGAACACTGATCTGTTGCAGGACCCTGGCAGGTCCGAGCACCACCCTAATTGAGCGTTTCCTAGAGAGAGCACCGGGCTCTCTCCGCCATGCTAAGCTGGCAGAGAATCTGAGGTCGAAACTTTAATCTTCAAGTACAATGAGAGTTCCTGTTTTTTCCTTTAGGAATAAAAATACTACAAATATGTGAGGACCTCAGTTTATTTTTGTTATTACAAATAAAGAGGAAGACATTTGGCTCTTGTAAACTGTGCCTTTTCAGAGGGAAATAGTTTCATTGAGATTGCTTGATTGTTAAACTATTAGCTAAATTATACAAAATTTTAATTTTAAATCAGTTTGCTATTATTAAGTACAGTTAGAAGGATCTTTTTCTGAGGTGACAGTGGTTCTTTTTTTAAAAAACTCCCCTGAAGTATTTAAAATACACAGAGTGTACTTGCCTGATTAATGGTGTATGGGTTACAGTACAGAAGTCAGAATTTAAATAAAGTGTATTGAGATGGGAACATACAGCCTTCTCCTTTATTATACAGGATTTGATCAAGTCTCATCATTTTGTGGCATATTATCAATTAAATTAGTCCAACCTGATGTTGGACTCAGGAAAACCACTTCCCCCTTTTACTTAACCTGTAATGTCCTTATCTGTAAATTTCAGGGGCTGCACTAACTTCCAAGACTTTTCTATGTAGTGCTACACTCTGCCAGACCTGTAAGTTACTCCTTGAATCACCAGCACTTCCTGCTCCAGGGGCTGCACACCTGCCCGCTCGCCAGCCCCCGCCCCCAGGTGGCTTGGAGCCTCGCTCTGCGACTGCTCAGCTCGTGTCCCTGTGAGTGGATGCAGGACACACGCCGTCTGCCTGCACAGGACCAGCTTGCAGAGGATCGAGGAATTAGGACTTTAGTTCCCATCTAGACTATGTAGAGTTTGCTTTCGTAAAATCTGTTTTCAGGAGACCGAATTAATCAGTGTGTCCTGTAAGTGGGCTGTTTCCTGGGCGGAGCTCACTGGGGCCCCTGACAGTGCTCTGACTGAAATGCAGCCTGCCAGCCTCACAGAGGCGGCCTTCTCACCTGTGTGGATGTAGGTTCTGCAGCCACACTGTCTACCGCCGCTGTTCAACAACGCAGCCGTCCAGCCACGGCCAGCACAGCCAGCAGTTGGCGAGCGTGGCAAGGCCCAGGGGGCTTTACTCATGGGCACCGACACTGGAGTTTCTCATCATCTCACACTCGTGGATCTGCTGCTCCTCCAGCCTTCTCCACTTGAGAATGTGAGGATCATTCTTCACTCAGCAACAGGTGATGGGCTATAGTTTGCTGACCTCTGAGCTAGAGCCCAGGGGAATCTACAGGAGTCAGGACATGACCTGTGAGGCCACTGAGCTGTGCACAGCCAGGGGACATGGCAACCTCTGCTCTGCTCACAGTGTGGGTCCTAATGGGGCTGAGAAGTGTGACCTGCGCTGCGGAGGGGCTCGTGAAAGGCTCAGCAAGAAAGCCCTGCTTTGCAGCAGAGTATAAACTGCTGTATGAGGATAAAGTGCTGGGGAAATGTCACCAGCACAGTGCAGAGCATGGCCTGTGGCAACTACCACAACCACAGGGAGACCGTGGGGACGCTTTTCAGACAGAGCAGGAGGCCCTCACAAGACAGCGATTGGGACAAGGCCAGCAGGGACTGAACCGTGGTGACCCCACCAGGCTGCAGGTGCACCTGCTGCGGTTGCCAAGGCAACACCACTGCAATTTAGATCCCTCCAACCTGAAAGGAAGCTTCACAGTCATCTCCTGACTGTTCACTTTTCCAGTCCCGGGCTTTCCTCGGTGGCTTGCTGACAGGACAGCTAAAGGCAGATGAAGATATAAAATGAGAAATACGATTACAGGCTTCCCAAGAGCTGCCACCTGCTGTCCAACTGATTTTTATTTTCCTAACAGTTTTGTTGAGCACCAGTGCATGGTGCCATTTGCTTTCCTAACAACATCTGTGTTCTCCCCGTGCCATGTGGCATTGGCTGAAAGTGCGAAGGCGCCGTGCGTGCACTGTGGAACTGACTCCCGCTCTCTCCATGGCACCAGAAAGACCCTGCCACTCCTCCGAAGGAAGAGGTCGGCCCGACCTGCTTGGTTTGCCCTGTGTGGCCCAGGCCAGGTCTGACGCCCTGGCCCCGGAAGTGCAGACTGACGGTGCAGATCAGCTGCCACCCAGTCGTGGGGTCTGAGCCTGTGACTCACTTGGAGCAACCCCAGAATCCTCTTAGATGTTTTGTTCACTTGATAGTGTCACAGGAAGCTAGAAACCACCCAAGGCCGTGCACTGTAACTCAGCATGCGTGGGCGGCACTGGGGCCCAGGTGCTGGAGTTGCTGCATGGGCCCCGAGGCCCCGGCTGCCACCTGTGTGCTGTGCCTCAGTGGGCAGCTCTGCCCCTGCCCAGGTCAGAGGTGGCTGCTCTCCCCACTGCTCCGCTCCAGAGCCCGCGCCCAGGGTGCACTTTGTGGAGGGGCAGAGCGAAGGTGTCTGCCATTTTCGAGCCCCGGTTTCCATCGGGTTGGGGCACTCCCATGCCAGCGTCCTGCCTGCACATCACCCCTGCACAGCTGAGGCTGCTCTGCTCTCCTCGACGCCGACGCCGCCACCTCCTCCTCCTCGGGCCTCCCAGGGCAGTGACTGCTGCAGGCCTTCTTGGCCCGGGGCAGCCTTGACTTTGGGAAAGTGCCGCCTGGGCACGGTGGAAACTCTTAGGACTGAATCACCCTAAAGATGAAGCTGGGCCACTGTTTTGCAGACAGATGGGCACACTCTGGACTTGCGGGCGCCTGGCACCCTGGAGCTGGAAGGAAACGGAGAGACATCTTGGCCATCGCTCCTCCCCACCCCTGGCGTCTTTAAAATTGGTGAATAAAGTCAGTCAACACGTTTCTATGAACAGCTCCACGCCCAGTGTGCAGGGGAGGCCGTTAGAAAGCTGACGCCACATGAAACTTGTCAGAGGAAAGGTTCCTCTTATTGCTCCCTTCCCTCCAACTGTAGACAGTAATTAATGAGAACTAAGGAGGCAACCACAAGGAGAAAGACAGACAGATAGAAAGAAAAGCTAAAGCGTATGTGAGCCTTTCAGCGTGAGGCCAGCAGGAGCTGTTTGTCCGCACATCTCCGGTTCTGCCCGCGTCGAGAAGCGGGGCTGGGTTTTCGGCTGCCGTGGCACAGGTATGTGGACCGTTACACTCGTGGGGCTGCTCGCAGTGTGAGCTAGCATGAGCTTGGACTCCGGGGTGCAGTGACAGAGTCCCCACCGTGGGGTTTGGGAGAAGAACCAGAGGAAAGCCTCTTGAAGTTCCTGTGAAGACAGCAGGACACGTGGACAGACACGCCTGCCTGCAGACTCCTCGCAGCTCCTGCCCAGCTCCACGACGAGGAGACCGGGCTCAGCGGGGTGAGGAGGTGACAGTCCCGCCAGTGCCCGGCAGTGACGACTCTGAGGAGAACTCAAAACCGCAGTGTTTACTCTGATTTTAACGTGGCCAGGCCCAGCCCCAGCCCCAGCCCCATGAGAGGGGATGGAGGCTTGCCTCTGCACAGGCAGGGCAAAGGCTGTTCCCCTCACGGACCCCAGGACCCTGCGCAGACTGCAGGCATCACCCCCGTGCTCGACCACCCACTTCCGCTCCTCTGGCCTTAGTGGTCCCGCCGTGCTTCGCCTGTCTCCTGCTCCGTCCACTGGAAGTTGCAGAGGGGTGTGCTGCACCTTCTGGTGCAGAAGCGGTCTCTGAAATGAAGCATGATGCCTAAGTCAGTGTGGTGTCCTATTCTTGCTGTAAATATATAGTGTCTGGCATAAAGTAGTTGTCCCAGTATATTTAGGGTACAAACTAAGTGTCATCCACTTGGAATCAGGCGCTGGCTCCGTCTGATTCACCTTTGTGGGCCGTGAGGAAATGTACTTCTCATTAGCATCAGCTCTGGCTGCCAGGGGCTGAGGAGACCTCTGCCAGCTGTGTTTTCAGGCCGTTTCCTTTCCGGGAAACGGTCACTTCCCCACCGCACCAGTGAGGGACGGAGGACCCAAGAGTGGCACCTTGTCCCCCTGGTTACAGCTGGGTGACTTCTGTCGGCCACAGAACTTCAGAAGCCATCATTGAGCGCACCTGGTGGGCAGGATCGGAGCAGCAGCTGAGGGAGCCTGGGCCCCGCACTGCCCAGGTGCTGGGCACGCCCGCTCACGTCGGATAAGCTGAAAAGGTGCCAGGGCTCCGTTACAACTCATTTCATCTGAGAGTTTACCGTGCAACCGTGTTGGCGTAGGGCATATCTATCTGAAATAAGACGTATTGATATAGAACACAGTTATCTGAAAGAAAGGTAGAAGATTCTCAGGTTTTTCACATTCCACATCGCCGTGAACCACCATAGCATCTGCTTCTCGGTCTCACTTTTATATCATAAAGCCATGCTGTGTATCCTGCGTGACCTTGCAGACTTGGGAAGGAAGGACTTTTTATTTACTGGCTATCTGAGAAATAGCCAAGTAACCTTTGTTAAAGTTGCCTACAAATTCCTTGAATTTTTAGGAATACTTCAGTTTATATAACTATCCTGCTATACAAAGTTATCCCAAATGTTGTTTGATTTTTAAATATTTTCATTCTAATATTTTTATGGAATATTTTATCTTCCCATCAAAAAAAAAATGCCAGAAAGGTCAAGATACAAACACAGCTTTTAAAGGTAGTGGGTAAAATTTTCAAACAATGGGTAACTGCATTACCCTGTCAATATTTTTGCCAGTAATTCTGTGTCCTGTTTTCTCCCTGTAGAAAAAAATGCTAAACATTCCTTTCAGTGGATTGATGTCAGTGGTGACTGTTTTACCCATGACCTAAGTTAGGTCAAATAGTCTTTTCTTTGACCAATGCAGTATTTCATTTGAGATTTTGAGGAAGCTTTATTAGCTATCATCTTTTGATTAAATGTTCCTAAATTTGCTTCAACAAAATTGCATCAAATGCAGGTTCTTTTGCTTCTGAACAGTGTGTCTAGATTATTTATCATAACATCAATAAAGAACTGTCTCAGCATTTCATACAGTGAATTTCCATTTGAAAGTAGCTTAATGCCACCTCAATTAATCTTCATTTAATCTAAATTTGTAATATTTTATCTTAATTATTGAGAAACATTTTTTAAGACAGATAAAAATGTCTTGTGTGCTATTTACATTAAGATATATTATCTCTCTTGGTTATAGGTTAACATAAATAAAATTGTTTATGTCAAAGATGTAACAAGAAGCCCATGACCCTTCGTGGGATTCCCATCCATCTGGCTAACTTACTATGAAAAAGTCTTCCTGTGGGAAATTATGCTTGATTATGGAGTTGCATGTACAAAAAAGTAGATTCTGAAAAATCACATCAGAACTGTAATAAATAGTAGTTATGTGTAAAAGTGATGGCTGTGTGTATAAATAATCGTCTGTTTGCATTTAAGCGTTGAGAAAGACGCCTGCCCGCGTGGAGCTGTGTGAGGACAGCCCATCACTGGCCTCCCCGCAGTCTGGTCACGCTCGTAACAACCCATTCTTCCGCAGAACTTTTCCTGTCCAGGAAGGGCCTGGAGTCAAAGAAGGACTGACAAAAGGGAAAATAAAAGGAAGTAAATTCTGTGAAGACTGTAAAGAGAGGACATTTACAGCAATACTGAGGTGCTTAGTTCCTGACATCTGTTTCCCTCAAGAAAAAAAAAATTCCAATAATGTTTTGAAAAGCTCAGAAACCACTCCAGCAGAATACTTACAGGAAAAGAAATTAAGTACTTTCCCTCAAAATCCTCATGCCTTTCAGTGACCTTTCTAATTTATACATGAAAAAGTCTTGCCAGATTACATTAAAATTTAAAACAGAAAACTGCAAGAAATGGCACCTAGTCAAGAATGCACCGTCAGGGTCCCTTATGTACTCGCCTGCGCCCCCTGCTGGCCTCGCAGGAAGCGGTACACACCACTGCCCAGGTTAGTAAAGTCATGAATGGAAATGATGCGTAATTTAAGACATAACTCAGTGGCAACTAATATACAACCTGGAATGCTTTAATGTTAGTTTTCAGGGAAACAGCACACCACAGGCAGAAGCTAAGCAGCGGCACTTGCCTGCGTTTCACCCTGTGAAAACATCTCTTGAGCCTTCGTGTCTCCGATGCAGAGCCTCGGCTGTTTCTGCAGGCTCTGAGGAGAAGGTGGCTGCCCGGATGAGCTCCGCCAGGCTGTACTGACTGCAGAGGAAATGAGGGCTTTGCCATCGGTCTGCGTGGGGGTGGATCCCACTCACAGCAGTGCAGAGGCTAGCAGGGCAGACGACATTCTTGTGCCTGCGATACCGCTGCAGAAAACTTGGAGTAGCATGGCCACCACCCCACAGGACCGTCCAAAGACAGGTGAGGCTTGGTGAGCCACAGGAGAGCCACACTGTTCACCCACTCAAAAGAGCGACCACACTGCAGGCTGAGAAAATGCTGTGCGGCACATAGACCCCGAGGGGCAGGATCTGTGCAGGCCCAAGGTGGGGAGGAGGGAACCTGCAGGTGTGGCCAGAGCGGCTCCTGCAGCCTGCATGGGCGTTGGCTGAAGCAGGGCATCGGCCCAGCCCGACCGCAGAGACAGGCAGCGAGGCCAGAGGAGGCCCTGGCCGTGTCATCAGGTCAGATGCCGAGGGCTCCCGGCGCCTCTGGGATCCATCCCTGTGGCTTCCAGACTGATCGGGTGTGGGGATCCCAGGAACGGCGTTGGTCTGACTTAGGAATCGAGGTAACAAGACCATAAGGAGACACCAGGCCCAGAGGAGTGAAGGCGGGACCCAGGGATCCAGTGGGAGTTTGGGCAGCTCTGCCCCCATGTCTTCTGTCACACCCGTCAGAGTCGCAGCTAGGAGCGCACTCTCTACTGCACAGATCAGGTGGGCAGGGAAGAATCTCAGCCGTGCTGCGTTCTGTAGAGGAGTCTGACTGCTTGCATCCGGTCCTGACCCTGGTTCCAGAGTGGGAAGAGTGACTGGCGGGAACGAATTGGCAAACTTCACAGATGATGCATTTTGCAAGGAACCATCCCTCCTAGGTTAGCTGCTGTGACTGAGAAGGCCCGTGAGAGGGGTCACCAAGACCAGAGACATGTACTGTCCCACAGACAGGAAGCACCAGGCCCACAGTCAAGGCGGAACAGGTCCCTCCCCTCGGCAGGTGTTTGACTGGTCCCCGCATTCCATGTCTCTCCGGGGGGCACCTGTGTCTGTGCCCTCTGTGGTGTCTTGTCATGACAGTCACCTTGGGAGAGGAGCCACTCCTGTTGGCCTTTGCTGGTTACATCCGCAAGGTCCCTGCTTACCAGGAAAGCCACGGTCTAAGTCCCGTGAGTGCCACACTGCTTAGTGGTTAAAGCGACTGAAGTAAAATGACACCTGAGTGAGACAGAAAAGCGAAGATGAAGCCATGGCGAGGATTTGAAACAAGAACGTGTAGGAATAAATGATACACTTGTTGAGCTGTGTGATTTAAAGGTCGAGTTTAACAAGCTTAGACATAGTTGAAGATTGGAGGAGTGACTAGGTGAGCAGAAAGGTATGACAAAAGACAGTGCCCCAGCCAGGTGTGGTGGCACACGCCTACAGTCCAACTGTCTGGGAGGCTGAGGCAGGAAGGTCACAAGTTCCAGCCTTGGCAATGTAGCAACTTAGTGAGACCCTGTCTCAAAATTTAAAAAGACTGGGGAAGAGAGCTGAGTCCGGAGGCTCTTGGTTCAGTCCCCAGGACCACAGAAAGAAAGAAAGGAGAGAGAGAGAGAGAAAGGAAAAGGCGGTGTCCCAGGTGAGACTCGGAGGCAAGGGAGGAGGGTGGGAGAGGAAGAGGAAGAGGGGAGGAGCAGGGGCCAGGCGGCCGGCACGGGGGGACGCACTGAGTGCTTCCCCGAGGAAAGGAAGGAACCAAACTGCAGGGTCAGACAGCAGCTGCACGTGGCCAACAGGTCACCGCCTTCTCTGTGAAGCAGTCTGAGCAGCGTGGAGGGAGAGCGGGTCTCAGAGCCTGGCGGCAGCTGTGCACAGGCTCAGGCCTCTGCAGGGGAGGACGCAGGCTGAACTCAGGGCCACCTGGGCCGGCAGCAGGAAGACGGGCAGATTCCAGACCAGCGACATTGTCCTGCGTAAGCCACCACGGCTGCTGTCGGACAGGCTGTGAACGAGGCAGAGGACGACTCCTGAGATCCACAAAGCCTCAGGGGCTCACGGCAAGGCGCTCCTGCGACAGTGACCCTTATGCGCTGTCTCCATGTCTGCTCCATGAAGGACAGGCAATGTCAGCAGGTAAAGAAGGGACAGTGTCTATAAGGCATCGCCATCCCAAATAGAATAAAGTGTGCAAGACGCACTTAGTAGCAGGGTAGCTGTTCAGGAATTCATATTCTCTGAGGCCTTTATTATGGATTGACCCATGTCCCCAGCATTGATGCAATGAAGTGCCAACCCACAGGACCTCAGAGTGGGCCCTCATTTGGAGCAGGGCCACTGCCGGGTAAGGGGTTAAACTGGTCACCTTGAGCAGCGCCTCGGGCCCTCGTCTGGTGTGACTGGTGTCTCAGAGGGAGCTGGAGAAGATGAAGACACGCGCAGAGAGCGCCAGACGACCTCAAAGGCAGAGACCAGTGACGCTTCCGGAAGCCGAGGAACTCCAGAGACAGCCAGGGAAGACCAGGAGCGGCCCTGCCTCCGCTTGGGCCTCGGCTGCAATCCTACGAGAGTAAATTTCTGTTGTTTGAGCCGCTCCATTTGCAGTACTGTGTTACAGAAACCTCATGGACTAATACGCACTCCAAAATGATCAGTAACAGAAAAGGAATTAGTGTGGATGAGCTGCTACCATGTGGCCCCCACCAACATGGAGCTGCCTGGTTCTTGAGCCTCCTGTTTAACCAGAGGGGAAGTCCAGGCCACTCGTGCATTTTCGTGGCCCATGTGAAGCTTCATCTTGCAGCAGTGAAATGGTTTCCTAGAAGCCCTAGGCCTCCATAATGCCATCACCCGCCACAAGGCCTGACCAGACCCCAGGAAACCACCCCGATTCTGTGCAGGAAGTGCCCCGCACACCAACCTCAGGACCCTGCACTTGCTGGACGCTCAGTGTCCCTGCTGCTGCAAGCCAGGCGATGACAGCTCCTTATCCCCACCCAACTGTGGCTCCTTACCCGGAAGGGGCCTGTGAGACGTGTTGCGTGTACGTGCAGCGGCACCTGTCGGACAGACTCGGCGGTGTCGCAGTGAAGCCTGAGACCCTGTGCGGGGCGCCCTCCCCTTCTGCAGAGCCACTGGTCACAGCTGCCCTCAACTTCGTTCTGTGGGTCCTGGCAGTGGGCAGTGCTCCACACGAATCCTGAAACCCTCCCAGCCACTCCCCTCAGGCCCAGCCACCTGAGCTACCCAAGTCTGTCCAAGCAGCCGGATGCCTTTGCCCCAGAGCAACTGCCAATGCAGGTCCCAGGGGCTTCTGCAGCTGCGGTGCAGCTGTAGCTCTGAATGAGCCTCTGTCGCCTCTGCCCTCGGTGCTCCTGTGCCTCTTGCATCCAGATGAAGCCTTTAAACAGGCAGGTCGGCAGCTGCAGACTGACTCAGACTCTGCCACGTGTAGCCAGTGCCCTGCAGCTGGCCTGTGGAGCCCCTCCCAGCAAGACCGTCTCGAGGCATGGCGTCTTGGGGGACCTGCACGCCACAGCCTGTACTCCCTTGTCTCAGTTCTGAAACATGGGGTTCCCTGCCATTTAGGGACAGCCTCACCCCGTGGGCAGGCCAGGAGCAGGCTCCTCGTTCGCCAGCTCTGCAGGGCGATGCTCGCCTCCCTGACCTGACAAGCGACCCTCGATCCTGGGGCAGAGCAGTGAGAGCCCCGTAATGGCGCAGGGGAGAAGGAAACGGGTGGAAATTCTTTCCGAAACTGGTATTTCTAGGAAAACACTCAGCCAGAACCTGCAGCTGCTCGTTATCCAGTATCAGTTCTAAGCAGCATTTTAGTTGGCAAAAGAAAAGTGAGAAAACAATGAGGCTTGAAGCCTAAAACTTTGGGAAACCCCTTTCCATAATGTGTTTGTTTAGGGCTCAAAAATAGGCCTGTTTTCAGAACACAACAACTAATGTCCAACTTTGCCGAGCCTGTTTAAGAATGTTTTAAATGTCTTGATGATTAGAAGAGAACAATACTTGATCATTTTCTAAACATAATCTAAACCTCACTCTATAGTATCATTCCCCATTTTTCCAGAATAGGCTGTTTCATGACCAGCAGAATGCCAGTTATTTGGGAGAAGTAGAATAGGACCCAGCGCAAAGCAGAGCTACCCAGGACTCCATGGGAGAGGCACCCTCGGGCACACGGCTGTGATCTCCACAGGGCCGGGTCCAGAGAGGAGAGTGGAGAGCTGGCTGGGGAGGGCCCTGGCTCCCAGGCAGACCTGGGGACACGGGGACCGAGGAGTCGCTTCTCCCCTCAGTGCTAGAGGCAGACGCAGCACTGTGCAGGGTGGTCCCGCCACCCTTCTGGGACTTGTGTGAGGGAGATGAGCCTGACTGACTGGGCGGGAGAGGATGGGGCGAGGATTGACACGGCCAGCGGCAGCGGGGAGGCTGGGGCAGCCAGGGCCGCACGGCAGTAAGGGGCTGGGTGCGAGGTTCTCCTGTGTTTGAGAGCAACTCTCAGGGCCCCCGAGGCCTGGGCCCCGGCAGATGCACCACAGAGGGGACCCATTTGCTTAGGCTGTGGGGTTTGCTTCTTCTATGCTTGCTTAAGTCTCCTCTTCTGCAGCCTGTGGGCTGAACCTTCTGTTGCCAAGTGCTCTGCGCTTTCACTGCCTTCAGGTGGCTCCGAAGGTTGTCCTGCAGGCCTGGGGCACTTTGCAGCGCTCACCAGACCTGTGGCTGTGCAGGGGCGGAGCTGTCTGACCACCTGGGGCCCTCAACATCCCCAGGCTGGTCTGTCACTGAAACCCTCGGGCATCTGTGCTGGATTTGTGACTGAACACCCCACGCTGATCTCAGGATCGGTACATGCTTTAAAAACACCGCGACAGACTTAGACGCCTGGGGAGGAGGGGACTCTGGAGCTCGGCTGGTGCAGACCCCGGCAGACGTGAATTCCTCCTCCTCGCGGAATGTTTATGTTTGTGTCAAAACCCAGGGTTTAGTGAACCATAAAAGTTCGAAGTTAATGCAAACAAGCGTCGCCCTGAAACATATTTCAACCGATTAAAAGGAGACAAAGCAGATGGAGATCATTGTGAGGGCGCTCTTACGGCTCCAGTTCTTTTTAATTTCAATCTCTTCTTGTACTACTCTTTTAGCTGTGTATGCCAAGGCCCTCCAGATTGACAGCAAACACATCGCCAGAACATGTTCACCGCAGCCTGCCCCTCCCAGAGCGCAGAGCTCGGAGAGCAAAGCTCAAGGAAAAGTTGTTTGGTGAAGCGCTTCTCCGTGTCGGCTTTTCCAAAATGTGATAGGTGTGGAAACACTTTTTAGCGAGCATTTAGTGACATTGCAGCAAAATAGTTCTGTCCTGCTTGCTTTTCCCAGACGCAGGCACATCCTGACGGTCCTCGGCTGTGTGAGGGGCGCTGACCCACCCGCAGGCGTGTTCTGCTGCACAGGTCGGGTCCTACCGTGTCACCTGGCTCCTCATGGCTCTGTGTTTAACAGCTGTGCAGAGACCAGCGCTGAGACGTCAGGAGCCTGAAAGCCCGAATCCACTTGGGGAAGCTTCCTGTCCTGTCTCCTCCCCGGGCCGGGGAGCCCGCCGCAGCCCACCCCTGCCCACCTGGCGGGCAGCGCGTGGGGCCGACTCCTCAGTGAGAGCCACACTCCAGCCACTCCATCTGAGCACTGGGGCAGCACTTGCATTTCTGATGTTTTCAGACCAGTATGCAGTCACTGCTTCCTGGTTTTTTCAATAGCAAATAAAGGGGCATCGCAGGAATAGAAAGGAATTGCAGCCCTTGGCCAGGCCCTGGGGGAGAGGAGGTGGGGAGCAGAGAGAGCTGTGTCCACCGCTGCGCCTGCGCCTGAGCTCCCTGTGCGAAGGGGCAGTGGGGGCTCTTCGGGGAGGAGGAACCTGCCAGGCCCGCAGCCCTCGGCAGCCCATCACGGCCTCCACTTCACTCTTGGCTGCCAAGACCTGCCATTCGGGGGCTAGAGCTTTCTCCATCACCGCCCCTCAGAGCTGCCTTTCTCATGTCACAGAGTAAGGGACTGCGGCGTTTTTCCTTGTATTACAATGTGTTTGTGGCATTAGACGTTCCTCTTATCTCCACTGTTTACGCTGGGTTCCAGTAGGGAACTGCTATCTCCCCTGTGCTGTCCATTTAAGAGTGAAATAACTGGCACACACAACTGTGTTTTTCTCTTCTACAAAGTCTGCTGGCTGCAAAGCTGACCTGCACTTTACCCTTCATGACCACCGTGCCGTGGGCTGAACCTGGGCCTTTGCGCTGGCTACGTCTGCGGCCCTTTTACTATTTCCATGTTTAATTTTGAGGTAGAGTCTTGCTAAATCATTCAGTTGCGTGTGGTGGCTTGCACCTGCAATCTGAACACTCCAGAAGGCCGAGTCGGGAGGACCACCCAGGCCGTAGCTGAGTGGTTGGAACGTGAAAGCTGCCATGGTGTGGACTGGTGTGCAGTCTTCTGTCGCAAGCCTGCACGTTAAAGCTGGTTCACTTGTAGCTATAACTGCAAATGCTTCCTGACAGCAAGTGAAGCCATCCTTCCTTGAAAACAGACAGTTGAGCAGTGATACAGTTGAGACCAAACACATTTCTCTGGCTTCCCTGAGAAGACAGCTTTGCCTCGACAAATACTCCCTGCTGACCGCCCTGCCTGGAGCAGAGGCTCCCTGTGGCCCGCTGTCCTTCAGCTCCATGCTTCACCATGAGCCACCTCCACGGTGCAGGCAGGTGCACAGGGGCACGGGGAGGACACCGCCGCGCCACCGCCCTTGGGCATGCACTGTCACGGGCTTGGCCGTCACAGGCTTGGCCATGCATGTTCCAGGGAGTGCCAACGAAGAGAACCTGTCTTGGTTACTTTTCTCTCGTTGCTGAGACAAAATACCTGACACCCAAACGAAGGAAGGAAAGGTTTATTTGTTACAGTTCTAGGAGGTTTCAGTCCATACTCAGCTGGCTTCAAGGCAGCGTGGCATGGTGGCAGGGCAGCCATTCATGGCGGCTGCAAACAGCACGCGCGAACCAGGCAAGAGAGAAGAGACGCCTTTTTCCCACCCTTACAATGTATGCCAGCTCCACTCCTGGGCGGGTGCAGCACTCACACCACCAATCCCAGTTCCAGACCACAAACCAATTACGAAGGCCAGACTCAGCCCTGTCCGTGATTACATGAGGCCTGGGCAGGGTGGGGGTGGGGCGTCATCCAAACACAACTATGACAGAACCCAAGGTGAAAGGGCGCAGGAGACACAAGCAAGGTGCACAGAGAGACAGGGCGGAGACAGCGGGGCCCAGAGGCTGGATGCCTTTCAGGCCAGCCGCAGGGCGGGGTGTGGAAACATTCCTCCGAGACCCGGCCCGCGGCTGGTTCAGTCTGATGTCACACGCACCTCCCGTGGTCAGATGTCCTTATGGAAGCTCCCTGTGGGAATCCTCCCGACACAGCATGTGGCTTCTGTGATTGCTGGTGACCGTGCCGTGCCCCGGAGCCTTGAGCTCTGCTGTCCCCTCAGCGTTGTAAGCAGCTGTTGCTTTTTGCTGTCAGCGCGGTACATGGATTGGTGGAGCATGCGCAGCCGTTGCCACTGGTCTGATTAACTAGACCAGAGTTCGATGTGATGCCTCTTCAATTTAAGAAAAAACCTGAAAGGAAAATGACTCCCTGAAGAGAAGTATCACAGGGGCCGATGCCTCAGGTTTCCCTGTCGGGTTCTGTGTTGCTGTTGTCATTGTCCTTTCTCCCACTTCGCTTCCTCGCGTACTTCCCACGCTTTCCCTTGTTTGGGTCCACACTGTGGCCCAGTGGCTCTGAGCCGCTGTGTGCAGTTTGCGATCATCGTCCCCTCCCAGATGCAGAGCAGTGCGTGTTGTTCAGTTGCTGACTGCAGGACATCTGTGTGGTTTCCCATTTTCAGCTGCTGTGAGTCTGATTGTGAGTCTGGTTTCTGGCAGAGAATTGCATGCAATTAATGAGTTGCCTGGTACTTTTTCAGGAGAATAGCCATCCTAGGGCCTGGGTGGTTTGTTAGGGTTGCCAAACCTTCCTGGTAACTGTGAGGCGTTGTTACTAGCAAGGAAAACCTGCAGATTCAAGCAGAGGCGCGTACGCAGGCAGGCTCTGACCTGAGCCCAGATAGAGATGAATTGAAGGGCCCTGGCTAGCAGCAGGATCAGGTGGCAGGGCGTCCTCCAGGCTCTGCTGGTGACCTAACTTGAGTGTCCTGTCAGGTGCATTGGGGAGCAGCCCCCTGGAGTAAGCCTTTCCAACACGGTGTCGAGGGGCACAGGCTGGCTTCAGCCCAGGGCCTCTCTGGACTGCTCACTGTAAGCTGTCCACAGTCCTGCCACTTTGGGAAAATGGGGAAGAAGAGTTTTTGCTTTGCCACAAGAGTGTGTGAGGGACTGGAGGGGATCTAGGGGGAGTACAGACAGCACCACCAGCTGGGTGAGAGCCCTCGGGAGGTCCACCTCCATCCTGCCCCATTCCCTCTCCAATGAGGGGCTGCAGCTGTTCCCAGATTCCCAGGGCTGGGCCAACCGCACACCTCCCTGTCCGCCAAGGAGTGAGGACTCAAGATTCACTTAAAACACGGCAGCCGCGGTGGCACCCAGAGGGAAACTGCACCAGGAGAGTGCTCAGGAGCAGCGCTGAGCTTGTGAGGGGTCTGGCCGCTCCTCATGGGGAGGCTGAGACATCCCCTCCAGGCTCGCGCTGGTGTCCCACGAAGGTGTTGGGCAAGCACCGGGCAGAGAGGTCTTCCCCAAGGCCGCCCCTTGTCCCTGGGGGGAGGCTCACCTCCTCCATACTGTGCTTAGCTGGTGTCAGCTTGGTGATTCAGATTCAGAACTACCTTGCATTTTATTTTTTTAATGTAGACATTCGTATGGGGAATTCCCCTTTATTATGGTTGCATAACAATTTTGCAAAGTGTTGGGTTTCAATATGTGTGATATGCTTAGATCACCCTGTCCCTGCCCTCATGCCACTCCCTACCCGGGTCTAGTGACAGCCTCCCCCAACACCAGTTCTCTGGGTGCAGGCCAAGCGGCCTCCTCCTCCGTCCTGTCCCGGCCTGTCTCCTGCCCACGCTCAGCTCCAGGTTACACGCTAGCGTGTCCCCCAGCCCCATCTGGAAGGGACTGATGTTGGGATGGAAGACTCTAGTGGGAGCAGGAGCCAGTACCATTGGCGATCCAGCTGTTAACCTGTGAACCGTCGGGAAGGTGTGATCCACAGGGAGGGAGGAGGACAGGATTCGCAGCTCTGGAGGACAGGAGTGGGCACCAGCGGGGACCCCTTCTGCGGTACAGATAGATGCTTCTTCAACAGCCATCGCATGAAATTAGAGAACAGGGTTTTCAAAATGCCCAGATGGCAGACTGACATTGCTTCTACCCATGGTCCCAGGGAAGCTGGGTTTGTTTTTCAGTGACAGATGGTAGAGAGGTGTCATGACCTAGAAGTTGTTTGCTGGAGCTCAGACCTTAATGATGGTTTTCTCACCTATTGAGAGTTCTTCTTTTCTTCTTTGTCAAAGAACAGTTGATCTCTCAATTTATGGGAATCTCTTTCATAATATATTAGGAGTGAAGAATATTTATATATTACACTTCCTCTCTTTCCTCATATTTTATGACTGAGGATATTGACATGAAAACAGGATCTTTGTATCCAATGAGTTCATCTACTGCTGATTTCCCACCAGAAATTCCAGGCTTTGTGACATCAGTGTGTACTGATCTGGATGTTGCTTCAAGAGCAGGCATCTGGAAATGATGAAATCCTGAACAACAGGAAGACAGGTTAGTGGGGGAGGGAAGGAAGTGCCAGTCTTGTCATCCTGCACCCCGCTGGCGCGTTCGTCAGGCTGGGCGAGGGGCACGGTTAGTCCCCTGTGGGCGACGCGCTCCTGCTTCCCTGCGTGTCTCCCAGTGCCACTGTGGTGTGCACCCCACAATGGAGCATGCATCAGGCCTGGGGACTGAGTCACTGTAGCGATATCACGAGGCTGACGAGACCCGAAGGTGCGGCCCTAATGACTAAGTATCCATATCTGTGCTTGCCAAAGTGACCATAATTACAAAGAAAAGTCTCAATTCACAAGGTTGTTTAACTTTAGATTATCTAAAGGCATGCTTTAGGAAGACATAGGTGCGTCCCAGAAATGATCTCACTCTGCCGTATTGAAATGTTAGCCTCATTATACAGCTTTGCATTATAATAACAAAAAGTGGGAGCCTTCAGGACTCGAGGAATGTTTGAAAAAATCCCGCAGGTGAAAATCTTTTTCCAGAGGGTTCAGAACCGGGACATTAGTGTTCCAAGATGAAGTGAGAAAAGTAGCTGCACAGCACCGAGAGTGGACAATAAAGCCAGGTGGGCGCTGGGGTGGGCTGAGGGCTCCGCTGTCCTAGTGTGTCTCGGTGGGTGTCGGCCTTGGTCACTTCTTGCATGGAGAGAGGAAACCACTGGGGATTCATTTCCTGAAACGTGTCTAAAGCCAGTGTGACTGAAGACGAAGGCACTGCAGACGCACAGACTGAGTCGAAAGCTGTGGAGTTTGGTTCCCCCGTCACCAGCCTGGGCTTTCTGTGGAATCTGCTTTCCCGTGTGGCATGTAGGATGCCAGTCTGTGTTGAGACACTTTCACAAAAAACAGCTTAGAAAAATATAAACAAGAACAAATACAAAATGATAAGTATTGAAAAAGAAACCGCAGAGCAGGTTAGAACTCTTGGTACCCCGGCGCGGGCGGAACGGGGCTTTCCCATCAGGCCGCCGCCCTGACCTCCGCGGCCCCTTCTCTCCGCTGTGCTGGCTCCTCCGCAGGCGTGGTGACATTGGTCTCCTCCGTGGTCGCCCACTGGCTGCTGCAGCGGCGGTGCCCACTGTCTTTTGGCTACGTCGCGGCTGTTGTGAAAGGCTGGCCCTCACACAGCGTCTGTCACAGGCCAGAGTGAGTGATGGCCCAGGTAACATGATCCTCGCCGCTGGCCTCGAGTTGACTGGCAGTCAGCCTTGGAAATTTCCCCCTGGAAACCACCCGGGTGTGGGATGAATGCTGGGGGCTGGGGCGGGCGAGAGGAGCGGGCGTGTCTCCCCTGCTGTCCTCTGGGTGCTGACAGCCTGCACGTCCTCCGGGCAGCCACGCCTGCCTTGTCAGTGGGGCAACGAGCTGTGGGGGCATGGTTTTCCAGGACAGCGACCCTCAGGACCGCAAAGAACTTGTCACCTCCCACTTCGATGCTATTGGTGAAGGATGGGTTTTATAGAAATACACTGAGAGACACCTTGCTTCTGTGTCGCACTTGAATAGGGGGGCATTTGACTTCTACAAGGGGCAGCTTTGTCCACAACCTGTGGGACGCCTCATTTTGATCTGTGGTGATGCCATGTTCTCTTAAATGCAGGAGTTGAAAGTGGTTTAAGGTGTGTACTAAGTCACGGGTGCGTCCTCCCACACACGCTGTAAGTCTTTCCACTTTGCTGTGTGTTTAAAAAGTTTGAGAATAAAACACTGGGGGAAACCTCTGGGACAGAAGCAGGGCGGAGTCCCCTGCGGAGGGCTGAGGGAGTAAAGCCTTCTGCACTGTTAACAGGACCACCCTGAATAACTTTCCTAGATACTGTGTTTCAGGCACATGGAGAGCAGTGGAACACTGGGAAACAATGTTCCATGCTTCTGGCTCCCCTTTGTCAAATCCTGGTGTTTTATTGTAGTTGTTTCCATTTTTGTTTGCTTTTAGTAAGTGAAATATTATAAATACCAGGCAGTATTACAGAGTGAAAACCCCCTTACTTTCCCTTCTTCCAATCCCCTTCTTCTTCTTACCTCAAGGCAGCCCCTGCCCTGAATTCCTCCACAATCACATGCAAACAGTCATGATGGAATTTGTTCCTGATGATTTTTTTTTTCAGCAGCAGAGCCTGAACCCAGAGCCTTGGCATGGAGCTGCATCCCCAGCTCTTCTTTAGTTTTCTGTCTTTGGGGAGAGGGGAAGGATCTTGCTAAGTTGCCCGGACTGGTAAGAGTTCGGTCTGTGTCCCTGAACTGCTTTCCACCTGCCTTTGGTGCGTGTTTAGGTGCCCCTGTGTGGGGGCTGTGGGTCCTCAGCCTCATGAGGAGATGCTGATATCCTGAGGCTCTGGTCTCAGGTTTGCCACTGGTTGCCCTCACGCCCTGACCCAGCTCCTCATTCCTGGCATCGCCTTGCAGGACAGGCAGTGCCGAGAGGAAGGAAGCACACAGTTTTCTACCTTCGCCTTCTCGTGCCTTGCTTAGACCTCAGACTCTAGGAGATTCCTTGAAGACGGGGCTGCAGCATGGCCCCAGGCCAGGACTGTCCCTCGTTAGGTGCACTTGATGACGTGCACCATGTGACCCTGGGATCCTGGAGCGGGCAGAGGTGGAGAGGGCAGCGGGGCAGCCTAGAGCTCACCCCAGGCTGCAGTGTGTGCAGCACTGCTAGAAGCGCCCCAGAAGCAGTGAGCTCAACGCTCTGCAGAGGTGCCAGGGCACCCTGTCCCTCCCATTGGGCCATTTCTGGCCATGTGTGCTTCCTCACCTCCACTCCGGGGCTCCTTCTGAGTCCCCTCCTACCTGTGCCCGCATGACCAGCTTCCTCCCACCAGACCACCCAGGCAGGCACTCACCCTGGGTCAGAACTCTTCAGAGAAAGCAAAGACAGAGCCTGGGGTTAATCCTTCTGCCCCTGCCCTGGAGCCGCCTGGGTCGATGCCGGCCCGCAGGAGTGGAGGCCAGGGCCGCAGAGGACAGTGCGCTTCTCCAGGCAGCCTTAGCTCAGCCGGTCTGCGAGCACTTGACTGCACCCGCATCAGAAGCGTGCTCGTCCAGCAGGCTCTCTGGTGGTAGAGCCCAGTGGGCTTTCTTCCTGCATAGCCAAGAAGCTTCTGAAAGGTCCTTGCTGTTCCCTGCACATGACCCCACCTCTGCTGTTGTCAGCCAGGGTGAACAAATGCACGTGCACACACACGTGCACATACACACACAGGTGAGCAGGGGTCTTCAAGTGGCCTCGGAGAGAGGCTGGTGCAGAGGGGGAGCTGTGTGCCCGTGGGTTTGCCCTGTGTGCTACCAGGTGAGCGTGTGTGGAGCAGACCCATCTGCCCTGGGCCCATCTGCCTGTGTCCCTGAGTCGGGCCACCCTAGACCTGGCAGGGGACCAGGCGGTGCTGGAGGCCTCCGTCTTTGGAGAACAGCTGTCCCATTCCATACACGGCAGGACGTGACTTTGCCAAGACACAGGGCTTTCAAGTTAAGACAAAAGGAGCTCCTGCTTTCACCTGAACTCCGCCGAAATGTGCCTTGTGCGCACGCACGCACACACGCACAGACACACACACATACCTGCTTTGCTGGAGAGCAGAGGGATGGTGCACAAGACCCAGATCGTTAAGCCACACATCTTCAAAAGCACCAATCCCATTTAGATACTACTCCCTAGAGCAGGTACATGCCAGGATTTTAAAAGCTTGAGAAAAGTGAATTCACAGAGCACCTGGGCAGTGAGAAGGTTCCTTTCAACTTGGCTGCCAGTTCGTAAAAATAGAAAGGCCTCTTCCTCGGCTCAGGGGCTGAAAAAGAAACCTTGATATTGTTACGTGATCACCTAAAAGGCATGCCTTCTTCTTCCGACGGAAGGATATTCCTAAGACCATGCTAAGGTTGTGACAGGAATTATCGACATCTTTGGAATTCTTTCTCAAGTGACTCAGGACTCTTCGGGCCGATAGCCGGACTTAAGTCAGGACTGCGTGACGCCAGTTCCCGGCTGCTGGGTGCGCGCGCGTGGGGCACAGCAAGAGGGAGAAAACGAGGATGTGCTTTGGTGCATTATTCTCACCGTGATGAATGATGCTTGTTTTCCTCCCCACTTTAATTAGAATGTTTCTACATTTGCCAAAGAAAATGTTGGAATGGAGACAAAACCCTGAAATTATAGGAACAGGGCTTGATGTAATAGCTTATTTGTGAAGGAAACACCACTTGTTTGGTATTTCATGAAAGCAGGAAGCGCAGAGCCTCAGCACACAGCACAGCGGATTCTCAGGTGCTGGCTGAGTCATCTGTTGTTGGGAATCAGCTCTGGTAGTTTTCCCTGGGTTTACTTTTTATCTTTCGTGTTGTTTTTTAGAAAGTAGTGGGGGTCGGGTGGGGTTAGGAAATTACACAGAGATCCAATCAGAGGTTGTGTACATTTTTAAAAGTCAGCTACCAAGAATAAACAAACAAAGCAAGCAGGAAATTCTCTCCTTTAACATATGCGTGCCTGTTTATAATTACCTGGGTAGAAAATGAGGAAAACTAAAGTGAAACAATAATTTGTTCCAGTGAGTTGCTGTTTAAAAAGCAGCCATGAGTCAGGGGAACTGTGTTAGAGATTAATAAAGCTGGAAAATATCATGGCTTGATTTACGCTTTACTGACTGTTAAGTGGTCAATAAGTAAATTTTAAGCCCAGTAACAATTTAACAGCTTGATTCACCCACAATTTGCAAGCTGGAGAAATGTCTGGAGCTGAGTTGGTTTGGACACAGAAACATTTAGGTTGGAATTTCCTGTCCTTTTCTGAAAAATTAGGTCAGGGTGCTGCTTTCAAATAGGCAGAGCGAGCGCTGGCGGCCTGCGGGATGGGCAGTACTGCTCGAGGGCCGGACCTTCTCCACCTCGCCGTGGTTGCCATCCTGCTGTCCCATCTGCCTGTCCTGCTGAAGGGCAGCGCCTGCCTGTTGACACATCTCCCGCTGCCCACCCCAGGGGTCCAGGTGTGGCCCCCAGCCTCACCCCAGAGCCCCACAGGGGCGGCAGGGCCACACTTCACCCACGACCACAGGTGTGACCAGGCAGACGGCGGCTCACATGGAAAAGCCTCTCCTAAAAGAGTAAGATTTTTTGTTCACTGACCGAATAGTGCTGAGTAAAGTAGTATTACCAGGAAGTGACGGGATCTTTGAGGGGTTTCAGTGTGCTTAGGACGGGTGGGTGATGCCAGGGTCCAGGGTGACTGGGGAGTTGCTGTGACCCTGGGGGAGGTCCCCATGACAGACACCATGGGTCCCTGCACGGCCCAGGGTGTGCCAAGGTGTGACTCTGAGAGGCATTCCCCAAACCACGGGGCAGACCCCCTACAGCTGAGTCTAGTGGGCAGATTGAGGGCACTGCCTGGGCGCCTAGAGAGACAGATGGTGGGGACGGCCGCTGCACTGTGACACAGGCTGGACACAAGGGTCTGCAGCCCAGACCTCAGCCCACGGCCATGCTGTCACCTGCGGTCAGGGCCACCTCCCTGCTCTCGGGGGTCTCAGAATAGATCACTGTCTCAGAGGTCCCTTCTCCTGCAGGCACTAGGTGTGGCCGTCCCCTCCTGCCAGGCCTACGGGATCACTGTGTCCCTTGCCGCCTGCTTCACAGTAGAGCATGCGCACCACACAGGGCACTTACGCCCAGCACCCACGCACGTCATGCACACGCAGAACACACACAGCTCACATATACCCTTTCCCTAGTTAGAAAAAGAACATGCATTTGTAGGAAGCCTTCCCCACATTTCCAAGAAAACTCCATTTGGCCCGTTTATGGTTTCGTGGTAATGGCTGAGCATCACCCTGCAGATCCTGGGTGGAACGAGGGTGAGCGACGGCTCCGGCTCTGCGCGTCCCTTCTGCTGGGCGAGTGCCCCGAGAGCAGGCGCCTTTTCTGTTTGTCCTTCCCCTCCGGCCCTGCGTGGTGCATTGAGGACTCTGCTAAACCCGAGTCCGGTTGGCAGGAGGCAGCCAAGGCCGGCGTGCTGCGTGGGTGACTCAGGACCGCCAGGTCAAGCAGGAGGACCTGCCGGGTGCTCGGGTCGGAAGAGGGTGCCGGAGGCCAGATCACAGGGCCTGAGAGACCCTGCGAGGGGTTGATCTGCGGTGAGGAACGTGAGGGGCCTGCCATCCATGCGTGGTGAGGGTTTCCACGGCAACAACAATGGCAGCTGGGAGTCTTGATGGGTACCCAGCACCACAGTGTTCATGTGGCACCCGAGCAGCAGCGGTGGCCGGGGGATGAGAGGGCCCCGGGAAGTGGCTGGGAGAGGGGCCCGCAGGGCTGGGAGAGCCGTGCCCTCCCCTCAAGCCCTGGAGAGGAGCCCGAGGTGGGCACGGCTCCTGCCCCACGGCCGCTTCCTCTCCCCAGCGCACACAGAATTCCTGGGCAGGCTTTATTGTGGCCCATTTGGCTTGTGCTTTCCTTGTTGTTTACCACCTCCAGGTATTTGTAGACAGATCTTATCTCCTTCCCTCTGAGTCACTCTTGGCCCAGCTCGCAGTTTACTCTTTTGAGCTCTGCTCCTGGGTCTGACCTCTTGCCACTCTCTCGAGCAGACTTGTTTTGTGTTTTCAGATGTTGTTCCTTTTGGACTATTTTAAGAGATGCAATAAACTAAATAAGGCCTGACCTAAATAGCCATGGTCTTGAAATAGAATAAAATGTATTCGTGTATGTGCATGCACGTGTGTGGGTACATATGTGTACATGTCTGTGTCTGAGGTCTGTGTATGGATTGTGTTCATGTGTGTGCACATATGTAATGCCGTGTCTGTGTGTGTGTGTGTGTAGACATGTGCCTCTGTGTACATGAGTGTGCACAGCTCGTATGCCCCAAGCTCTCCCAGCTTTCCCAGGAATGAATCTATACTAGTGTTTTTAAAAGCACAAACCATCCCGAAGTGGTCACTGTACTGTTTGGTTGCCCCAGCAAGCATGCATTTCTGGGAGGTCTTGGGGTCCCTAGGAACATGCTTATTTGCATGGTCCCTTTAATGTGTTATGTTCGTAAAAGGACTCCGAGGGCTGGACCCCACTGCCCTGCCCTGTCCCGTCAGGCCCAACACAGTGAAGTGGCTTTCCAGGTCACGTCCCTCCCTCCTTGTTCACTCCACCGTGCCCCGTCCCAGCCAGGTGCGCCCTGCGGCCGTGGAGGAGAGGCCCGCCTGTTCCCGAGCACCCTGCACTCTGCTGGGTGGAAGCAGAAAGGAAAATGACAGAATGGCAGCATCCAGTTCTCCAGCCGACTCTGGCCATGCGGACAGTTCCTTAGGATTATCCAGGGAAATGCAATAGAACTGGCTAGGAGCAAATCCAGTTGCTAAATACAAAGCAATAAAGACAAAGATAGAAGGCATCATAGAATCACAAATATTTAAACCGGAAGGAAAATAAATTCTCCATGGCAGCCCCCTCCCCTTACAGGTGAGGAACTGAGGAAGGGAAGTGTGTCACTGGGTGAGGAGTCAGCCACACCCTGTCAACCCGAGGTTTCCTGGTCTGGTAAGCAGAGAACCAGGCCCGAGTCTGGGATGGTTGAGTGTGTGTGGAGCTGTGTGTTCCTTTCCCAGTGCCTACGGCCAGCCAGGACCTTGTTTCCAAGCACTCTTCTCCCTCCCCAACCCTACTTCCCGGACCAGAGACCTTGCTTCTGCCCTGGCTGCACAGAACCCCTCCCCCCAGCAGCCTCCCCACGCCCACATCACCCTCTCCCCACTCTGAGGACTGCCAGGTCTCCCAGGTTGCACTTCTGACCAGAGACTCAGTGGTCGGTCAACCACGGAAAGGAAGAACAGCGGCAGCCCTGAAGTTGCAGACCTCCGGCAGCAGCCAGGGTGCCTTGGGGGGAGCGGGGCTGAGGAGACAGAGGCTTGCACTCGCTGCAGGTGCTGGGGTGCCAGGAGCCGGGCACCCCCGCCTGCACCTCTGTGCCGGGAAGCCAGGCTCAGTCCTACCCTCTGGCTTTGAGGGCTTCAGAAATTATTTCCATAAACTTTCAAACACTAAGTTGCTTTTAAAAATGAATTCAGATTGGTAGGTTTCATTCTAATAATAAAACTTGTAAGCAGGTTTTTTACTTAGTTCCTTGGCTCCTGTGGACAACCAACAAACTGCAAACCCAAAAAGGTTACAAGGCTCTAAGGAGTGCTTCAAAGGACCCACATGACTGTAAACATGACGACAAACAAACTGCCTGAAAGCTTGAAGTGACAAAGTTGTTTCCAGTTATTTATACACAGACTGAATATCTAAAACATCAGTGAATTTCAAAAGAAAGGGAAAAACAAACTTCTGAGAAATCAAATATTCATCGCAATTTAAACTTGAAAATCCATAACAAGTCTCTGATGCATTTTATAAACCTTAAGCCAAAATATGACTTTGAGTAAAAGCTTCATTTTAGAAAACAAATGTGACCTAGGACTGGGGGTGTAGCTCAGTGGTGGGCACTTGCCTAGCGTGCACCAGGCCCAGGGTCCATCTCTAGCACCAAAAATTAAGTAAATAATAAAATGAAAAGCCTGACCTGTGAGAGGTGTGTGGTTATTCTCTGTTAAAATGAGAGGGGCCTTCCCTAGGGCCTGCAGCCTGCAGGAGTGACTGTCAGGGACAGGAGGAAACACCTCTCTTCCTGCCTCCTTCTCCACTGGGAGAGCACAGTCCAAACAGTGTGGGGGTCCAGCAAAGAAATGGCACACAACCATGGGAAGCTAGGAGGCTGCTGGGGCTCAGGGTGGCCAGACCGTCCATCTGCACGTGAGGAGTGGCCACATCTAGGGCGGTTTTCCCCCCAGAGCAGGGCTCCAGCATCTGCACAAGAACTGGGAGGTGAACCGGGAAAGAAAGGCCAGGGTGCAGGAGCAGCTCAGGGCCTGCCCAAACCCATGCCTGGGCTGAGCGCTCACTGTGACATGAGAACTGTATTAGTTGCCTTCCCAATGCTGACACAAAATACCCAGCTCCACAATTTAAACTGCAAGGGGTTTAATTTGGCTCATGATTCGGGAGAATCAGTCCATGGTCTAAGGGAGAAACATCATAGTGGAAGGTCCTGGCAAAGGAAAACTGCACACTTCATGGCAGCCAGGAAGCAGACAGGGAAGAGAAGTGCCAGAGATGGAGATCAGCCCTCCAAAAGCACAAGCTCAGGAACCCACCTCCTCCAGCCAAGCCCTTCCATCAAAGCAACACATTCAGCTGTAAACTCACCTTCCAAAAGCCTGGCCTCTCAGCACATGAGATTTACGGGGGAGATTTTAGATCCAAAACATAACAAGATCTCACCCGCAAGGCCCCATCTGCCACACTGCATCTGCCAAGTCTCACCTGCTGGCTGCAGCAGGGCTGTTCAGGTGTTGGAGGTACCTGCAGAGGAGCAGGAAGGGAAAGCCAGGTGCAGCCCACAGGTGACCTGGAAAGAGCGCTGCAGTGGGAAAGGTGGCTCTGCGTTCATGAGCAAGGAAGCACAGCTTCTGTTGTACGGCTAGATTGTCGTAGGGCTGAGAATGCTTTAGGTAAGCGTTTGTTTCATGTTTCAAACTTCTGAAGGCAGGGGCCCTGTTTTATTCTACTTCAGTCGATGGTCCCAGGCAGTAATTCCTCCTTGACGAAGTCCTTCCTTACAGAAGCTCGTAGCTCTTTGAACTGCTGATGGGCCTATGCACGAATGCCCCAGCCTGCTGAGCCACTTTGATTCTAATTCTGCCCTTCTTTCTTATTGGAACCGCTTGGGGAGAATCACCTGCCACAGTGACCATACCTCCTTTAACGAGATGAGTGCGTCTGCCACTGGGGCCCCGGTTCCTGGTATCATCCGAGAACTTGTTCTAGCTGGGAGCACAGCTCCCCATGTACCCTTGCCCGAGGAATGTCCTCCTCTGTCAGGGTGGGCATCCTCTTTGTGCAGCTTTGGGAGGGACGCGCATGGAGTGGAGAGGGAGGAGGGGTGACCCGCCCTGCCAGGTGGATCAGCCGAGTCAGCCCTGGCGATCAGTGGGCTGACCGATGTTGCGACCAGATCACCCTCACATTTCCTGGTGTTACTTGAAACTTCGGGGGACTGCCATAGCTGTCAAGGTTGATGACTCCGTTATCCTTTCTCAGCTGAGCACCCCACGACACTCACCTGGGAAGCTTCAGAAGTGACCCAGAGCCAGCCTGGCCCCTGCCAAGGGTTCCAACTTAACTGGTTGCCTGGAGAGACCGCACTATGCTCAGTGACTTCCCAGGCTACTAATGCACCACCGGAGGGGGAAGCAATCCTCTGCAGAACCCCGGGGGATTGTTGGGGTGCAGAACTTTTCAAACTTTTCCTTAGCACTCCCAGTTTTCCATGACACTATGAATCTGCTTTGTATTTTTATATAAGGCTTACAGATTTCTTGCCATCTACCAGTTAATTTTTAAGGATCAGTTAAAAGGTTCTATAAAACCAAGGAGTGATTTCCATATGTGCTTTATCGCGGTTTCTGAAAAGGCAGTCAAAGGCAGTTCAGGGCCAGTCGGTGCAGAGCAGTCCTCCTGCTGTGGCCGGGCGTGGACCAGGCGGGCGGCCAGCCTCGGGCCACTCCGGGAAGAGCCTTGGGCTTGGGTCTTGACATACTTCTCGCAGTTGTTGAAAACTATGAGGCATGAAATCCAGATTTATGACTTTTCTAAAAGTTATTTGTGGATTCCCTAGACGATTGTGTTCCCATCACTTACGCAGCCTTTAAAACTCAAGTGACACTAAAAATCCAAGTTTGACACAGAGGGCATCCTGCTGACAGTTGTCTGCGTTGCGTTCGGAGAAAGTGAGAATCAGTGCCTCTGCCTGTGCCTCACTGATGTCCACCTCGGTGACGGAAGCATCATTTGCGTGTGGCTCCTGGAGGGCTGTCACCGCCTCCCTCTGTGCAGCAGAGACACAGGCCCTGGTTCTCCGGGAGTTTCCTGGTCAAAGGCCACTCCTGCCCCCAGGCACCTGCACGGGCGCCAGCTGCTCAGGGCTCCTCCCAAACCCTCCTCGGCCCTCGCCTCTCCCTCACTCTTTTTTCTAGATTAGTTCTCTGGAATTTCTCTCCATTTCTTCTTCTTTTTTTTCTGAAACACTGTAGTGTAAAAACAAACCCATGCTCTCATGCTTGACAACACAGACTTTGCCTGCAGTCTCTTCTGCCAAGCACATGAGGATTCCCTGAATCACACACCCACTCCTGCTGGCCGCCAGTGTGTCCGTGCTCCGACGTGCTCTCGGCTCCGCTGTCAGCCTGCTTCGTGCTCCCCGCCGCCCTCCCTAAGCAGATGCAGATGTGAAGGGCTTGCGTGGCTCCCGAGAAGGAGACGGGCCTCTCCAGCTATCCTCAGAATGCGGACGGGAGGAAAGAGCTGGCGGGTGGACTGGGGCACTGTCCAGTGTCCGGACTCTGCTGTTTGTCGGCTTATCACTCGTGGCGTTGTCTGTGAGTCCTTCAGAGTTGCTCGCTTGTGTCTTCACACGCTTGCACTTCTGACTCCTCAGAGGAGCAGGCTTTCACTCAGCGGATCCCCCTCCAACAGCCAGGTCCAGGCCCTTGCACAGTCCCCTTGCTGCGGAGTGACTTGTGGTTTTCCAAGCGCTCCCATGAAGTTGGCAGCGCTGGGCATGTGGCAGCAAGAAGAGCCCATGCGGGACAAGCTCCACAAGCAGCCCCGTGCTGTCTGCCTGTCTCTGAGGAAACCCAGATCCAACCCGTGTGGGCAGTGCAGGTCCTGCAGCAGGGGGTGGGAGAGCCAGGATCTGGTGTGCGGTGTCCACAGATCAGTTCCCACGTCAGCAGGCAGACCGGACCTGAAGCAGGCCCGTCAGTTCTGACCTAGCTGAAGGAGCAAGGCTTTTTGTTATGGTTGTAGAACAAAAGAGCTTGCCTATCCTTAGACGGTTACTCCCACGTGGCTGACACAGGACTCTCGTAGCCTCAGGTCCAGGGCTGGCTCGTCGTTTCTGCCCTCAGCCCCTGGGTGGAAGGCAGTGTGCCGGGGGTTGTGCCGCCATGGGCCTCAGCTCTGTGTCTGGCTGAGCACCCGCACCACACCACCACCACCACCATGATGCTTAGTCAAGTCACCCTAGACCTCAGCTTCGTTGCTGTAACTTGTGGATAATGCTAGTCTCTCCCTCGCAGGGCTTTTGTAGCAATCGACTGTTTCATGGAAAATGCCTAGAGTAGTTTGCAAACAAGGAAAATACTCAGTAAGTAGTATCATCTGCCTTCCTAAGCTATAGGAATGGGACCACTGGCTATGGAGTTCCACAAGCCACAATCCAGGAGCCAGACTCTCTGGTATGGTGGATGTGGGGAACAGCACAGGGAGAGAAAACGAGAAGTTGTATTAATGGGACATCTGGCCTGCATCAAGTGCCTTCCTAGGAGCAGGCGTGGCTCCCTGGGCTTCCCCCTGCTTCTGGTCTTCCTGCTGGGCAGATTGTGATGATTTGCACGTAGAAGGCTGAGTACCAAGACAGTCAAGAGTGTCCCCGTGGCCACACGGGGAGTAACAGAGCTGGGTTTTCAAGACTGGAGCCCAGGCCTACCCTCATCCTGTCCTTTGGCCTTGAGGGACTTCATCATCTAGGGACAGGGAGGTGACACAGGTGTCGTTGCAGAATTTGGCAAATGGGGCTGTCTTGTGATTGTTTCTGAAACTTCTTGAAGTGACTGAGACGATGAGAGCTGAAACGGGCCACTCTGAGATTTGTATTGAAGCTGCAGTAAGTCACGCATCCTGGCCAAGTCCGTGGGATTTAGAGGTGTGGACGTGCACAGAACTGAATCAGTAACAATGCTGTCACCTTTTGGCTAGTTTTACAGATCCAGCTTCAGGTAACACACACACACACACACACACACACACACACACACACACACGGCTCACACATTCCTCTGTCCCATGTGCCAGACCTGTGTCCACCCTTCCTGGGAGTGAGGGACACACTGTGGGCATGTGGTGGGGGGAGACTCACATCTGTCCTCCACCCTGGCCCTGGTCCTCTCCTTTTAGCTGGGCAGCAAGGCCCTTCTCTGTGCGTCTTCTCTTTCTCCTGGGAGAAGGGCACAATAACGGAGCCGCAGAGCAGGCCAGCGGCCTCTGCCGGGTCAGCAGGAGTGACGTGAGCTCTGATGTGAGAGATTAACGGGAGAAGAGCGTACCGACTGGACGTTTTACAAGACGTGGCGCGCTCACGAGGAGACGACGAACCAAATAAGGGCAAAACACAGCTTTTATCTTAGGCTGAACAGAGAGGTGTTGCGGAAAGGTACCTCAGTGATGCTGGGAGCTGAAGGGGAGTGAGAATTGCTTGCCAAAGGTCTCCTTGTAGAGAGCTTCCTGGCTGCCACCTCTTCGTGAGCCTTCCTTTTTCCTGTCACAGTGAGGGCTGTGCCTTTCACACAGGCGTCTCCTCTCCCATTTTCAGAAAGAAAACAGATTGCGCTGTGCTTCTGCATCCGTTGTCTTTCTGATGCGTCAGCTCCCGCTGACCCTCAGGCCGAAGTGGCACATTCTAAACCGGGGGCAAGTCCTGCTGCCTTCAGTACCTGCCTGGGCACTGACAGGAGATGAAGTAAACACGCGTGAGGCATCTAGAGCAGCAGCTGGCTCCTGGGAGGTGCTAAATATTTATTAAATAAAGGGTGAAATACAGATTTGGGTTAGCTGGGGACTCGAGAGGGCATCCCTGCAGAGCTGTGACAGCTAAACTGGAATCCAGACCTGTGGATTCAGCCTAAGAAAGGGTCAACTCATGTCCAGCCACAGGGAGCAGCAAGAGCCACAGATGCTGGTGGGCTCAAGTGGCCAGAACAGGGGGAAGGGGACACCAGATCTGGCTACAGGTGAGTGGAGGAGCAGGATGAGGCTCAAGAGTCATGTAGACCAATGAAGAAGTGTAACCCCTTACTCCAAGTAACAGGAAGCAGTTGGAGGTTGTACGCTTATGAGCAGACATTGTACTGGGACCAGACTGTATCAGTCATGTGTCCAGAGAATCTATAACGTCAGTGTTGGTCACTTTCCTGTCACTGGGACAAAATACCTGACTTTGTGGCTTAAAGGAGGAAAGGTTTACTTGGCTTATGGTATCAAAGGGTCCTGTCCATGGACAGCTGGCATGGTGGAAGGACCTGGGAGAAGAAAGCTGCTTACCTCATGGCAGCCAGGAAGTAGAGAGGGATGGAGACGGGGAGGCCAGGTCCCTCCCCAGTGACCATGTCCAGCCAGCCTCACCTAACAGCTGGTCATCCCTGAACTCACCAGTGTTTAATCCCATTAATTACAGTGCTCCCTGGTCCAGTCACCTTCCAGAAGGCCCATGGCTGAACACAGGAGAATTCGGGGGCATTGTAGATCTCAGTCATGACGATAAAGACTTTCAGTAAGGCATGGCTCATGCCATAGCGGAGGCTGAGAAGTCCTGGCACCTGTCACCTGCTAGCTGGGGACCAGGAAAGCCAGTGGCATATCCACCTGAGATTGGCATGCCATTTATAAAAGGAAAATATAGGGTGTGACAACGGCTGTTGGGCCCTTCTGGAAGCAGCTCCCATGGTTTAGCGTTTCTGGGGTGTGGCTGGGTTGGTGGTGGAGGAGAGGAAGACCCACAGGTGGATTCCAGATGACATTCAGGGGGAGGAGTCCACGAGGCTTGCTGGTGAACTGCATGGAGAGGTGGAGGAAAGGAAGGCGTCCAGGACGAGCCTGGGCAGCCAGTGTGTATCATGCAGCTTCGCGTGTTAGGGTTCTGAGCATGCGATGGGGCCTTCCAGGTTAGGATCTGGGGCTCCCGCACGGCCTGCTGCAGGACCTCGTGCGGGTTAACCCTCTCTAACACTGTCCTCTGCCTACGGGGGACAGATGCCAGAGTGGGGCCGTTCTAGGTGGGCCGTTCTACGGTATTCCGTTCTAGGTGGGAAGCGTTGCCTGCCAGGGCTCCGAGGCCCCCTGGAAGGGTGTCTCCTCCCTATGCATGGCTCATGGTGCCTGGGGAAGCTTAGTGAGCAGGAGAGGCCACAGCGAGCTCCACAGAGTGGAAGCACTCTCACTGACTGAAACCAGTGTCCCTGGCTGGGCTCGGTGAACTGTCAACCCCCGGCCGGGGTTTCGTTTCTTGGGTAAATAGCTGGGATTCCTTGGAGCTAGGAGCCTGGGGAATTCTGTTCTGCATAGCTTTATCAACAGGACAGTCTTCCCTGACTGACTTCCAGGTGAATAGGTGTGGAGGGTCAGAGCATCGCCCTGCGGCTAAGGCATAAACACAGGCGGCATTTTTAAAGCAAGCTGCTGTCTCACATCTCTTCTTTTTTTTTTTTTTTTTTTTTTTTTTTTTTTTTTT